>JAQPZY010001517.1:2275000-2802500 GCA_029931535.1 Margaritifera margaritifera | reverse complement strand
TTTTATGACATTGTGGCCTGATTCTTCCTTTTTATGACATTGTGGCCTGATTCTTCCTTTTTATGACATTGTGGCCTGATTCTTCTGATTACAACATTAATCAGGATTCAGTTCTGCCAGTCATTTAAGTTGTTTTCAAAAGCGTCGAATCCTTTAAATGGCATACTTTTCAATTCACGTGCGTGTGATACAATAATTTATCGTGTTGTTGGTTTAATTTTAAAGGCACGCTTAACACATTATTGGCTATATCATGCAGGAAATGGGATCTAAGTGCCTTTCCCAAGGAAACACCGAGGCAGATGACCCTGGTTGGCATGGGCGGGTATCGAACCCGCAACCCTTGTATTACGAGCCCGACGCTCTACCAACTGAGCTACCGCTGCTCCCTCAAAAATGTAATGATCATTAAAATATTTCAATGAAATATAAATTAAAACTGGTATATAATTTCAGATAATACGAGTGTTTTCTTCTTATTCTATTAATTATAGGAAACCGTCATTGTCAGATGCTACAATACCTTTTTTGAAACTATCTAAACAACCGCTTAAAGGTACATAATACTATTCACAAAAACCAGTTTAAAAAATCAGAAAGTTCGATTAAACATATATGTCTATTAAAATTCTTTGTCTTCTTTATAACACACACACACACACACACACGCACACACACACACACGCACATGCACACACAGTACATTCATAACATGACTACAGACATGAATCCCTGGATTAATTTTTTTTTGCTCCCAATAATTAGTGAACAGTACATATCAGCCGTCAAATCGATCAATGTACGACTCCTAATATGGATGTACTTAATACAAAAAGTAAGATTTCATGTCAGTTCATGGATGCGGAAAAAGCATCAAAACCGGTTCAAAATGTGTTGCTGGACTGACACAAACGTTCTTATTTACCGTGCTATCCTGAAACTCGATCATCAACGTTTTAGCACGGATGTATGTATCAGATTCTCACAATTCTTTGGGTTATGCTATAAACCGGAATCTATTTTTTCATATTTTGAATCGCAAAAAAGTAAAACACAAGCAGAAATTATAATGATGCGCATAAAAAAATCATATTGATTTGTTAGAATGGAATCGAAATTTTGTATGACTTTGGTATTAGTTATATAAAACCGTCATCATTTTGTATGACTTTGGTATTAGTTATATAAAACCGTCATCATTTTGTATGACTTTGGTATTAGTTATATAAAACCGTCATCATTTTGTATGACTTTGGTATTAGTTATATAAAACCGTCATCATTTTGTATGACTTTGGTATTAGTTATATAAAACCGTCATCATTTTGTATGACTTTGGTATTAGTTATATAAAACCGTCATCATTTTGTATGACTTTGGTATTAGTTATATAAAACCGTCATCATTTTGTATGACTTTGGTATTAGTTATATAAAACCGTCATCATTTTGTATGACTTTGGTATTAGTTATATAAAACCGTCATCATTTTTGTATGACTTTGGTATTAGTTATATAAAACCGTCATCATTTTGTATGACTTTGGTATTAGTTTTATAAAACCGTCATAATTTTGTTTTAAATAGTCTCAGTTATTTAGCAAGAAATTAAGAAAATTATTTTTTAGATTTATTTTGCGAAGAGGAATGAACTCACTCTCGTCTGTAATTTGTTAATGAACTTTCATGAAACCGCATTATCATTCGGATGAACGGTGGTTTTCGCGACAAAACGTGCAATAAAGTAATCTTATCCATACCGCTGCGTGTTGCATCCGATTAGTTGTGTGTGGTTTCGCTTGCTTGGAATCGTTTATTGTGGGTCCCAAATTACTGAAGTAATGTTGTCAGAGGGAAAAAAATATAGACAAAGGTGAGTGACAAACTGTGAGTCACTAAACATGTAAATACAATTTATTTTCAACATTCATGGGCTGAGTGGTACATGTATATACATCATCAGAGGTGGCGCGAGGGTTCGAGGCGGCAGGGGACAATGTTCTTTAGTGGCGCCCCTACTTTTCCATAGAAAACAGTTTTTATGTCAGTTGCAAACCTCCCTTCCCCCCCCCCCCCCCACCTCCTAAATATAAGTTTTTGTGAAGAATTGTCCTCATCACACTAAGGTGAGGCTAAATACTATGAAAATTTTAGGTGAAAAAAAAAATCTCCAGACGGCGCCCCCCCCCCCCCCTTTCGCCTGGCGCTCGAGGACATTTGCCCCACCCCAATCTCTCCCCTCGCGCCGCCACTGGACATGATACACGCAAATGGCGGTTTGAATGGCCTTTAAATTATTCCACGAGGAAAGCAGTTGTGTATGAAGTTAAGAAACAGTTGGTTTAATGTCCTTTTGTAATCTTTACTATGTGTTGTGACGCTTCTCATGTCAAAGGTTTAGATCATTGACTTCAACTTGAGAGAGAGAGAGAGATTGTTTCAAAGAGAAAAATAAATAATTAGTAAATGACAATAAATAAATATAATTGCGCATATATAGTACTTTATGTTATATGATTTTATCAATGACCATCTTCGGTTACAGATAAGTCACGTAGAAGTTTGCAGCAATCATACCTAGCTCATTAATTGATTGGTATTTAATGGCACATCAGCACATATAATACTATTTGGTATCGATGCAATAGGAGAAAAGCGTCTTATTAATTGTGATTGTGCGTCCGACACGCCATCCGCTGTGCCACCGCGGCTTCTTGTAGTTCTGGGAAACTCATTCATGTCTTTGGTCCAGTGTAGGTGTAGTTTCCAAAGAATCCTATCCAGTCATCGGAGAACTAATGAATTAGGCCATTCTTTAATAACTGCAGATATTTTTTTTTCAATAAATTCACCTGTTATGTTAACATATATAAAAAAATTAAAAAAATATCGAAATAAAAACATGTGAAATAAATATAAACTGCAATTAACTACACTATATATTTCTTTGATCTTTTGTTTTAATGTTACAGAAAATTGGAAAGTGACAATGTGCTTATCTCTTAATTATATAATTTAAAATAACTGAATCGTCATTTGTGGTAATTCTTTCAAGTTACTTCAATGTGATATTATATTATTTTATTTTACATCACAGTTAAGCTGTAATTCCGCTGGAACGATTAATTATACACCCCCACCCAAAAAAAAAAAAAAAAAAATAGGGACAATTTACAATTCAAATTTAAAAAGAATTAAGTAATGGAAATAAACGTTGTCATATCAGGACTCAAAGATGATGACACACAGAGATTGAAATAAACGTTGTCATATCAGGACTCAAAGATGATGACACACAGAGATTGAAATAAATGCTGTCATATCAGGACTCAAAGATGATGACACACAGAGATTGAAATAAATGCTGTCACATCTGGACTCAAAGATGATGACACACAGAGATTGAAATAAATGCTGTCACATCAGGACTCAAAGATGATGACACACAGAGATTGAAATAAATGCTGTCACATCAGGACTCAAAGATGATGACACACAGAGATTGAAATAAATGATGTCACATCAGGACTCAAAGATGATGACACACAGAGATTGAAATAAATGATGTCACATCAGGACTCAAAGATGATGACACACAGAGATTGAAATAAATGATGTCACATCTGGACTAAAAAATGATGACAGACAGAGATTGAAATATATGATGTCATATCAGGACTCAAAGATGATGACACACAGAGATTGAAATAAATGCTGTCACATCAGGACTCAAAGATGATGACACACAGAGATTGAAATAAATGATGTCACATCAGGACTCAAAGATGATGACACACAGAGATTGAAATAAATGATGTCACATCAGGACTCAAAGATGATGACAGACAGAGATTGAAATAAATGATGTCACATCTGGACTAAAAAATGATGACAGACAGAGATTGAAATATATGATGTCATATCAGGACTCAAAGATGATGACACACAGAGATTGAAATAAATGCTGTCACATCAGGACTCAAAGATGATGACACACAGAGATTGAAATAAATGCTGTCACATCAGGACTCAAAGATGATGACACACAGAGATTGAAATAAATGATGTCATATCAGGACTCAAAGATGATGACACACAGTGATTGAAATAAATGATGTCACATCAGGACTCAAAGATGATGACACACAGAGATTGAAATAAATGCTGTCACATCAGGACTCAAAGATGATGACACACAGAGATTGAAATAAATGCTGTCACATCAGGACTCAAAGATGATGACACACAGAGATTGAAATAAATGCTGTCACATCAGGACTCAAAGATGATGAATCGAAAATATTCGTAATATCCATAAAGTTGACAGTAACATCATGCAGGGTAAAGACCAATCAATATTCTCAAAATGCTTCTCATATGCATCGTGATAAAATGCATGGCAACATTTATTTCCAATATTTTCTTAGCTCTATTTAAAATAATTATAAAATTTCTGAAGTTGAGAAATTTGCAAGAGTGTTCATAAAATCGGAGACAAAGGGAATGTTTTTACTTACTGTATCATAAAATTACAGGTATAATAAGAAACAAAAAAGTAAAGATTGTAGCACATGTACACGTGTGATACAAAAGGATGATCGAGTTATATGAGGGTAAAATATAGTGAAACTAGCCCAGAAATAATCGAGACACAAAGTGAAATAAAATATAGTTTTATTAAACATTTGGCACACATACTCTACACATAATATTTGGCACATATACTCTACACATAACATTTGGCACATATACTCTACACATAACATTTGGCACATATACTCTACACATATACTCTACACATAACATTTGGCACATATACTCTACACATAACATTTGGCACACATACTCTACACATAACATTTGGCACATATACTCTACACATAATATTTGGCACATATACTCTACACATAACATTTGGCACATATACTCTACACATAACATTTGGCACATATACTCTACACATAATATTTGGCACATATACTCTACACATAACATTTGGCACATATACTCTACACATAATATTTGGCACATATACTCTACACATATACTCTACACATAACATTTGGCACACATACTCTACACATATACTCTACACATAACATTTGGCACATATACTCTACACATAATATTTGGCACATATACTCTACACATAACATTTGGCACATATACTCTACACATAACATTTGGCACATATACTCTACACATAATATTTGGCACATATACTCTACACATAACATTTGGCACATATACTCTACACATAATATTTGGCACATATACTCTACACATAATATTTGGCACATATACTCTACACATAACATTAGGCACATATACTCTACACATAACATTTGGCACATATACTCTACACATATACTCTACACATAACATTTGGCACACATATTCTGCACATGAGAACAATATGTATTGACTGTAATTTGATGTTAATTCATGTACATGTATTAAGGTTACTTCAAACAGATTTGTCATTTTGTTCATCTTATACAACTTTAATTACATGTATCTAATTGCATACATGTACACAATGAACCCAAGCGGCCATTCCAAAAGTCACATACAGATGGACAAAACCTCAATCTATCTACTAGACCATTCGATCAATCAAGACAATAAATCGAAGAAAAAAAAAAACAACAATAACAATAACAACAACAACAACAACAAAAATAGTGACTGTATATTGATATATGAAGTCTGATCGATTTCTGTACAGAATCACGCTGTTGTGCCTAAAAGTAGCTCTCTCCTATATAGCGTTGTACGATTACAGTGGTCTTTTTTATTTTATTTTTAAACACCTTCCCATTTTGACGTATTTTGGTAGGTTCTAGACATAAAGGCAGAAGCAAAAGAAATTGTCCTTGGCAAGAAAAGCAGAAATAGAAAGTCAAACGTGGCGGGTGTGATAATGGACTAAAGAGACGCGATTATCCACCACACCCCATTCTGTCGCCATCCTTCTCACGCGCGACCAGTAAACGTGTATGGAGACGGACATATACTACCCTCAGCCTTTCGGTGTCTATTACCCACAGGGTAAGTACACACACACACACACACACACACACACACACACACACACACACACACGTGAGCATTTGTGTGCGATCTAGTGTGTCTCTATTTCTGTGTCTCTAACTTACGTTTGCTTTCTGCTTACTGTTCCTTTGTAGTTACCTATGTAATTGTCTATGCATGACTGTGTGCTTGTCCTTGAGGGAGTATGGTTCAATTTCTAACATGTGATTATATACGTTTTAATGGGTGTATATGTGAGTATCTGTGCGAGCTTGTGATAGAGATGACTAGGTAAATATGATTGTAAGCAAAACCCACTGCACAACTTAATTTTCTATATCAAGGTTTCTGCTATCAGTTTGTTTTTCTTTCTTTCTTTCTTTTATTTATTTATTTATTTATTTATTTATTTATTTATTTATTTATTTATTTATTTATCTTTATACTATGTGAAAAGTCTGACGACGTAGTACATCTGTAAAAAAAGAGGAAAAACTCATCAAGTCATCAAGTGTTAGCGATTAAGACAATTTATCACAAGGTGAGACAAATCTTACAGTTCAGTTCAATAATTTATTCTCTTAAATATGTACCTACTCATGCAGTATTATATTATAAATATTACATGGTTATAAAATGTTATATGTACAACTTTAAGAATATACCTACTCATAGAGTATAAATATTACAAGGTTATCAAATGTTATATGTACAACTTTAAGAATATACCTACTCACAGAGTATAAATATTACAAGGTTATAAAATGTTATATGTACAACTTTAAGAATATACCTACTCATAGAGTATAAATATTACAAGGTTATCAAATGTTATATGTACAACTTTAAGAATATACCTACTCATGCAGTATTATATTAAAAATATGACATGGTTATAAAATGTTACATGTACAACTTTAAGAATATACCTACTCATGCAGTATTATATTAAAAATATGACATGGTTATAAAATGTTATATGTACAACTTTAAGAATATACCTACTGATGGAGTATAAATATTACATAGTTATAAAATGTCCTATGTACAACTTTAAGAATATACCTACTCACAGAGTATAACTATTGCATGATTATCAAATGTTATACGTACAACTTTAAATAAAAACTCTACAAAATTTAATTAGCATAAGCAGGTAAGGAGAGGAATGACAAGTAAAGGCAATCTTTATGACAAATGTCTCTAATAATAACATTCGATTTCTTATTTTAAATCCTTCATATACAAATTTAGCTAATGTGCAGTTTGTTTTCTTATTCCTATAAGTTAACAACTGACATCACTTACACATGGATGGTTTGTTCCAGAAGTGCCTATTAATTAAGTTTGCACGTAAATTATTATATATCGGACACACTAAAAAAAATGATATTCATCTTCAGTATCGTAATTATCACATGGCACCTTTCATTTCTTTGATTGTACTGCTCGGTATCGCCAAGTTTTATTTCTATCGATTGTACTGCTTCGATATCGTCTAGTTTTATTTATATAGATTGTACTGCTTCGATATCGACCAGATTTATTTCTATCAATTGTACTGCTTCGATATAATCTAGTTTTATTTCTATCAATTGTACTGCTTCGATATCGTCTAGTTTTATTTCTTACATTATGTGAAGACGGGGTTTTGTCAAAGCTGATATATGTTTATGGTTACACAGAATATGAAATAATTTTCGAGACAAAAGTCAGTTTGGATATTTTATATACTGATTGTTGATCAGAATTTTGTAATTTTATTGTTTCAGTCTCATATAAAAACATCTTTAACTCGTTGTTCAAATATTGGAATTAACTTGGTACAATTTCCAGAATCAGGAAACATCCAAACTTCACCAAGCCCTAACCTGTTTAAAGTATTTTTTTAAATAATGTAACCCAATTAATCCTATTATCTGATCCACTTTCCGTAAATAATTGTCTATATGCAGTACTCAATATAATAATGTCAGAAATTTTCATTTGAAACCAATACTTAGCTAACGTAACTAGCCTTACGTATTTAAAGAGGAATTCTTCCAGTTGACCGGCCGCAGCAGCTCGGTTAGCAGAGTCTCTGACTCGTAATCTAAGGGTCGTGGGTTCGATACCTACCCAGGTAGGTAGATAGGTAGACTTCCTCCCATGATAGGTAGACTGCATAGGCTTGTCCTTGTAAATGGCACTTAGGTCCCATTTCCTCAGTATTATATAGTCATTAATGTGTTAAAATGTGCCGTTAAAAATAAATACATTTTAAAAAATTACCGTATGCAGTGACATCAGAAGCATATATTTTTACATTTAACAAGCATTTTTAAAACGTTCCTTGTACACGTTGAACGTTGTCAGCCTGATGAAAACCCCATACCTCTGATGCGTAATTACTTTTAGTTTCCATACAAGGAACACAGTGCGTCATGCGAGAATTTTCATCCAAGAAGAAATGTCAGCAAGTCCAACTCACGCTCGTCTTTGATCGATAGTTCTTTGATAATATGGGTTCTAATTGTGAATGTTTCCCTGCCTTGAATGAAAGAAGTGTTATCGGGGATTCCGTATTTGAGACAGAAATGCAGAACAAAAGTGCAAACGTCAAGAGTTTCAAACGCGTGTTGCCTGCACGTGCAGGAAATTGTCTCGTCGCTCGGGCACGCGGAAAGACCGTCATTACAATCATGACTGTTAGCCCCATAATTCATGGCGTCTGCTTTTAAACTATACACTTTCAGCGTATTCAAGAGTCATTTTTTTCTTCTTAAAATATTTATTCTATCACTAAAAAGAGATATATATATATATATATATATATATATATATATATATATATATATATATATATATATATATATATATTGGAATATTGTGTCAGAAAAGTACTTATAGAAAAGATCAAACACAAAACAAAAATCCGAATACGGCTCTACACCGTTTCAACATTGGATTTTGATTGAATCGAACTTATCAGCCGTCGTCACGTGCTTGATGCTAATATTATATATTACACATATTATAGATAAAGAGTCTTGGACCCCAATTTGTGAAAATCAGAGAATAGTTTACCAAAGTTTTAAGTTTTAACTCTGCTGGTCATAGATTTGAAGAGTTTATGGGGATGGCCTGTTATCCGTTCGTCGGTTGGCACAATCTTCTTGTCGCTACTTCCTCTAAACTGCTTGGAGGATCACCATGCGGTTTTGACCAAAATACTTCTTATGATATCTAGATTGTTCTTAATCAACATGGTGCTAATATATATATATATATATATATATATATATATATATATATATATATATATATATATGTATGTATGTATGTATGTATGTATGTATAATAGAAAAACTATAACTCTCAGGTGACTTCAGCTAATGTGTTAAATTCCAGTTGACTTGTTAGTTTTGTAGTACAATTTATACAGTCGTGCAAATACTGCACAACATTTTTGTGGTTTGTATGGTAAATGAATACAAATTTCCGTTAATCTATCTTATCGTTATTGTTGCCGAAAATTGGTATTACGTGTGACACTAAAAACTTGATTACTGCCGGTTTTGTGAATCACTTATAGTTGTTAGAGGAGTTATCGTAACATTGTGCCACGCTTTATTATCTACGTACATTGTAGTAATTTACAAATAAAGTGTTTGTAGATGTCAATGATACAGCTGCCAGAAAGAACGCTATCAGCTGTCCAGGCGATCGATTGACGCTTTTATTTGTCATATACATATATATTTATCATATATGCTTGTTTAATTAACGGTTTGCTCTCATGATAATTGGTGGCGTCCGTGTGATCAGGAGAGACTTCCACTTAAAGCCTTGGATATAGGCCTTAGAAAATGCAGTATGTATGAGAATTTCATATTTTTATTGCGGAGGAAAATTTTACATATTTCAAGGTAATGGCATGGGAAGGAATTTTATCTTGCAAGTTACCTGTGGATGTGAAAGTTGTGTCCAAAATTTTAATGGTAATGGTTTTGCGGTGTTGGAAATGTATGGTATGGAAGAAGGGTTTTAACTCAAACGTTCCTAATATGGAAAAGGTCTGCTATCTAAGAAGTTTGTATTAAGGGAAAAGTCTTTACTAATTTTCGGAAGGAGGAATGAATATTATTTTTCTTTCAATGTATACTTCTCATGTGAGTTATAAGTTTTGAGACTTTTTTCTATTTAGCTAATCAACGTGTAGAATCGAATGAAAGAGGTTGTCCTTGTGTGAGTCTATGACTATATGAAAATGTAAAATGGCTATAATGTCTGGATTTAAGTTATGACGCTAAAATTATGTGTGTATAGGAACACATTCCGACAGACTTCATTATTTTCCGCTAGATGAGATGATTTTCTAATGCATAAAATCTGTTAGCCCGAATGCAAACACCTGCAAATATCCTTCATCTGTTAGTTGGACGGGTTGAATACCTTTTTTGGTGTTTTTTTATATATACAATTTCTTGAAGAAACTCGGTTGACGCTCAAATGGAGGCAAGCTTTTTCTTGAGCGCAAGTGAGCACCTGTGTTCATTGTGATTCGGTGAGTGGATTAGTCCGCCTCGCTGCGCGGTGCCCGGATGTTCGCCCCGCCTCCTTTGATCTCACAAGCAACGCCATCACTGTAACTAGAGATTTAGCATTGCATCTTGTCAAACAAGTGATCTTATGACATTTTTCATATTGATATTGGCCCCGTAAGACCTTCTCCCCTCAGAATTTGAATCAGCCTGAATTGGCTAATATTATCAGACAATGCCTTATTGAGGCGGGGGAATGAAGCCATAGCAAGTTTTCCACAGAGCTATGCGTGAATGTGTTTCTGGATACGACGTGCTTACACAAGAATTCTGCAGAAAAGAAAAGTCCCGCAGCAAATGATTATTTTCTGCTCTAGAGGAGGAAAATCTGATTTTATCTCTCAGTGAGTTTCAAAAGAGAAAAACATTGAAATGCAATTATAATTTCGTGGTAAATCCTCGATTGAAAACGCCTCTCCTAATGCTTGTTGATATCTTTTCTTGTGTGTTAGCATAAGTAAACATAACTTTGAACTGTAAAAACATAACCTATTTCATTCAACGGAACGTAATTGCAAAGACCTATATAGCTGTGAATGAAAGGTTTTGGATGAAATAGTAAATAGAAGACAAACCAGCTGGGTGAAATTTTTTTATACTTTATTGATACAATTTA
Organism: Margaritifera margaritifera; assembly: GCA_029931535.1. Classification (NCBI taxonomy): domain Eukaryota; kingdom Metazoa; phylum Mollusca; class Bivalvia; order Unionida; family Margaritiferidae; genus Margaritifera; species Margaritifera margaritifera. The sequence goes on along the minus strand of JAQPZY010001517.1, from coordinate 2,791,271 downwards.
CAAACAATGCACGTGATTTTCGTCCATCCTGCAAAAGTAAACACTTAACTGTCACGAAACGAATGCTGCAATAATTCCTGTGTAAAAATAAATAACTATAACGAAGCAGAAAAGTAGGACCGAACAAATAAAAGTATAAAAAGAACGAGAATTAACGTAGAACGAGGTCGTATGACATGAGGAATCAGCAACATCAACTTGATGGCAAAACATTTGATTTAACTGCTCTTTTTCACTTACCAATTATCGTTTCCTCTCATCTCTTTTTTCCACGCCCTTTTATATCTATCATCTATTACATATAACACTATAGATATTCCATTTTTGAAAAGGTATACCTTGTGACGCCAAATGAAATAATTAATGTTTGCAAGAGAGAGGGACCACGATCTATTGGGGTAAAACCTTTGGTCCTATCTCATAGCCATGTTTGATAAATGAAGGTGTTCTGTCTTTACAAGGTTACGGTTCACAAAGGCACAATCTAATTTTCACGAGATGGCATAGGTAAATCCAGCTAGATCTAAACATGGTCTTTGCAGAGATTTTCCCCTTCTTATATTTTTGCCAATGCATCGTAACTGATATTCAACCAAACTGAAACCGCTCCACATATGACGCTGGCAAACAACGCTTCTGCCAGCACTAAATATCGTTTGACCCCGAGGTCAGCATCGTTTTTAGTCATCACCGAAGTTATTTTTTTTTAATTGAATTTTTATTTAAAAAGTTCATATATTAACAATATCAGTGCTAAATTTGCTAATTCGATCCCTAAAATGTATATATTTTACGTAACTTTTTACGAATTCCTCGGAAAATGGTATGAATACAGATAATGCATTTCAACCCGATTATTACAGATTTCAACGTGTGATGGCAGTCGCGTATTAAAAAAATGATAGCGCCATCTCGGGATAAGTTTGGAATTGCATGTTCATTGGAAGAAGTGATTTACTCTGCATTTACCCTTGTAGGTCATTTGACTTTGAAAAAGAATAAATTTATTCTAGACTGGCATTACCATTTTGGGACTAAATTATATCGCATATATATTTCCACTTGGGTCATTTATGAAGCAATATTCAAAGTGTGATTGTTTGCATAACGGGAAATAACTTATGAACATTTTCTTATGCTTGTTTGCCATCCTTTGCAAATATAGCACTATAAAGGAATAAAATTGGTTAAAATTATTCAGTCCATCAAAAGAGGGAAACAAAAATGCACTCATTTGTACATATTTTAAGAAAATTCGCGTCTAACACGTTTTAGAACGTGTTTTCATACTAAAAACTAACGACATTGAAAAATTACAGTTTGCAGCTATGATGCATCCTTTAAGTTAATTTCATAAAGGAGTTAAAGTTATCTAGTAATTTTGATACAGGAACAAAAGTTATCTAGTCATTCTGATACAGGAACTAGCCAAAAGCGTGCATGACAATATAAAACGTGAAAAAATACAAAGTAAAATAAATGCAATTGAAAAGGTTAATAAAATAAAATAAAATACAAAAAAAAAAAAAAAAAAAAAAACCCATGAAATGAAAGATTCATCAATTTCCGATGTTAAATATAATCATGATACTTGTGAAATTATTTTAAAAATCGTATCAGAGAAAATGGTAACAGCTGAGAATTTAATATATAGCTTTTGAAATATGAGCAATCTTGACTTTGCTTCTGTAACATATGATCTGTTTACTAATGCTACACAAACGAGACAGCATGAGGTTATTTATTAAGCAAATAAAGGAAAAGAAATAGAAAGATAAAAGAAAGAGAAAGAATGAGACAAAATAATAATAAAGAAAATAAAAGATCAAGAGCGGGACTAACAGAAGAGTAAAATGATAAACGTTTGCATGTAAATTGCTCGCTCGTTGGAAATACAGTAAGAAAGGACAAACATGCAATACTTTCTGTTTAGTATAATGATTACAAGATACAGTAGGGAGGGGGGGGGAGGGCTTCTAGGGGGCTTTAAAAGGCGAAGCTCCACCTAAAACTCAATATCCAGCTCTGATGGCGTCTTCAGAGCACGCCAATAAACCAGAATATTTAAACTAATAGTTTGATTTTAATGCCCGAAGCAAGGGAAATGATTAGAGACAATTATCTGAAATACTTAGCTGCAACCCTCAGCGCTCAGGGCCAAACGAAAGCAAAAGATCGTGACCTCGGCGAAATAGAGACGTGAATATTAGAAGATACAAAACCGCGTCGAAAATTGTCTCCGCATTTGTGAATATTAGCCTGTAATTGTGTACACTCGATACTCTTAAGTGAGCTCTTTCTAGTCCTCAACGTCCCTCGTGATATGTAGGTAGCCGTGTTGTGGTGGCAAACAGCAGTTGGAGAGGGGGGCCTTGGGGCAATACGTTCCACAATGGCTATTGTCGCGTGGAGAACTGTTTGTTTAGATGGTAGCCGTTAATAATTTGTCACTCTTTAGTATTGTTGGAAGGAATTCACCGTGAAATATGAATATCGAAATTTTGGTGGCAAGTTGAGAAAAAACTAACAGTATCTGTTTCACCCTAAGGGAATTTGTTTCAAGTTGAAAATTTTAAATAGTATTCTATTATTGTCCGAGTTTCTTTCTTTTCACTCTCCACACAAACGCTTTGCCCCTTCAGTTCCAAGGGATTTCTCATACGCTCACAGTGTAGCAGACTTAAACATGGTTATGCGCTATTTTCTTAACTTTGTCTGAAGATTAAAAGGGCAGAGTTTATACCCATCTTTTCATATCTTCCGCCTACTGAATCTAAATCTATCATTTTTCCATCTAGTGCCTATGTGTTCCCCAATCAATCCAAGCGATTGCTCCAGTTAAGAAAGAGTCAAGCAGTATTTGTGGATTCTTGGGTTAATATTTAGAGTCTTCTAAGGTTAAATTACCGTTTTATTGAAAACTTGGCCCTCATGTCAAGCTCTTTGTAATTATCATATAGCTAAAAGTAAAAATATTCATTCATCTTGTCAAATGTTCATCGTTTGACATTTAAAACCGTGTGTGTTTATCATCTGAAAAAGAAATACATATTGTTTAATCCAAAGAGGGACTTTTTGGACATTATAATACTCTTTTCGCTGAGGGAGGTAGGACAGATTTATTAGTGCTGGGAGGTAGGACAGATTTATTAGTGCTGGGAGGTAGGACAGATTTATTAGTGCTTGGAAGGTACTCTGTATATACAATTCGAAAATCGTGAAGAATTATTTCAACAAATATAGGTGGTAAGTTGAAAAGAGAATTTCTCACTTTAAAAAAGATACAACTGGATGATTCTGAACATGTTATATACAATACTTTGTTTATTATCCATGCATCAGTTAAAAATATTTTCACTAATCAGAACCAATGCATTATTCTTTGGACCTATACTATATTCTTGCTTTCATTATCATCTATTCAGATGATCATTATGAGAACGAAATCCGTGTATACCAGGGTGTCCGAATAATAGACGTTTAACGGTATTTAGGTTATTTTTTTTTTAAATATTTGCAAACATATTTATCTCTTGTTTATATGTTGGTATTCCTCCTGTGTGATGATAATCAACCATTTTTTTTCCATTTTACTTGTAGTAGTAGTAGTAGTAGTAGCAGTAGTATTTGTTATTGCGGTTGTTGTTTGGATAATGATAGTAGAAGTAGTAGTAATATAAATTGTTGTCGTGATGGTAGTAGTAGTAGTTGTTGTTGTTACTGTTTGGGTAGTAATAGTAGAAATAGTAGTAATATAAATTGTAGTAGTAGTAGTAGTATTTAATGTTCTCACTGTTCTTGTTTAAGTAATAACAATATAAGTAGTAGTAATATAATTCTTTTGTGGTGATAATAGTAGTTGTTATTGTTGCTGGTATGGCTTGGATAATAGTACAAGCAGTAGTAATAAAAATTGTTGTGGTGATGACAGTAGTATTATAGTAAAAGTAGTAGTAGTAGTAATAGTAGTAGTAGTTATTGTTCCTGTGATTTCTTGGGTAATAATAGTACAAGTAGAAGTAATACAAAATGTTGTGGTAACGGTAGTAGTAATAGTAGTAGCAGCAGCCCATTTAGTGTCTTCTCAAATACATTTAACCTGTAGCACTTTAGTGCCCAGGTGGATTAAAATATGCTATTTATACATTATATCCCAAAATACCTTTCGTGCAAGACACGAATCCCTTAATAATGAGAGAGAGAGAGAGAGAGAGAGAGAGAGAGAGAGAGAGAGAGAGACGCTCTGGTGGTAAAAGGTTACACGTATGCAACAAGTTTAAGAAAGAGTTACACTTGTGAGATTTCATTACTTTCAACATAAAAAAATATAAACCCCATTACAACATATTAATGTTTAGCAAAATGAGATTGAAGAGGGGGAGAGAGGGGTCGTTTGTAGCTAATGAGCTGTCTTACTCATTTATGTGATGTGAGAACGGTGTCTTTGATCTTTGTATTGCTACTGTCGAAATTTATGTTTGTTGAATACATACCTATCAAATCAGTGACTCATCTACGACCATATTTCAGTTTTAAAGGTGATCTCAATTTTCCCGCATTCTTTACGTAATGAGAAACAGATCTAATTTCTGCAGAAATTGTTGGCAGGAAAAATAAATTTGAATATATTCTTTTTATTACCTACCTTCAAACATTTAATGCAGTCTCTTCACAAACAAATCTCACGATTTCCCGTATTAATCAGACTTTGAACCCGTATGTCACCGCAAACTTTAATGGAAATCAAAATGGCCGGTTGCCAATAAATTTGGTTCTTTAGAGATTTCCGACACGGTGAACGCTGCAGATCAACGTAAGCAAAATGCCGTAAAGACGGGGACAATAGCGGTTCACCGGCTTGTAATATTGATGATGTAGTCAATGAATATCCAGACAATTATTCCATAAATTTTGCAGGTGTAAAAGGTTTGCATTCGAAATTGAAAGTCATTATCGTCCGCAAGTGTCTCAATAATGCTCGCCGATTTTCATCGTTCTCCGGTTTATGTCCTCGTATCTTTGACCGTTGTCCATAAAACCACGGGTGTATTAACTGGGCGAGGCAAGAGCGAGTCTGAGCGAGGGATGTTTTGTTCCAGCGTTATTTATTGCCGATGTTTCTCTCAACAGGAGACCTAACACTATCCATAAAATTGTTACTCCTATTAAGTCGCATTAAGCCGTGCTAATTTGTGTGTTGTAATTAAGTTCTGCTGTTTAGAAAACACTCGTCACTTGAGTCCAAGGTATTCCAACTATGAGAGAGAGAGAGAGAGAGAGAGAGAGAGAGTATTTCCTAAAAGGGTGCATTTTGTGAAAATAATTGGCAACATCTGCATAGTTCGATCGATATTCAATAGTGAATCAAATTCGAACCAAACACCAAGAACGAAATGAAAGTTGACAAGAACGATAATTCCATATCTCTTTCGCGTGCTACTATTTATTATCAGTAACTATCAAGGAGACTGATGAGTAGTCCAACTTACCTACCCGGAGAGAAACTTGTCTATCATAATACTCGGACAGAAACTTGTCTATCATAATACCCAGACAGAAACTTGTCTATCATAATACTCGGACAGAAACTTGTCTATCATAATACTCTGACAGAAACTTGTCTATCATAATACTCGGACAGAAACTTGTCTATCATAATACTCTGACAGAAACTTGTCTATCATAATACTCGGACAGAAACTTGTCTATCATAATACTCTGACAGAAATTTGTATACATTATATTCTGACAGAAATGTGTTATCATAATACTCAGAGAGAGAGAGAGAGAGAGAGAGAGAGAGAGAGAGAGAGAGAGAGAGAGAGAGAGAGACCCGTTATTCATGAGTCGGAGGGATCAAATAGAGACCACCGCTTTTGATTTCGATGCCCGTGCTAATTATACGAGTGGTAATTACCTGTGTACGGTATCATAGGGCAGGGAAGTTTCAGCCCAAGTGTCCGCCCAAGTGTCCGCCCAGCGTTTCACACATTTAAGCTTTTGATATTATTTCTATTGCTTCGCTTGTTGTAAGTATCGAAATAAATGTTTATTTCAAATTAGAACATCGCAAATCAATTCAAGAGAATCGACTGTTTTGAATTTTTCACAACTCATGGTGTTATAAGTATTACCGACGAATGTTGACGTTTGTTTCCACCATATCATGTGACTTCTTTTTATTTTCTAAAAATAAATACGTCTGATACATTTACAGATTTTTCTATTAGCAAACGTCTGTTCTGGTTTTATGCGTGATTTTCAGCAAATGTCTGATGACGCTTCCATCTGAACGAATAAAGTTAGTTAAGATAATTTTAAAGGTTGCCTGTATTAATTCACTGTGGCAAATTTTTTAAAATTAGATCTGAATGAGAGATTACTCTTTTTTCCTTCTGACATTTAAGCCAAAAGCACAGACTTGTGAAATATCCAAACACAAAAGGACCGATTTTTTTAAGAACATTTGCTATCGGCCTCTTTTGAAGAATTAACATTCACATATCTTTCATGTGGCCAACTCTGTGTCAAAATAATCCGTATATGAGAGCATCCTTATAAAATATCATAACATAATCTGTCAAAAGTAAATAGATGTGATGGAAGTGTTAGTTATTACGGGCAATATAGAATTTATTACACTATTCAATACAAAAAGTCACCATTATTTTGCTATTAAATTTATTTGAATATCACGTTTTCAAAAACTACTACATCATTTGGTTTAATAAATAAATAAATAAATAAATAAATAAATAAATAAATAAATAAATAAATGTAACAGCGGTATTAACGGCGTGACAAGGTCTCGGTACTTGAGGTCGGAGTTGAGTGTTTGACTAGGCCCTGACATACCACTCACGCGGGATAATGGGCACTTGAAACCGTCAATGAGGGCATTATCAGACCCCGTGGGCCCGCAGACATACACCCTCTGATCTAGACAGTTAAAAAGCCATTTTTCATCAAATATGGACGGAGGAATAAGGCAAGGATTAAAGTATTATTTTCTTCGAGATTCGATTTAAATGAAGTGGAAACGTTATTTTTCTGCGGCACATTTCACGTTCTCACGCCTGTGTTCCGAACAGGATACCGGTCGTTCCAGTAGAGAACCGTTTCGGGTGAAATCTTTTGTTTTCTGAATTTTAAAATGTAGATGCACACGTGCCTAATGAAACGAATGGCCTAAAAATGGACATTATGGAAAATGGCACCGGAAGCAGGCACTGAATTTGGAAAAACCTCGATCAATAAGATATTGGAGTGTCTATAAGTCATCTTGCAACAAAACAAAAGATAAAATCTTAAGTCAAGTATTAAAGGATTATCTCATTAATAACTCGCACAAACAAAACATTGGAAAATTATATCTAATCCGCACTATTTTTGAAACACAAAAAATAAAAATGTTTTTATGTATTCATAAAAATGGAAAAGGATTTGTAATAAATCAACCAAGCTATGAATGCATTGAGTAATGCTTGAACTTTGATGTGACCGTCTTTTATAGGTTGTATGATATAATTCTGTGCAGCATGATATTGCCGGCTTTTTTAGGTTGTTATGACAGAACTTTGTGCCACATGATGTGACTGTCTTCTTCAGGTTGATATTATAGAACTCCGTGCCACATGATGTGACTGTCTTCTTCACGTCATTATAATAAACCTCCGTGCCACGTGATGTGACTGTCTTCTTCAGGTTGTTATGACAGAACTATGTTCCACATGATGTGACTGTATTCTTCAGGTTGTTATGATAGAACTCTCTGCCACATGATGTGACTGTCTTCTTCAAGTTGTTAAGATAGAACTCTGCCACATGATGTGATTTCTTCAGGTTGCATGAAGTGACTTTATTCTTCAGATTGTTATTATAGAACTCTCTGCCACATGATGTGACTGTCTTCTTCAAGTTGTTAAGATAGAACTCTGCCACATGATGTGATTTCTTCAGGTTGCATGAAGTGACTTTATTCTTCAGATTGTTATTATAGAACTCTCTGCCACATGATGTGACTGTCTTCTTCAGGTTGTTATGATAGAACTCTGTGCCACATGATGTGACCTAGAGTATTATGATAGAACTCTCCTCAATATGATGTGACTGTCTTCTTCAGGTTGTTATGATAGAACTCTGTGCCACATGATGTGACTGTCTTCTTCAGGTTGTGTATGATAGAATTCTGTGCCACATGATGTGACTGTCTTCTTCAGGTTGTTAGAATTCTTTGCCACATGATGTGATTTTTTCAGGTTGCATGATGTGACTGTCTTTATCAGGTTGTTAAGATAGAACTCTCTGCCACATGATGTGATTTTTTCAGGTTGCATGATGTGACTGTCTTCTTCAGGTTGTTATGATAGAATTCTCTGCCACATGATGTGACTGTCTTCTTCAGGTTGTTATGATATAACTCTGTCCCACCTGATGTGACTATGGTTATTAGGATAGAACTCTGTGCAACATGATGTGACCTAGGGTATTATGATAGAACTCTCCTCAATATGATGTGACTGTCTTCATCAGGTTGTTATGATAGAACTCTGTGCCACATGATGTGACTGTCTTCTTCAGGTTGTGTATGATAGAATTCTGTGCCACATGATGTGACTGTCTTCTTCAGGTTGTGTATGATAGAATTCTGTCCCACATGATGTAACTGTCTTCTTTAGGCTTTTATGACAGAACTCTGTGCCACATGATGTGACTGTCTTCTTCAGGTTGTTATGATAGAACTCTGTGCCACATGATGTGATTTCTTCAGGTTGCATGATGTGACTGTCTTCTTCAGGTTGTTATGATAAAACTCTCTGCCACATGATGTGACTATCTTCTTCGGGTTTTTATGATAGAACTCTCTGCCACATGATGTGACTGTCTTCTTCAGGTTGTTATGATAGAACTCTGTGCCACATGATGTGACTGCCTTGTTTAGGTTGTTATGACAGAACTATGTGCCACATGATGTGACTGTCTTCTTCAGGTTGTTATGATAAAACTCTCTGCCACATGATGTGACTGTCTTCTTCAGGTTGTTATGATAGAACTCTCTGGCACCTGATGTGACTGTCTTCTTCAGTTTGTTATGATAGAACTCTGTGCCACATGATGTGACTGCCTTGTTTAGGTTGTTATGACAGAACTATGTGCCACATGATGTGACTGTCTTCTTGAGGTTGTTATGATAGAACTCTCTGCCACATGATGTGACTGTCTTCTTCAGGTTTCTATTATACTTTTCGAATAAGCATACATTGCCATTGACGAAATCGCATATAAATCACCAAGAATAGAGTTCTAATTAGTGAAAATATAAATCGTTTTCTTTTTTATTCAGACAGTACTTGTACTAAAAAAACGCATTGAGATAATTTAAAGAATAAAGAAATGTATAATTTCCACGAAAATATCTAATCAAATAGATGGTATTTGTCAAAACATTATTATTTCTGTCTCAAAAACTGTTTCTAATAATTATTTCTGTGGTTACCAAATGATCATATTAAATCATTCCTCAGACAATCCTGTAAACACTGTTTTACTCACATACATTCACTTAGACGGAAATTCATATAGATTCGGTCAAGTGTAGTATAATTTGCTTCATTTGCCATTTCCACATTTGTTTATGAAAGTATACTGCCAGGATGTGCAGTTTGAAGGATCATGGATTGCTAGACTGGTTCTCAAAAAAGATCCACTGCTGGCTTCTTTTCATGTAGGAGGGCAACCCGGCATTAACTCAAAAACACCTCCATAATCTCCATTTGGTATTTTCTCCGTGAAAAATGAAAGAACATTGAAGAGTTAAATCGACTTTACCGCTCCACAATTCATACACAGTCAAGGAATCCTAAAATCCGCTCTCTCCTCAGTTATAATATGCATAAGTTTATTTAAGCGTTATCAACAAGGGTACGTCCTAGCTACCTTTGTATATTCAATCGGCTGCTAGAAGATGTATTTGTCACGACGTGTCGCGTTTCGATTTCTTTTCTGGTTGCACTTTAGGCGAGATCAACATGGCCTTTCAACTGAAAATTGTGAACATTGTCGAGAGAAAGGGTCAGCAGAAATTCTAAAAGAATCTGCCATAAAACTGTCTTCGTAAATGACCCAAATATAAGTTATTTATCACACTCTGCTAATGCGAACCGCAAGTACATCGATCAGGGAAGGGTAAACCACAGTATACGGGTGGAGACCAGGTAGTTGTAATATTAACTGCAGAGAGAAAAGCCGTGCGGCAGTTCGGGGTAATAGTGTACTGACAGTTATAGTGATCAGGTGGTATAGGAGATCTCAAGACGTTTGCACCTGAGTGTTTTGTTTCTGTTCCTGGAGTACCTGGATAGGCGTACGCAAGCAGAAATCTCTATAGGTTATTTCTCTCTCTCTCTCTCTCTCTCTCTCTCTCTCTCTCTCTCTCTCTCTCTCTTGCTTATTCTTCGTAGAGCTAAATCGAAAGCTTAATAGATAGATAGATAAAATATAGTTTACATATAGATTCGTAATAACATCTGCCATGCGGAAAAAGCACTCTCGGTTGGTTGGATTTATGAATATACTCCGCGCATGATGGTTTGTGAATCTTTTTGTTTGTGAATATATGTATCTACATGTAATTATATATCTTTGAATACATATCACTTTGGCTTTGATTTCTATACGTTCATTATATTGTAAGAATGATTGATAAATTTACCGTGTAGAAGTTTTTGAGTCATTTTGCTAGGATTGATTTGTTGTGATTTGCTTACACACCAAAGCTAAAACACCTCATTTTAGAGAGAAGTCATTGTACAAGTAATCAATATACCTCTCTTATTCATTCTCCGACGTGCTTCCGTCCAAACACACACACACACACACACACACACACACACACACACATATATATATATATATATATATATATATATATATATATATATATATATATATATATATATAGAGAGAGAGAGAGAGAGAGAGAGAGAGAGAGAGATCAAACAGAACGGAAAGTGCTATCCCTGGATTGCAGGAGAATGCTTGATAACATTAACATAATTTTTAAATACGAATAAATAACATTATCATACAGGTTAAAGAATTTTTTATTCGTACTCTACGGAGATTCGAACCCGGGTCGGCGGGTTACGGCACCCATCGCTTTGCCTGCACGTACCAATATATACACATACATACATACATACATACATACATACATACATACATACATACATACATACATACATACATACATACATACATACATACATACATACATACATACATACATACATACATACATACATACATACATACTCAAGAGCAAAGGCTAGAAATGTCGTTTATAAGCTAAAGAAGTTTAGGATTAAAACCTGAAGTTGTGTGGGAGGGTGGTTTATGTAGCCAGGTGATAGATGAACAATAGACTTAGCCCATTATTCAACCTCAGAACAACTATTTCTTGTTTCTAATTAAATTTTAAGAGGATAGATATTTTACTGCATCAGTGAAACATGGATTTAAACCGAGAACCTCATTAAGGACCTTGTTTTCAATGAAAAAAAACTAAATGTAGAATAAAAGGAAATTGATCGTTTTATGTCACTAGCCATTAATTATCCCTAATTTTAACAGACAGGTTAGGGCCCTTGGTTTCCGGTAGCTGAACACATTCGGTTTACTCGGACATTTCTACTTTTCCGGTCCTTGTAAACAATTCCTTCCTTGGATATATATATATGAAATAGAGCTCATAAAACATGGGGATAAATATTGTAATGGTTTTTCTGAGACATATTTCCAAATACAAAAAGCGGCGGATTTTATGAATTATAATGCTCACCTAACTTTAGGTGGCCAAAACTATAAATACCGAGTAAATCAACTTTTCAAATGAACGAATAAGGGTGATACATGGGTTGACGATAATGATGAAAATATTGTTATTTGTCCTCGATTTTCTTTGCTAGCCGAAACTGTATTTGTACCACCCAACCATAAATTCGTCACGGATTAAAGAAAAAAAGATTTAAGGATGAGTATTCCGTGTTCAATGAGGTGTATAGAGCTAATTCGTCGTGAGTTGACGATTGAAAACCATGATAGTATACCAGCAGTCCGAGGTACGTTTGTAGCTTGTTCTTTTTATTATAAGCTGACAACGATCTTTGGCACATCCGGGAAATCTAATTTGGGTCATTCCACTTACAATTAGGGGATTACTGTCGTTGTACTACACACCTTAATAACTTTTTCTGTGTAGTATGGTCAACTATTGTGTTGAACATACAACTGGAAGTAATTTTACGTACTGGTAACTTGTAAAGGTAAACTAATTAAACCGTTAAATAATCACATGAACCAACATGTGTCCCCTATCATGTCGACATGAACTCGTCTGTGTTTATAAACGTGGGTCATTATCTTGCTGTCGACCTTTTCTTGCTGCTAATCTTAGTATAACGTTTAGTTATGAAAAAAGTCACATCTATCGGGATTTAAACCAATAACTTCTGACTTTAGAGTTGCTTGTTGTATTTCTACGTGTTAGACCATTAGACCACAAATGTACACTTTGTGCTATAAATTTTGTAGTCTTATCGTGGCCTTAGGTACCGCACATAGTGTATGCATTTTATACCTTTACACGTATCCAGTACGGGTATAAATGTACATGGCAATATAATGTATGAATTTAAAAACATGATCAAATCTACACATACATAAAGTCTATAACAGGTATAAACAGATAAAAATATTTTGGCACAAACGGGTACTCAAATTTAGATGAGTCCACTTGAACTTAGGGGTTCACGGTTGTTATAAATTACCATACTTCTACAATAAGTTAATAACACTTTTCTGTGTTGAATAGAGTACAGTGCTTCTGTATATCATTTGTTGTATATTTTAACTTACAGAACCGTTAGGTATTTACATGAACAAATCTGCGTCCCCTACCTTGTTTACATGAACTCGTCTGTATTTATATTATCGTTGTCGACCTGTACTGTTCCAAGTGACATTTCACCTCGCCATCTGTTTGTGGTTGATAATGAAAGTGTTACGAGAAGTATGTATGTATGTTATGTATGTAAGTATGTATGTATGTATGTATGTATGTATGTATGTATGTATGTATGTATGTATGTATGTATGTATGTTTGGAGAAATGGATGTATGTTTGCGCGCTACTTTTCACAACATTTATACAATTAACACATCAGTTTTTATCATGCAAATTAGTTTTCGTTTAAAATTGCCACGAAAAATTGTCAATCATAATTAATACACATACTTACCGTTTTCATACAATTTGTGTGATTTTGATACAAAACTTTTTAAATGAGATGCAGCAGGTACATACCTTAGTATTTACGGCAGGTACATACCTTGGTATTTACAGCAGGTACATACCTTGGTATTTACAGCAGGTACATTCCTTTGTATTTACAGCAGGTACATACCTTGGTATTTACAGCAGGTATATACCTTGGTATTTACAACTTATCTCCTCTTTTTCTGTTAGACTTTCTTACTTTCTTATACTATGTCACTACTCCATGTGACATATCTATCGGTCGTTTCGTCCTGTTTTATTCAGGTTTTTTACCTTCGAGTTTTCTGACTAGGCTTAATCTACAATAATGCTTGTTTGTTTTTATTTTAGTTTTCACTGAAGTGTCGTCAGATTCTGTATTATAGTATCCCTACGAGGTTTTCCTTTGTTCCTCTGCTCATTTTACTATGGAAAGGTGACATGTACGCAAGTTAACTTGCACTTGTAGGTGTGTGCATGAAAATTTAAATGTGTGATTTGACTTATGTTTGATTATAGGTTTGGCTGATTCATGGCCTAAATTGGATAAGTGTGATCTCAGAAGCGGTCTCTGTCTATGTGTGACGCGGTTGTCATCGATATTATATGTAGCTTATGTGTTCGTATATTTGGAAGGTCACCAATGCCGGGATAGAAAAAAAATATCACTCTTTTTTCAGATACAGCGATAAATCTAGACAATTTTCTCTATCGGATGATACATGTTCATGCGATTGGTTTGGTTTGTCTGCCAAATATTTTATTGAAGGGTTTATGGAAATTTGTATGGATGAAATTAACTATGCGTTCCAGCGTTCCAGCAATTATAAGGAATATTTGAAACATTTTTACGACTGTAGAACATCTACGCCGACGCTGTATATACGGGCTTAATAAGGTTCACAAGATTTGACAGAAAACCAAGGTTATTCCACTTCCCTTATTTAAGCATTTCAGATCGATAGTTTGTATCAAGACACGTAGAGTATATTGATATATTTTTTGTTATAGAATGTATAATATGGGTTTCATACATAAACAATAAAATAATAATAACCATTAAGCAGATAACGAAAGGTTTTTTTTGTCATTGATAGTGTCCAGCGTATTGTTTCATCGGTTACGCTTTTCAGTGCATGTTCTAATTGATATACGCTTTTCAGTACATGTTCTAATTGATATACGCTTTTCAGTGCATGTTCTAATTGATGTACGCTTTTCAGTGCATGTTCTAATTGATATGAGTTTTGCTTTTCAGTGCATGTTCTAATTGATATACGCTTTTCAGTGCATATTCTAACTGATATACGCTTTTCAATGCATGTTCTAATTGATATACGCTTTTCAGTGCATGTTCTAATTGATATGAGTTTTGCTACATTATTGTATTTCACAAACTGTATATTGATTAGACAGAGGACATCTTTGACTTTAGTATAAATCGTGAAATGTAAGCATTTTTTGTCTTTGTTGATTGTTTGAATCATTTGTACACTGATTATCAGTTTCTGTTGTATATGTGTACATTTCTTTTTGTCAGCTATGCGGAACGTAGAAGTATATTTGTTACAACCTAGCAATGCTTACCAATGTATTGCACACAAGAAAACTTAGCAAAATATATCAATCAAAAAGATTGATCATTACATAATTAGGATGCAACGATTTCAAAGAACTGCATGATTTCACAGTTAATCAAACGCTCCAAATCTTGACTTTTGTATTATGCATTTTAAATAAAAAGGCAAAAGAAAAGAAGAAAATAATGTGACAGGGATTAGCTTGTGTATCCCTTTGTTTTAGTTCCTCATCGAGTTTGTGCTTTCTAAAATAAAATGCGACACTGTATCAAGAATACCCTAGAATGCCTAGATTAATTTATTTTGTTGGATAATTTTTCTCTTAATTTTTACAAGTTCGTTTCGTTGTCAGAGAAATTAATGAATATGTCTGTTGATTAAGGGGATTTTGTATTTGTTCTATTTTCTTCCTATTGATATCATTTTAGGTTGCTTCTTTAAATTCTTGGTTGTAGCAAGCACGAAATACACACCAAATGAGACCCATTGAATAAAAGTCAATCCAAAGTAATTATGGGATTCATTTTAAATATCATGTCCACAACGTTGCTTCAACTCACTTATTTATCTTTTTTTATTAGATAATCCTCCATTTCATATTTTTCAGTCACTAGAGCTTCTTATATATTTCTTTCAAATGTCATATCTACATTTATCTTTTTCTCATATATTAAGCCCTCGTATCTGTTGTTCCATATCATATTCACATGCTTCTCTCTGTCACATGACTGACACATGACTGTATCCATGAAGGAGGTATCACATTCACTTGCTTCTCGCTGTCACATGACACACATGACTGTATCCATGAAGGAGGTATCACATTCACTTGCTTCTCGCTGTCACAAGACACACATGACTGTGTCCATGAAGGAGGTATCACATTCATTTGCTTCTCTCTGTCACATGACACACATGACTGTATCCATGAAGGAGGTATCACATTCACTTGCTTCTCTCTGTCACATGACACACATGACTGTATCCATTTAGGAGGTATCACATTCATTTGCTTCTCGCTGTCACATGACACACATGACTGTATCCATGAAGGAGGTATCACATTCACTTGTTTCTCGCTGTCACATGACACACATGACTGTATCCATGAAGGAGGTATCACATTCATTTGCTTCTCGCTGTCACATGACACACATGACTGTATCCAAGAAGGAGGTATCACATTCACTTGCTTCTCGCTGTCACATGACACACATGACTGTATCCATGAAGGAGGTATCACATTCACTTGCTTCTCTCTGTCACATGACACACATGACTGTATCCATGAAGGAGGTATCACATTCACTTGCTTCTCGCTGTCACATGACACACATGACTGTATCCATGAAGGAGGTATCACATTCACTTGCTTCTCGCTGTCACATGACACACATGACTGTATCCATGAAGGAGGTGTCACATTCATTTGCTTCTCGCTGTCACATGACACACATGACTGTATCTATGAAGGAGGTGTCACATTCACTTGCTTCTCGCTGTCACATGACACACATGACTGTATCCATGAAGGAGGTATCACATTCACTTGCTTCTCTCTGTCACATGACACACATGACTGTATCCATGAAGGAGGTATCACATTCACTTGCTTCTCGCTGTCACATGACACACATGACTGTATCCATGAAGGAGGTATCACATTCATTTGCTTCTCTCTGTCACATGACACACATGACTGTATCCATGAAGGAGGTATCACATTCATTTGCTTCTCTCTGTCACATGACACACATGACTGTATCCATGAAGGAGGTATCATATTCACTTGCTTCTCTCTGTCACATTACACATACGACTGTATCCACGAAGGAGGTATCACCTTCACTTCCTTTCCATCCAATATCTTGTCGGCTGTAATTGCTTCCTCGGATATATTGATCACATGTATTTTTCTTTTCAATATAATACTCACTTGTATCTCTTTCCGATATCATACTAACTTGTATCTCTTTCCGATATCATACTCTCTTGTATCACTTTCCGATATCATATTCACTTGTATCTCTTTCCAATATCATACTCACTTGTATCTCTTTCCAATATAATACCCACTTGTATCTCTTTCCGATATCATACTCACTTGCATCTCTTTCAGATACCCTACCAGCTTGTATCTATTTCTGATGCATACCGACTTGTATCTTTTCCAATATCGTACTACATGCATCTCTTTCCTATGCCATTCATCATACACACGTGTATCTCTTTCTAATATCATACACACGTGTATCTCTTTCTAATATCATACACACTTGTATCTCTTTCTAATATCATACACACTTGTATCTCTTTCTAATATCATAAACACTTGTATCTCTTTCTAATATCATACACACTTGTATCTCTTTCTAATATCATTCACACGTGTATCTCTTTCTAATATCATTCACATTTGTATTTCTTTCAAATATCATACACACTTGTATCTCTTTCTAATATCATACACACTTGTATCTCTTTCTAATATCATTCACATTTGTATCTCTTTCCAATATAATTCACATTTGTATCTCTTTCTAATATCATTCACACTTGTATCTCTTTCTAATATCATACACACCTGTATCTCTTTCTAATATCATACACACTTGTATCTCTTTCTAATATCATACACACTTGTATCTCTTTCTAATATCATACACACTTGTATCTCTTTCTAATATCATACACACTTGTATCTCTTTCTAATATCATACACACTTGTATCTCTTTCTAATATCATACACACTTGTATCTCTTTCCAATATCATTCACATTTGTATCTCTTTCTAATTGTATACACACTTTATCTTTTTCTGATATCATACCAACTTGTATCTCCATCCAATACCATAGCCACTTGTATCTCTTTCCAATATCATACCCACTTGCATCTCTTTCCGATATCATACGCACTTGTATCTCTTTCCGATACCATGCTTACTTATATCTCTTTCCGATGCCTTATCCACCTTTATTTCTTTTTGATACCATGCTCACTTGTAGATCTTTCCGATACCATACTCACTGGTATTACTTTCCGATGCCATATCCACCTTTATCTCTTTCCGATACCACACGCGTTTGTATCTCTTTCAGATATGATGCACATTCTTATATATATATATATATATATATATATATATATATATATATCATGCCTTCATCTATACCTTTGCCAGATAGAATCTAAAACTGTATCCCTAAATTGAATAGTGTGCTCATATGCATTTCTGCATACCCACATGTGTATACTCCAAACCATTCTAGCATCATTATATCAGATATCCAATCCCCTCTTATCTTTCATGAATAACATCCGCCTGTATATCTGGGTCTTTTTTTCTTTTCTAGATATCATGCCAACTCTGCACCGCGAGATCTGCGCGGGCTGTCAGACCCTGATTGAGGACAGGTACTTAATGCGCGTTATGAACTTGTCGTGGCACGAGCAGTGCCTGCAGTGTAGTGTCTGTCAGATGCCCCTGGCCGGTTCCTGCTACTCCCGTGAGAGAAAACTCTTCTGTAAGATTGACTATGAAAAGTAAGTTTTAATTATTATTTTTTCAAACTGTACACATATACAATATAACAACATTGTGAGAACAATTACATTAGCACGGGAACTAATGTCCCGACGCAAAAACCTCCAAAGACATTAATGTTGAGGCATTTTTTTATATACTTTATTTCCAAGAATATTCTTAAATGCCTGGACAAGTCAATCTAAAAGTCTAACGAAGAGTTGTACAGCCGGTGAATATCATCTATATTTCCACCCCACCCACCCCCCCACCCCCACGTAAGCATACCATTCGCCTTTAATACACTGGGGACGTGTGTCTAACTACTCTACCCATCAGATGTATTTAATGTAAATCCTGTTTACAATGAAACCCAGTCAGATGGACGGACGGTTAATATGACACAAAATGAAAGAGCTGAAATCTTATAGACGATCGGCTGACCAATAATTATATAAGTAAACAAATCTGTTTCAGTAGGGTACAACTATCCTAGAACTGCTGTACACCAGGTACCAGACACGCTTTAATTGACTATTTATATGTCATCTTTACACCAGGTACTAGAGAGACGCTTTAATTGACTATTTATATGTCATCTTTACACCAGGTACTAGAGAGACGCTTTAATTGACTATTTATATGTCATCTTTACACCAGGTACTAGAGAGACGCTTTAATTGACTATTTATATGTCATCTTTACACCAGGTACTAGAGAGACGCTTTAATTGACTATGTATGTGTCATCTTTACACCAGGTACTAGAGAGACGCTTTAATTGACTATTTATGTGTCATGGTTGCAGTTAGTTTTTAAGATCTCATATCCAAACGCATAGAAATAATAAATTACAATAAATGTGCACTGCATTTGAAGGCGCCAAGATCGCTATGAAGTTGTCACTGAAATTCTAAAATGTCGTTTTGTATTTATTTTCAAATGAAAATGGATACGTGTGCGTTAAGCACATGCTATTCTTCACAGGATTGTGTATATATTACGTGTACCCGATTTGTATTAATGGAATACCGTCTGTTATTACAGGACTGTGTATATATTACGTGTACCCGATTTGTATTAATGGAATACCGTCTGTTATTACAGGATTGTGTATATATTACGTGTACCCGATTTGTATTAATGGAATACCGTCTGTTATTACAGGACTGTGTATATATTACGTGTACCCGATTTGAATTAATGGAATACCGTCTGTTATTACAGGACTGTGTATATATTACGTGTACCCGATTTGTATTAATGGAATACCGTCTGTTATTACAAAGATTACAACGTATTTCATCAGACAGTTTTACATCTTGGGTAAACAGAATGTAGATTTTATCAGATACTAGATTAAATTAGGGTTTTATCGCGAACGTTCAACACATTTTTTTTACACACATTCCATAATCCGTCAAGCAGGAGACGTCACTTAGCCAATGGACACTAAACGACGTCACAACGTTGCTAGCGTTGTATTACATCAGCAACTTTTGCTCAGAATAATTTTCTTCTTTGGACAAGGTGCCACATGATTTTCTTCTTTGGACAAGGTGCCACATGATTTTCTTCTTTGGACAAGGTGCCACATGATTTTCTTTCGTTTACACCACAAATTCTATATCTAACTTGCTGTGTCTGCAGAGCCGGTCGAGAGTGTCACCGTTCTTCTGGGAGATTTCTAAGTTAATTACAAAAATGACTTCATAAGATCACAACTACTATCACCATTATTCCATAATATGCTATGGTTGCATTATTTATTATTATTATTATTATTATTATTATTATTATTATTGCTGTTGTTGGTGGTGGTGGTGTTGGTGTTATTATTATTATTATTATTATTATTTACAAAATTTGTCATTAGTCGACCTCAATTCGGTTTTATAAATTATATAACACTCTATAGGTACCTCACTTTACACAACGAAAACATCAAGCGAAATAACTATTCGAGAAAAGTGTCCTAACTATAAAGTGAAAGTGAACAAGAAAATACTGGTGCACTTTTGTTTGTCATGGAACGTTATTAATGGCATGATACACTTGGCATGGGACGTTATTAATGGCATGATACTGATACACTTGGCATGGGACGTTATTAATGGCATGATACGCTTGGTATGAGAAGTTTTTAATGGCATGATACACTTGGCATGGTTGATGAAAACATTATTTCTTTATTTTAATGAGGAAGAGAAAAAAAATCAAAATAATGATCTGCTTTTGTTTCTTATCCTAAACAGTAAACTGTTTGACCCACTTCTTTGGATATGACAATTAACCACCCACCCACCCTCTCTCTCTCTCTCACACAGACTCACACACAAAACAGTTTTATTGCATTCTTGGTTTTGCCCTAGCTTGGTTATTCGTGTTTGCATTACACAAGTAGTCCTTTTTGAATATGATTAAACCCACCGAGTACTTTTCTTTGCTTTAGTATTGTCTTAGAATTTTAAAAAAAAGCAACCACAAAAGAAAATGCTCTCTTACATTGTCCTCATTCGATATATCCTCCCATATGTGATGTGATAAACCAGATGTTCGAAGCCGAGCATTTATTCCTTAACTCTGCAAAAAAAGTATCCCACGGCTGCCACCAAAAGAGGACAAAAAAGAGAAAGGAAGCTTTTTGGGTGACAGGAGTTGGACTTTTTCATTGTTTCTCTTCTTGGGTGGGAATTGACTGGGCTCTCTATGACAAGCCTTAACATCTTTTATATCACAGATCTTGTCATTGACAGATTTCCTTAACAGTGCCAAATAAACAATCTCCAGTAAAGTGATTACGTTAAAACTGGCACGGTTGTAATTGGAGGGATGTATGGGTCGGCATGCGCGATAGGCAGCTTCTGTGTTAAATCTATTATGTGGGATTACAGCTGACATAATACAGTTGGGCCTGTCAGAGGTGTTCTTAAACACCACATCAGTGCTCATTACACACATAAACAGATTTTCCTTTGGACAAGCAAGATATGAATAAATTTACATTCAAGATACATGTGTATGTTAATGCACATGTGTGCACGTTCTTGTACATGTGCACTTGTCTCTGATAGATATATAGTTAGATAGAGAGATAGATAGATGGAGAGATGGAGAAATATATGGAATAATACTACTATTACTACTACTAATAATAATAATAAGAATATTATTATTATTATTATTATTATTATTATTTTTATTATTATTTTTATTATGATTATGTTTATGTATATGTTTAATACATCTAATTGATGTGTTTAACTTAACAAAACTGCAGTAATTACCCTTGAATAATTCCAACTATACCTCCGTTTGCATATTCTTGACTTTAAAGGCTTGCTTCTTTTCCACTAAGTCTCATTGTTCTTTCATTTCTTTTTTTTTTTTACAAGTGTAATACATCTTTACGTATACTGTATAACAGGCTATTTTAGCTATATTTCCAATCGACCAGTCTCACAAGAAAACAATATACGCGAATATTTTATGAAAAGTTAACCACAGGAGCATAATATCGTCCAACGGATAGCAGTACAAAACTAAAATACATCGAAAACTTAGTACGATCAAATGAGCGAAACTTCGGCATTCCGAAGATATATCGCTACATAGTGTTGTATATGAATTAAGCGTTTCTTTATATTTTCCTGATGTCTGAGAGATCCCAAATGTTATTGGAAAATGTCAAACATGTATACAGTAAAGTCACGTGTCTTCGTATGAAAACAAATATGATGACAGCTTGGTCGTAGAACTTCAACGTACGATATGAAGCCAATTACTAAATTTAAAAAATATGTTTTAATTTTTAAAGATTTTATTTAACTCAAGACCCATCCTATGGTATCTGAGTAACGTAGTTAATTGAGGGGGATACATTAGAGGAAGGCATTGTACTGAAATTTAATTAAATACAAAAATGTTAAGAAAATTAATAATTTTCACAACTCTGCAAGTTGTATGAAGGTACATCTGTGTCGCTTTATCAATAAGGTTAAAATATCTCCAACTGCACAAATTTAAACACCACCTTAGGAAAATAGGAAAATTAAGTTTACAAAAAAAAGACATCGCCCTGTCAGAATATACAAACTCCCACTGATATGCATTGTTAAGTCTTATTTATACTTTATTTTACAAGACTCAAATGATTGATTGAGTGATTGATTGATTGTATGAAATGGCACTTCAACACATTTAAAGCCATGTAGTGCTATCAGCTAGTCACAAATGAAGTAAGATGAAAATGTTACAAGTGTAAAACAAACTTAAAGTTGTTTTTAGGTTACAATTTATTTGAAGAAAAAGAAATGTTATTATAAAAGTATATTAAAAATGGCGCAATGTTATAAAGGTTGAACATGTATATGTCAAAATTTAAATGGGGGGAGAAAAATGTTCTTGTGGAAAGTGAAGAGTGCATGCATATCGAATAGTTTGTAAATATAACTACTGAGATTTGTTTGTAGCTATAAATTGAATCATGAATTCATTTACTTTCATTATTTTTCTCGATAGTAAAGTTAACCAGCTTTTTGTTTTACCTGTATTTTATACATGTTATCTTCAAGACGTACCACATTTCAAATGTTTTATTTGCTTATCTGATCAAGTAGGCTGCATTAATTACCTTACTGAGCGAAAGAAAAAGGTTGATTTCGTTTCCCTTATTTCAAATCTCTGTAAATATCATAAATATATAGTGACTGCTGTTTTAGAAAATTCGGAATTTGCTGACTGTAAAAGTAATAAAATCTCACGCAAAAATTGCTCTAGCGCACGAATAAAAGCATAGGAATGAATTTAAACACTTCTTTTTTATTGTAATATTTTTAATTGTCCATCTTCATTGGACAATGCTTTCATGGAAAGTTATATTTCTATAAGTAAATCATTTGGGGAAATTTCGTCAGAATGACCTTTATTACTAATATGTCCTGATATATTTCAGACACTATTCTTTGCAAATGAATTTGCATGCTTATTGCAACATAGTTTGAAAAATAAGTAAGGAAATTTCAAGACTGTTCACCTGCATTAATTAAAGTGAGAGGTTAAATACTTTCTTATAAAAATTCATTTTTAAAGGACAAATTTACGTAATTTATTCAATAAAACCACAGAATTTGCCGTTTTTTCTGATGAAACAAAGGGGCAAAACTAACCCCTTATTTCTTCCCAAGCTCTTTCTGCATAAAAATTCCGGCGCAGCGTCGGGATTGAAAGACAGATTAAACTAATCGTGTGCGGTTTGTTTCCATAATCACTTCATTCGCACTCCCTGATGCCGACCAGATCATTTTCTCTCGCGCTTTATTGGATTTGGCGAGTTTTACAAACAATTTAATTGCGAAATCGCTACTTTCTTGACACAAGTTTAATAACAAAATAGTCCCAGGCCAAGGAGCAATAGCTGAATTGATTTACAAACTGGAAATTGACCGAAGCCGCCGACAGTAAGATTAATACACTGCGCCTTGGAATACATCGAAATCTTAGAAGCAAATGTATGATGGCACGGGAAAATGTGTGTGTGGGTGTTTGTGTGTGTGTGTGTGAGAGAGAGAGAGAGAGAGAGAAGAGAGAGAGAGAGAGAGAGATTTATGAATGTGAAAACGGGAAAAAATTATTTATTTAGTTTTTTCATTCATTCATTCATTTATTCATTCATTCATTCATTCATTCATTCTTTTTTGTGAAGGAGATTATGCAGAAGGCAATGTTTCGTAATGCTTATTGTAAGACATATCTAACTGCTAGCACCCGTTGCTCCAGTTAAATTTAATTTCTCCAGCAAAGTAATACAAATGTTTGTACAAAATTGTTTTCACGACATGTCTCAGATTTTGCTGCACCGAAATAGTCCCATTTTTTTTTTTTTTTTACAGATTTGAAGTCTCTCTCACTTTCTCCATTTCTGTATATTATTGACACTTGCTGTTGATTTGTTTTTTGCCCTGCACTTCTGTTATGTATAAAGTTTGCTTTTTTAGAGAGAGAGCTAAAGACGTTGTCAGAACTAATCCCATTTTGAATCTATGAGTACTAAAATATGTTTAAACCAAATGTGTGAAAAAGCAAAAAGAATGTTGAAATAATATGAAGATACTTTATTTTTTGTTACGTATCAAACATACAATAAAGTTCCGATGAACATTGTCACAGTTGTTTCATGTAGCAGATCTGTATTTTTATTTATACAACCCAATTACCTCAGCAACGCTCTTGTAATTTCAATTGTGTATGGAAACTTATTTAATTATCATGAAAATTATTGGACCTGTGATGAAATATTTTCAACGCATCATAGAATAAATTTTCAACAATGTATGTTAACTGATATACAAACTTGTCCAAAAATGTTTTATTTGTGTACATTTTTGGGGATCTGAAGATTTGCATCTCAATAAAAAAGCAATGTTTAAAAAAATTATTTATTTTTACACAAAAACTCTGGATTGGGTAATATGCAATTTCTATAAGTACACCTTCCCAAGCACATAACGCACATAACTGGATTTACACTATATTTATTATTATTATTACTAATGTACATTCACATTACGGACAATTTTACACAGAATTATAATATTAGAATGTGATAAATCAGAAATATAACATTAGAATGTGATAAATCAGAAATATAAAATTTCTTTAATACAAGTTTTGGTGAAACTACAGCAGTGAAAGAAACAAATGTTTTGAATGATATTTAAATAGCGAGTAAAAATATACCATCAGGCTCAATGGAATGATATTTAAATAGCGAGTAAAAATATACCATCAGGCTCAATGGAATGATATTTAAATAGCGAGTAAAAATATACCATCAGGCTCAATGGAACTTATAAATTATTTGTATATATTAAAACTTTACATAAAACTTTCGTATGAATAAATTAAAAGAAGTTTAATATTTTTAGAGCAGGCGATAAAGTACTGTTGTACAGTTATCGTAGTAGTTTAATGTACTACGATATCTTGTCAATATTGAACTTTGCGTTAATTTCTTAAATTTTTTTTAAAAAAATGTATTAAAAAAAGATAAGGATTACATAGTTGCAAGAAATCTTCAGCATCTTTTATCTTTATTGTTTATTATTATTATTTTTTAAATTTAAATGCTATGTTCAGTACTCCTTTTCCTCTTCTTCTGTCTCTAAGTCTTGTTTTGCAACGGGGTCATTAATATATACGCTGGAGGATGAATGTCACACGATTTACAAAGGATTTTCCTGTTTCTGTTAACTATTTTAATTTTTTTTTGTTAAAATTTACTTTCTTTAACATTGGAACAGCCCCAGATCGGCTGTCGTTGTGTGTCATTGTGCATATCATTTCACTCTATTTACCTCAACACAATATAACCTTCAAAATGTTGATTTAAAACAATAAAATACACTATTTTGACTAACTACAATAGCACACTACTTTGACTAAATACAGTGTCATGTGATTTTACTTGATCTCATTCTCTCTGAATTAAAAATAGATATATAGATATATATTCATCCATCATATCATTGATTGCTTTTTGTCTTCATGTTGTTCTGTCCTGTTATACTTTATTTGTAACCCCTTCTGAAGGAGTTTTGACCCCGAAGGGCCAAAATTATCTAATGTACGTTCTTTATGTGCTATTATTTTGTTAATTTACAATAGATACATTTTAATATACATTCTCTTTGTGTAGATGGGAGGTGTAAGGTAAGGGGATAGAAGCCACAACTGTTATTGCTTAATAAACCTTCAAACCATTTAAAATACATTGAAGGTCAGTAGTATACGTCTAATAGTGGTCAATACTGGTTTCTCCTTTGTCCTACAACGTAAATTTAATTTTGGCTGTCAGGTCTTAGAGATCCCTTATGACTAGTTTTGGGCCATTTCAAAAGCAGATCAGATTAGATCCAGGATCGATCAAATTATACGATTTAAAGAAGAATCGAGTAAGGAATATCAACATTTCAAATCTGTGTATGTGATTGAAAGATTCAAGAAACGTTTGGTTAAACTGTTTGCAAAGAGAACATATCGTCACAAAGACAGCGCATCATTTTCTTTTGTACACTAACTGAGAGAAACACACACACACACACACACACAGACACACACACACACACACACACACACACACCGCTCGTAGAGAGAGAAAACAATTCAGTTTGATGTGTTAAATAAGTTAAACAACTCTCAAAAATCAGCATCGAGAACTTCAAAATGGTTTTAACAAATGGCATATACGGCTATAGGAAATATATGAAGGTGAAAATGAGAGCTTATTTTAGACATCGATAGGTCTTTATTACCTTAAAATGTTCTTCTCTTTCATTTTCTCCAGCTTTAGTGTTTCACGCGCGGTAAAACTTAGTCAGATCAAAGTATGATGCTTCATTACGAGATGCATTCATGTAAACACTGATTCGACTAAAACTGACGTATCGGCCACAAAACGGAGGAAGAACATAACATACCAAATTAATCCATGAATGTGTCGTTCATTCTCCAATGTTTATGTATGCTTTGCCATTTCGCAGATTGATTTATACGCATTCAGTTCGATTTCTGATAGAATATGGAATGTTTTTTGACATCCTTATGTAAGAATTCATTCATATTTTCAATGAGCACTGAATATAAAGCATGTGTTGATTTATTGTTTTCTTTTAAAGATTTAATTTTGTTCGTGACACCATATCTCGGACTCGTGTTTAAAAACTTGTACCATGCTAAATTATAAAGAGCTATCATGTCCTCGAGGCAATTTATTTCTGTATAAAGCAGAGCTTAACGAGGCTGGACTGATGACAGTGTACGGTGAACACTTTGATTACTCGCGCGTTTTACTCGTCACATGCATCAGACAATATAAAAAGTGAAGATATTCATTCAAAAGAAAACATCTATTTCTTAAGTAGAGGAAAAAAGTGGGAGAAAGAGAGAGAAAAAGAAGAAGAAAGAAACACGAAAGATCTCCATGTATCCGAATTGCCTCTTTCTTACCAGTAAACGCATTAAGTATTTAAGGAATGGACTGATAGTCCATCCCCACCACCTTTCTCTCTCTCTGTATCTGTCTGTCTGTCTGTCTGTCTCTCTCTCTCTCTCACACACACACACACATTACCCAATAGTTTGATTCTGCAGCAAGCTTGATTTACAGGATTTTATTCTACTGTTTGTCTCTCACAACGGACACAGCTATACATTAAACCCTCTAAGTGATTTAAAACTTCCAAAGTTCCATTTCATTTGACTTTCAGCGTCAGCCTTTTATTGTGCAATTTTAAAGCTGACTGTAAAGGAATAAAGACTCGGCATGGATTAACACATTAACGGTTAATTACCATATCGTGCCTTAATGGAGGCCAATTTAAGCCCGAGTGCGCTGAAGGTCGTGAAGAGAACCCATAGATCGGTCCATTATATTTGTGTAATGGTTGAAAGCAGTATTTTCGGCTCAGTTTCACACAAATGGTTAAATTTGTAGCTCACCAGATACGATGAATTACGGTCAGCCCTACACGAGATTCTCGTACAGTCCCGCGCTGTTCAATTACCAGTTATTGTTTGGCAGATAAAGATACAGTGTATTCCGTTGTGGTTGCGACTCGAACATCGTAAATCAATTAAAGCGTGTATTTTGTGCAGCTTGAAACAAGCATTTTTCGACTTTTGTTTATGACACACAGTTAGGTGTTTGCTGTAACTCGTACATAATAAAGACCATCAAAGACTCAATTCCATGCCTGCTTGGCATCGTCTAACGGTTTTATTGCGCTGCCTTTTGTTGTCAAGAAGTCTTTCCTGGTATCCCATGGCGGTATCCAAATACTTAAACAGAGTAGACAACGACCTAAAAACGAATTATTCCGTCAAAGAGTATAGTGCTATAGATTTCAGATCTTTCACTTCCACAAAACACGATATTTACATCGGATACTCAGCGAGATAGAACGCTCACTCATCTGGAAAAAAATCCTTCCTTCCTTACTTTATCCGTCCACGAACAGAATGCATGGACAAACTGTTTTAATTGAAAAAAGAAATATATTTTTAAAAAATCGACATAGAATAATAGTATTATTGTAGCACAGTATATTTAAAAATAACATGATTTCTTTGGACTATTTTCTTTAGACTATTTTCTCTGTACTGGACAAGATATATAATTTACAAACAAGATACGTTATAGCAATTCAGTATATTTCATGTTTATTTATGAAAAGCATTTATTGTCGGATAATTAGACAAATTAAACTTAAGAACACTTTTGGAGTCGTAAAGGACAATATATGTTAATGTTTATGAAAACAGGTGCCCATTTCTTAATAACTAAATTGCACATAAATTACAGAAGGTTAATTTGAATAACAGGAAGACAAGCAGCTTTCCAGAGGTTAAAAAAAATAACGCTCAGAAAGATGACATGGCAATTACTGGAAAAGATTAAGCACAGAAAATTATATAATAAATATCACTATTTACAGAATTGCATATCTCAAACGTTACTAGCATACTCTTTTTATGTAGCCACAATACCGTATTTTATCTATTAAAAACTGTACCGTATTTTAACTATTAAATATGTGTTTGTAGCTGAGTTTGCTGCAGAGTAGAAGAAGCACACCATTTGTACAAACGAGACGTAGACGTTATAAATTCTAAATATTTGCGGAATTAAATCAGTTGTCTGATCTTAAGAACGAACACTGTTTTTCCACCAAGCATTAAATCTGATCAGTATAAGTGCGGCTGAAACATTTAAAGTAACTACATGAATACAATATGCACATTTTCTAGAGTATGAATATTAATTGACCGATTTGAAATCCAGATGTAAACATGGAGAGGCAAAGCACGTGCCATGTCATCCAAGAGAACAAACACACACTCGCTGCCATGGCAACTCAAGATAATGTCAGACTTTCTTTACATAGCAACGAGCAAAGCTCTTGCAGGCGAACAGATGGACGGGTTTCACTAACACGACATCAGCAACTCCGCGCCCGATGATGGAATGCAAAATGATTGTCTTTCAAACAAAACTATAGGAGGGAAAATCTCATCAAATTGGAGTTACACTTTATGTAAACTATGAAATTCCCACATATCAATCAGGGATTCAACCTCATGAGAGCTTCCTTTATAGAAATAAAGCTGATTATGTAAGAGGTTACATAACCGACAAATTGACCCCACCTTTTTTGGGGTCTTCTATCGAGTGGCTATACATGATCATCAATGGTCATTCTTGTTTGGGCATTGACCATTCAGATAACTGTCAGACCGAATTTGTCAGAATCAATCAAACTTCGTGAGGACACTTTGCACAGACAGTTGTTGGAAAGGTACAGCCCCTGACAAATTAATCTGGTTTCTATCTCATCACTTAATTTTTCCACAGGAAGATCATGACAGCAGACATTTAGATAAACGCATTTTGTATAAAAGGATTTTTTGTTCTAAAAAAATATAGAAATAGTCAAACGAAGAAGGTATATAAATAATGTTACTTAATCTGGCATGAAAGGCGAAACGTTAGAAGCAGAACTAGCGGTCTACCTGTTAATATCTGAGACAAGATTTTAAGGTTGGCATTTATACAATTCAAATATAGTTAGTGGAGTATATAGGATATTGTTGGAAGTATATGTACAAAAGACAGTCTGCATTTATATTAAAAATGTAAAAACGTGCATGTAATAGCGGCATAGGAGGAATAATTAAACATACCACCGTGCTCTTTTTGGACGCCCAACTTTTTTCTTTTTCTTTTTTTTTAAATGACAGTCGTGACTTTTTGTTGCAATATATTCTGAGTATTCGTGACAAATTCCCTGCTGTCCTATCCGAGTATTCAAACACAACTTTATCATGTCGGTTTATCTATGGGCTGACATATCTTGGCGGTGATTCGGTCATTTCCTGTCGTTGTAACCATCCGCTAGAGATAAAGCATCAACCTTCATGGCCACAGGACATTTGTCATTGTGTGAGTTGAATTCATTCTCCTAGTCTAACCTTCGCATAGTTTATCTTAAATGCGGGGTTTCTTAAGAAAAGAAACGTTGTATATTTTTATATCTTAATCACCGTCTTCAGGTTTAAGTGAGGAAAAACGATGCAAAAAAGGAAGCTGGTAGCTGGTATCTTCTTTGTACATCCTCCTCATTTTCATCCTCGTCACTATTATCTACCATAAACACCCAAGGTCAGAATTAAGTCATCACTGCATAAGTTGGTAACAAAATAGTTTGGGCTCCATCATTTTTTTCTGTTTTGTGACCCATAACTTACTATTTGAAAAAGCTATCAGTGTGCAGAGAAAATAAAACCTAAAGTGGAACGGGTTTCCATTTGACAAGAAACACAAGAAGATGCATCACAGGCCCTGACTTATAAATACAGCCTGCCTTTGATCTTGACTCCACAGAAAAATCGTTTCAAGGGTCCAAAAATTTATAGCCTCTCTCCGGACTTTTAGGACCAGAGATAAAAACGTTTGATTCTGTTGTCATTTCAGAATCGATGTGTAGTGCAACGTATACATCATCAATAAATCATTTTACAACAACTATACTAGTGCAGTTTGATTCCCATGTTTATTGTTTTAAAACATAAAGGAAACCCAAAATGAAAAAGTAAAAATAGAATGAAATGGTCATTTTATTATTGTTGTATTTAGTGTTCATTTCGTATGTTTCATATTGTACTTGCATTTTGTCCACTTCAGTTCATTTTACAAACCAATTTTGTTGGCTTTTTTAAACACGGGAAAATGCGAAAAAGCGTGAGTCCATTGACATTTTTCTACAAATACGTGTACATGGATTTTTATTTTCCTATAAATACAGCTTTAAAGCTTCAGGCTGACTCATGTTAGTGTTTGTATATTTACTTTAATTTTGAAACACCTGGATGAATATTCCACCGCAATAACTATTTAATTTTGAAATAATCCAGCAACTAGTTTTAGAACACAATCAACATTATGAAAGGATGGTTACTTAAACGGACAATTATCAAGTTTATTTTCATCAAGCTCTCTAGAACAATATTTTTAAATTTTTTTTTTTAAATTCTAGACTTGTCTCAAAGATAATCTATCAACAATTTATTTTATCCAGGATTACCAATTGTAGGCATGCATAATTACTGAGCCTTGATAGCTATACCAACATTACATTTCACCCTATGTCCAGAAAAACCATTTTCAATTACAGAGGTTTATCCTTGCGTAGATTAGATTAATATTCCGAGTCTTTCCGTTGCTATGCCTTTGCTGAAGAAATCGATCATAAACAGTTTTTGTTTTGTTTTTTTTGTTGACTACAGATTTTGACTGAGACATTTTTACTGTCAAATTTACCCAAATTCTTTTGGTTTTGCAAAACAATTCATGTTCATTGCGTGGGTTGGGCACAAGATGGCTGCGTTACCACGAGATCTAAAGCTTGTACAGAAGTAGTGTTTTGTCTTTCCAGAGGACTTCGCCTCCATACGTATTGACTAACTCGTTAACTGGGATTTCCCGCCTTTGAACTCGCTCGTTTGATCGGCCATAAATATGTCACCGGAGCTGCCTGAAATTTACACGGCTGAGCCACAAAGCAGCACGAGCCCGTTACACGGTGAGCGCAGAGTAGGGTTTTAGTAAATTATTAATTTATCTACAATTGCCCGTATAAATCACGTTTTGAACGATTTATCCCGAGATTTGAAACGATCGTCTGCTTGCTTGTTTTAGTATTTATTGATAACAGCCTCTTTGAATGTCTTAACATCAAAGCCGGGCAATTGTTTAAAAATGGCCGTTATGTTAAGGATGTATGTGTCTTTTTGTCGGATCGTTTATGACACTCGAGCGGTGAGAAAACAAAACCTGGAATCAAAGAACGGTCTACATCTGAAAATACGAACGCGAGGGATGTTAACTCTCCCGCAAGGATAGAAATGATTCTGCTTTTCGGGTTGGACGACAATTAACGGGTATCCGTCACATTTTGGGTACATGTGGTCATCCTACAAATACTAATAAACGCGAATTTTTCCAAGGGAGATTTCAATTTTTCGATTTTTGTAACTTATTCGTAACCATGAAAATTTCCCGCGTAATAATAATTTAAAAAGAAAATGGATAATGAATAATAGTCGTTAGAATCAATCTGAAGATTGTGTAAATTTCGAACAAGGAACGAGACAAAAAAAAAAAAAAAAAAAGACCATGCCAGTTCATTTTCGGAAAGGAGGGAGGGGGGAGTTTGGGATTGTTTTGAAAAAAATGTCCAGCCCCGAATAGCTTGAAAAATAATATTCTTGCTCTTATTTTTTTAGAAAAAGAAACTAATTATATCCATTATATTAGTTGAAAAACAATGATCTTGAGGTAAACAAAACAAGTTATCCCAGTTTAATAGAAATTAGCTCCCCCCCTCTCTCCCCCCCCCCCCTCCGGCCGAAAAAAAAACAAATAACAACACAAGAACACGCTTTAGTAGGACGCCAGAGCGTCCTCCTTATTAGATTTCGTTTGTTATATATGGGTATTTTTTGGACTGTATTTTTTTCTGGACGTGCAAGAGTACTTCCTTATTGGATTGTCTTTGTCAACTTCATACAAGAAAGGTTGACCATAATAGATTCCATTATGTTCCCTTTCGCTTCCTGTGCGTGCATAATTAAAGGGGGGGGGGGGGACTGGCGGAAGCAGTGTAAAAACAAAATGCGTGATCTAAAAATAAAATAACAATAATTTGCTTAAAATAATTGATCTTCTCTGCTCCTGGGACATCCTTCTTAAGGCAGATATAGATTTTATAGTCTGTACTATCCCTGATCGGACATTTTATGTTTGACTAAAAATACTAATTTATGGAAATTTTCATTATGAATGTTAGAAGCAAAAACGCCAAAAACTCCTAGATGTGTAGATACACCGGATTGCACGTGCGAAATTCTAAATGACCGCTAATAGTACGTTCTTCTTGGAGATTACTACTGTCGACAAGGTAAGTCAGAGTGACCTACTGAACAAGGTCAAGTGAGCACATACACTTTGGTATATCTTTTCATGATATTCGCTTGGTGTGTTTACATTTGAAATCACCACACACAGGCGAAAGGTACATGTAGGTAGATGTGACGTACATGTACTTTTCATGCTTCCTTGAATCTTATCATTCGTTGCATTTGCATACAGCTCAGTTTCCTATACACTGTGGTATGTGTGCATTCAATTTATCATTTATGTTAGTATCCATAAAACTTAAATTGTGGTTGTCATGACCTATTCTTCTTGATAAACTGGTTATGCTAAGTTGTTTGGGATAACATACCGGCGAAGTAGGAAAGACATAGCATTTTACAGAATTTCCTGTCGGGTCATTCTTAGCACAGACATTAGATTTATTTTTTTATTTTATTATTTTTTTTTTAAAGGAGAAAGAATGGTAAATACAGCAACAACTCTGTTTCCTGCAATATTTCGTTCAGGTTCTCTCTTGGATTTTGTTTTGAAGTTCTAATGTTATTCTTGAATTACATGTTTTACACCTTTGGAGGTCCATTTCCATATATTTTGTACATGCATCTTCATTTATGAAGGAATAGTTGACACAGATAACAACTTGTAAAAATTGTCGATTTCTGTACAAGATAAATATGGCTATTTTATGTGACAAATTTCGGACATTAGGTTATCTCCCTTTGAAAGTTAGGGACATAATCGCGCAACTTTTTGGCACTCTGGCGGTAACATGACACAGAATGAAATAAGTAACAGCCAATCCTGTTCATTGTTTTGTTTTAGCGGTCTAACCAAACGAGTCAATTCTAATCGAGATTTCTTGACCAAAACTTGTTCTTGTTTACGAACGAAAACCGTGCTGGTTCTGGTCAAACCAGATAAGAAAGATACGAGGGGTATTTAAACAGTTCTGAATATTAGTGCGTTGTACAACAAAGTTCTTTATTTGTGAATAGTATGTCAGTACATCCCCTCAAAGTACTCCCCATGCACATCTACACACTTTTTCAGTTTGATTATCCAATTATTAAATGCCATTTTGTATTCGCCGTTTGGTATTTTCATACACAGGAAAACTGCACTTCCAATCGCATGGCGGCTTTCAGATCATCAGACCCTCGGCGAATCTTTAATAATGGGATTCAGCCAAAACCACCTGAAGTTAAATCAGGGCTGTATGGAGGATACGGCAAAGTTTGGATGCTGTGCTCCTTCAGGAAGTCTGTCACAACGCCAGAATTATGCGTCGGTGCGTTGTCATGAAGTAAATGGATAACTCGGTACCTGTGCGCGGACGGGTTAACCCGGTCGTGTACCACTGCTCTTGGCAACACTTTGGACGCATGGAAATGTCCGGTGACACTAGCAGAACCAGATACAGGTACCTGGACGACCGGGCATTTTGCTTCGAAAAATAATGCTTATAAAACTCTCTTCAAAGTCCGACTACAAGCAGACATTTGTTGTCTCTGATCGTTTTCTCCGATCCAGATTATAGTAGTTTCTTTTGAGTCGGAGTTCAAAACAGTAAATATCCATGTTTCATCACCTGCAACAATTTCATTCAAACGTCTCTGGTCACTCTTTTCATAGTTGCCGAGTAGCTTTTTGGCGATTTCAGCTCGAGTCTGTTTTTGATCAACTGTGAACAAATGAGGGACCCATCTTGCACAAACCTTTCTGAGCTTCAAATAATTCTACACAAACTGTTGAAGAATTGATGCCCGTGATAATAGAAATATTTTCCACCTTGTATCGAGCATCTTCATCAGTTGCTCCCTTCACAACAGCCACTTGCCGCTCAACAATCGCAGACAACGGTCATCCAGAACGTGGGTTATCTTATATAGATTAGCTACCATCTTTAAAAGAAATTACCCCACCCCCCTCAAAATTATTTAATATGACAGAGAATTACATCCATAAACTTCACCCCAGTCGGCTTTTATATCAGTCAGAGAGTACCGTAAGAGTGCAAGGATTTTATATCAGTCAGAGAGTACCGTAAGAGTGCAAGGCTTTTATATCAGTCAGAGAGTACCGTAAGAGTGCAAGGCTTTTATATCAGTCAGAGAGTACCGTAAGAGTGCAAGGATTTTATATCAGTCAGAGAGTACCGTAAGAGTGCAAGGATTTTATATCAGTCAGAGAGTACCGTAAGAGTGCAAGGATTTTATATCAGTCAGAGAGTACCGTAAGAGTGCAAGGATTTTACAGTATGCTCTTTGCTCAGCTGCAGAATTGTTCTCCTCCAACATTTTTAGATCACTGTCATTAAGCTATGTTACGTCACACGCATATATCTACAGGTGTCCGGTGTGCTATACGTGCAGCTGCAGATAATTTTATAGAACGTTATTTTGTCTATTGATCGGCATTAAATTTATTGACAGGTTCAATGAAACAAACAGGTTATACCAAACTATTCAGAAATTTCGAAATAACCCTCCTAAGTTATTTAATGTTGAATTTATATTTTGGCGCCAAAAGTTATTGTTGCTTGTGTCCGGGACATTCACGTGGAGGCTGAAGATTTTATTTGAAGTTAATGTAGCTCTAGTGCAGTGGTTCCCAAACGCCTGGTCGCGACCCTATACTCGTACTGCATTTTGTGTCGCAAAAAATGGTATTTGGGGTCGCGATCATAAAAGTTTTGGAACGACTGCTCCAGTGAGTCTGTTTTCTCTATCTGTGCTAATTGTCTGAGATTTCAAAGTGATTAACTCTGAGAAAATTGGATGGTCTGTGTGTGTGTGTGTGTGTGTGTGTGTGTGAGAGAGAGAGAGAGAGAGAGAGAGAGAGAGAGAGAGAGAGAGAGAGAGAGAGAGAGAGCGAGCGATCCAACTACGTTTGAACTTTTATTTGGACATATAGTAAAAAGGGAACAATCAGCACAAACGAAAAGAAATAAGAGGATTTTTAAAATGAAATATAGAAAGAAAAGGAAAGAAAGGAGAAAGATTGCAAGGAGAAAGATCACAACTGGTGAAACTTCCTCAACTTCTTGAAGAATGGTGGATAAGAATCATAATTTTAGTAACTTATTTTAAAAATCATAATTTTAGTAACTTATTTTAAAAATCACAGAAAAAATTGATTGGTTTCACATTGAAAACGCGTTACGTTTTGAGATTTGTATGCAAATATAACAATGGCTTTCTTAAAATATCAATTTAGTTTATAATTTTGTAAAAATAACATACAGAGAGAGAGAGAGAGAGAGAGCATTTGTACACAATTGTCAGGGTGGATAAGAGAGAATCCAGGTGATTTATCATACCTAAGTATATGTGAGTCGTCACTTTTTCAACAGGAGGTGTAAAATGCCACCGTCGTTGTATCTAGTGCGGAAGATAAATCCGAACTTAATTCGTCTCCTATTGTTCCGGGGTTTGCATTAATGACCAACCCGAGGCCCGGTGCCGGTTTAGAGCGTGCCGGAAACCCTCAACTCGGGTATGGGTAGGCTGAATCACCGTGGCAAAACGGGCAAAAACAATTCAGATCTCGATCTGTCATCTGGGGAGAATTTTTGTATCCAGGGTGGACATGAGAGAAAGAAAAATGTCAGAATACAGCCTTACTAAATGATAATCGGGGCAGAAAATTGATTATAGTTTATGAAAAGCCAGCATGATTATGTTCTTTACATTCTTACTGATAGCAATTGCTCATATTAACCTCCTGGGGACAAACCTGAATGAAAATAGAAATGCATTCACATGCACACGCAAAAATACGTTCTATTATACCATATATAGAACAAACAAACATAAATCGATCATGATGTTGTAGCTACCAAGTTTTGTAAGTAAAAGAAAAATACAGTATTAATACTGGCATTGATTTTACGTAACGTTACTGCTCGTTGTAAAAAAATAATTTTAGGCATTTTATCGTCCAGTCAGACGAAAATTTGCAGACCGCAAAATCGACGAAATCCTTGCTGGGCTTCGGAAGTCGGCAGTCATCTCCTTTGTGATCTCATATCCTCTACTTTCAAAATCACGTCATGCCATAAAAAAATTAATAAAAAAATACTGAGGTTAAGTCATTATCACTTTTTAGTAATAGAAAATGTAACACTGTAACGTATTATTATATATAGAAAACAGGAAATAAGTTTATGATTTTCTGCATGTAGGAAATACACGTTAATCCATTTATATTAAGGACCTAATGATGACGGGATCTATTAATTTTGAAACGCTTACATTTAGCATACAGATTACATTTAGCATAGAGATTCGCCATTGCCGATGTTATACATTTAGCATAGAGATTGGCCATTGCCGATGTTATACATTTAGCATAGAGATTCGCCATTGCCGATGTTATACATTTAGCATAGAGATTCGCCATTGCCGATGTTATACATTTAGCATAGAGATTGGCCATTGCCGATGTTATACATTTAGCATAGAGATTCGCCATTGCCGATGTTATACATTTAGCATAGAGATTGGCCATTGCCGATGTTATACATTTAGCATAGAGATTCGCCATTGCCGATGTTATACATTTAGCAATATGCACAAGACTGTGATTTCTCTATTCCTCGGAGAGAGAGAGAGAGAGAGAGAGAGAGAGAGAGAGAGAGAGAGAGAGAGAGAGAGAGAGAGAGAGAGAGAGGGTTATGTGCAATATCCATCTATATATTGTTTGGGTCATCTAATAATGGCAGCAATGTTTTTTTTTATTTCAAGGCATTATATTTTCTCAGCAGTGCGTTGTGTTGGCGTGTTGTATTTAGAAGAACCAGCATTTAGACGAGCATGTTCAGGGTTTGTTCCTAAAATATGTTGACCGAGAAGGGAACATTTTGGTACACTTTACGAAACGTTAATATATCTGTACTCATTAAATTTCAGCAGTGTATTACTAAAGAAATTCATTCAAAACCTTTTAGCCAAGGAAGTGACCAACATTTCTCAATAAAATAAAAAATAAACAAACAGACAGTATCAAGCAGTATCATACACCAGATGGCTCACGTAAAACACCTTTTCGTGTGTGTCTGAGTATATATATATATATATATATATATATATATATATATATATATATATATAATCGTGCGTCCCTATTTCTCTACATTGTCGTAAACCATTCGTATCATCAATTCTGCTTTAACAACAACAACAACAAAAAAAATAAAAAAAAAAATAAAAAAAAAATAAACACACACACATGCACGAATAAATTAACACATAAACGAGCAAACGCAGCTATAGACGAGCAAAAGATAAGTGTTGCATTATTTTAGAGCCAGTTTTTCTTCTTTTAGTATCATCATTGGTTATAACATAATGACGACTCAGGAACTATGTATACTTTTCTTTACAGGAGATATGCTCAGTGGCATCGCGAGGGTTTGAGGCGCCAGGGGGGGCAATGTTCTTTAATGGCGCCCCTACCGAGGCGCCCGGGGGCAATGTTCTTTAGTGGCGCCCTGTAATCGGGGGCTTAGAAGGGAGTGGGTTTGTTGGCAAGAAAGGAAAAAAAAAGCTCACACACAACGCCGCCCGGCGCTCGGGGGCAATTGCCCCATCCTACCCCTCTCACACCGACACTAGATATACTCTTATTAAGTTATTCATATTCAAATTAGATGTCTTATTACTGTACAATGGATGATATACTCTTATTAGGTTATTCATATTCAAATTAGATCTGTTTTATTACTGTACAATAGATGATATACTCTTATTGGGTTATTCATATTCAAATTAGATCTGTCTTATTACTGTACAAGAGATGATATACTCTTATTAGGTTATTCATATTCAAATTAGATCTGTCTTATTACTGTACAATAGATGATATACTCTTATTAGGTTATTCATATTCAAATTAGATCTGTCTTATTACTGTACAATAGATGATATACTCTTATTAGGTTATTCATATTCAAATTA
The DNA here is from genome assembly GCA_029931535.1 of Margaritifera margaritifera. Lineage (NCBI taxonomy): Eukaryota > Metazoa > Mollusca > Bivalvia > Unionida > Margaritiferidae > Margaritifera > Margaritifera margaritifera. Next base: position 2,751,901 of record JAQPZY010001517.1, on the reverse strand, counting down.
GATATGTCTTATTACTCTACAATAGATGATATACTCTTAGTACCCCATTCCTATTAAAATTAGATATGTCTTATTACTGTACAATAGATGATATACTCTTATTAGGCCATTCATATTCAAATTAGATCTGTCTTATTACTATACTGTGCAATAGATGATATTTGTTAGTTCTTAGGTTTTGTCTTAAATAGAATATTTATATGACATTGTTCTCTCTTTAAAAGACAAATAGTAGGCAATGCAATCATAGTTAAGCTATTGCTATTTTCATATATTTTAATCTGACCACCTGCGACCCACACTTCAAACTCAAGACCACAATGCCTTCAAGCAATCATCAGTACTCTTTTCGCAGAATGAGGTTATGCGAAACGAAATTTACTTACAAAATGTAAATTGCATCGTTCAACCATTTGTAGAAAGCGCCTTTCAGCAGCTATCATATCACAGCTGGATGTTTAGCTAAGAACCGATACAACAAGATTTATGGGTTAATAACAGAAGTTTAGGCATCAGACTGTCATATTGGATGGCTGTGTTGGTTTCCATCCCCGCGGCGGGGACTGAACCGGAGAATGCATACCTCCAACCTCTGGTTCAAAACTAATATTAGTTCCTGAAGCAGTTAATAACGGTTAACTAATTACTTGCGTATTGATATTTGACTGTAGACCAGGAAAACAGTCTTTGAAAATCTGGTCCTTATTGCTTTTCCAAGTGTAGCATTACAGATAATGAGTAGGAGGGTAGGCGCGATAGACTGCGGGAAAAAGTATGTGCCCGTAGTCAAATGACAACTTTAGTCTCGAAACCAATATATATCGATCTCACTAAAAAGATATCGTTGAATTCGTTTGTTTAATAACTAAAAATCATTAAATTGAAATTAATAAAAGGTCAAACTGAGACGAGCAATCACTATATCAAAGTGAGTTGATTCTCTCTTTTCTTTTCTAAAATTGTTTTCCTCTAGGTCTTTTAATGTATCTCACAGGACAGAATTTTCTCAATGTGATATTTTTCTACTTTGTCGGTGAAAATTAAAGTTCGAGCTTAATGCTTTATTTACGGAATAAAATATATTTAAACTAAGTGACTTTATATATATATATATATATATATATATATATATATATATATATATATATATATATATATATATATAAAGAATACAAATCATACATATGGCGACTAACAGTCCTTTTAAGTGCACTGGATCTAGCTATAGATTGTGTGTGTATGTGTGTGTGTGTGTGAGCCTTTATAACTACTACTCTGTGTGTGTGTGTGTGTCTGTGTGTGTGTGTGTGTCAGGAATTGACAAAGATAATTGTAAAAAACTGACAATGAACAGCGCAAACCAAATTTTTTTTTTTACGTAACCTAAGCGTTTTAGTCTCTCATATGGTCTTTGTCAACGGCAAAATTAAGAAACCGATTCAACCAAGACAAACAACGAACGCAAAAGAAAAACGCTGAATTTACAAAACTATATATGACCATAGATCTAATAAAAATATTATTTCAATCTGTGGATATCGCACCTTAACACCCCCCACCACCACCCACCCCCCCACACACCCCCACACCCCCCCCATATATATATATATATATATAATAGTAATTTGATCTTGATTGATAGATAACGTCGAGTTGTCAGCATTAGAAAATCTGGATTATGACGCGAAGCGTCGTCATCATCCGGATTTTTTTTATGCTGACAACTCGACGTTATCTAGCAATCAAGATGGGAATAACTATCAAAATGATATTTCTGTGATATAGCTGTAAATTGTCAGATAATTTAATAAAATTACTATGTGAAACTGAAAATTTGTGTATAAAAAAAATGCTTAACATTTCAACGCTTTTAATGCGAACTTCATCTTAAATTATAGACCAAATTACATTTTGACCAGCTGATATGCGCATGGAATGTCACAGTTTTATGAATGAAGCGCGTGTAGTGCCAGGGTAGTTTGAGAGTATGGTGACAAAGAATCAGAAAACGTCATTATTGTTTTCCTACTTTCAGGAAATGACAGAGAAATACTGGCTCTGTCTGGAGTAAAAGATTAATAGATATATAATAAACTTCATTATATAAATCGACATTAGATAGAGTATATAACATGAATGGTCATTTGATATAAAATTTATAAAATGGATTTAATAATATTATATGCCATGAACTGCTTGCAGCAAGTGGCATAAAGTGTCATATTGTATTTTATTATATATCTATCAATTATTTTACTCAAGAAAGAGTCAGAATTTTACCGTCATTTCATAGAAGTTGGAAAAGGATATGATAGGTATATAACAAAAATATAATTATCATATTAATTCGATTTTCATTGCTAGATCACGTCTTGTTGTCAGCATCAGAAAATCCAGATCATGACGAGACGCAAGCGTCTCGTCATGATCCATATTTTCTGATGCTGACAACTCAACTTGTTATAGCAATCAAGATCGAAATACTGTACTGTGATTATATATATATATATATATATATATATATATATAACAAGTTTTATACACATATTTTGGACAAGAGTTTAGGATTCTTCATATAACATTAGGGACTTTATATTATTCAGTCATGTTACAATTTTATAACATGACGTCATGACTCAACTAAAGATGAATGTTATGTGATAAATTAAGGTAAATTCTTCATGAAAATATATGGAAAATGTATGGAAAATATTTTGTAAATATATCCTAAGTATCGGTAACTCCTGCAGCTCTCACTCTCAGAAGTCATTTGTCAAATGTATTTTTTTTTTATCAAATTCAAATATTAGTTTTAATTTAATTTTTGTCAATAAAAAGCACGTATCTTGTTTTCAAAGGCTATGTTAGAGTGATGAGATTTTAGTGCTTATTTCATAGATTTCATTAAGTTTCTTTCTTTCTTGTCTTTAAAACTATTTCAATGATTGGATTTTTAAAATTTAAGTATGTCAGATTGAACAGTTCCGTTTGGTTATATTTGACAGAAGGTAGGCGCCATTGTTATATTTCATTTAGGGCTGCTTGATTCCATTTCATTCATTGCTCTTTTCATGTGGCGATATTACTGGAAATTTTCCATAATAGAAACGCGGAGAACCATACTAATGGGCTTTCCGTAACATCTGCTCTTTTTTCTGTGGGGGAATTTTCGTCTGTCTTTTATATGTTTTTTACAATTATTTTTAGATTTGAAAAATGACTGTGAAAATATGTGTTTTCGATGCAAGCAGTGAAAATGGTATACTACATTCGGAACATCCTCATCTCTTTCCAATCCGAGTCGAATAACTTCTTCTAGGATGAGATGGAAAAGTCGAGGATGTTTTGATTGTGGTATACTAGTGTCTCTTTTGAATAATTGCACGCTGGAACAAACTACTAAATAACTGTAGCAGATAATATTTTTATGATTATGATTATTATATTATTATAATATTTGTATTAATTTTTCTAGATTTGAAATAAAGAAACAACACAAACGCCGATAAATTTGTGCGACTAGTTTCGCATTTACTATATGCTTCTTCAGGCACAACATGTTTTTGAAAGAAAAGATGACGTCTATCTTTTTTTAAAAATATTTGTAAGAATTTTTCTAGAAATGTTCAGGAAATTTTCTTGCAGAGGCGGTATGTTCTTTTTTTTAATTTTTTTTTGTTTTTATACATAAGACATTGTAGATAATAACTGAATATATAAATTAACACGTATTTTATTTTATTCATCCATGCCAAGGAGTTTGAAGTAAAGAATAATTATCTTGTTAAATTGTTTTCTTCTATAGTCTAATGCTGATTCCGGTTTGTTTTTATGCTAACAATGACTGAATCAACACAAACATCTTTTCATCTGCTAATTGAATGGATTTTAACAAACTTGTAAAATGACAAATCTTTCGTGTGTTTAAGAGCTTTAGTCGTTCTTTCAATTTAATGCAGTGCCAGTTCAAGAAAAGAAAACACATCATAGTTGGTAATCTGTCCTTTACAATGTTCACTTATATGAGAGCTCCTCTGAGGTTTGAGTTTTTCTCCCCGACACATAGATTTATTTCATAAATGTACTCGAGAATAAATTCTACGATACTTTAAGAAATTTAATTCATAATTGTACTCGAGAATATATTCTACGATACTTTAAGAAATTTAATTCATAAATGTACTCGAGAATATTATCTACGATACTTTAAGAAATTTAATTCATAAATGTACTATATTCTACGATACTTTAAGAAATTTAATTCATAAATGTACTCAAGAATATATTCTACGATACTTTAAGAAATTTAATTCATAAATGTACTCGAGAATATATTCTACTCTACTTTAAGAAATGCAAATTACATTTCATGATTGAAGCATGAAAACCTTGATTAAATGAAAAAAGGCTTTAATTAGTTATTTTAGGTGTACGCTTTGATTTGGGTCATTGGTATGTGTGTGTGTGTGTGTATTTTTATATATATAAAAGGAACTAATTTGTTTTGTTTCTAATAAAAATATAAGTATTATATTTCCTCTATGAAAGTAATACAAGTGTTTATGACCGAATCGGACTCACATTGATATGTAACTTACAAAGCTGACAAGTCTCGGCTTGCTCAGGTATCCAAGCTATACTTGAGATGACACGGGCAGCCGGACGATCTAAACACCTCCTTATCTTCCTGATTGTTTCGCTTATCTCTCGTACATCCGATAATCAGAAGAGCTTGAGAGTTTATGAAACCGATACAAATATTTAGCAACCTCGATAAATATGACAATAGTGAGCGGCCTTAATTTCCCCAGGTTTGGATGTGCTTGATTCGCACGTTCAGCCAGGTAGAGAACTATGTGAAGAGGATTTAAGCCGAAAGAGATTAGCTATATCAGTGATTGGCTGGCGAAATTAAAAACATTCCTCCATCACTTTCACTTACTGGGAAGAATAATTACGCAAATATCTGAGACATTTAGAGAACTCTTCCAAGAGGAAATATTAGACAATAAATTATGTTTCAATTGTTGCTGAAGTTGTACAATTATCTCAGATTGTTTTAGCACGATATATGATCCAATTTGTCATGGAAACCACTTCTGCGGTAGCTACATCAGATGTTTTAGTTTTTATTATCGCGATTTATTCAAAAGCAACAGCTATTATGCTCCACAGACGATGTCTACCCCCCCCCCCGGAAAAAAGAGAGAAAAAAAGAGAAACCCCAACAAGAAACAAACAAAACAAAACAAAGCAAAAAATGTAGTCAAGCTGAGATGTGTGCTGTTGATATTGACTTGAAAAGGCGAAATTATTGCTTGGTTCCTATATGTTAAACGAGTTACAAGCCAATCTCCACATGCAAATCATAGAACATTGGAACTTGAATTTTAGCTTAAAATGTTATGTCAGCCAATTAGAAAGGAATTCACGTGTCTGTTTAACATTTTTGATTGTTATAGATCGTAAGTAGTTACGTTCAACCAGACTCTCGCGTGTCTCCATGAGACCTTTCCCATACAATGGATCCCCGTATGGCGACGATCTCACGGAGCCACGCGAGAGTCTGGTGTAAGGAGACTAGGATCGTACAAAGAGCGTTATACTATGGACATCTTATTTAAGACTATAGAGATGATTCCGTGTACTGGGCCTTGTAATCACTAAATTAGTTAAGACTATAGAAATGATTCCGTGTACTGGGCCTTGTAATCACTAAATTAGTTAAGACTATAGAGATGATTCCGTGTACTGGGCCTTGTAATCACTAAATTAGTTAAGACTATAGAGATGATTCCGTGTACTGGGCCTTGTAATCACTAAATTAGTTAAGACTATAGAGATGATTCCGTGTACTGGGCCTTGTAATCACTAAATTAGTTAAGACTATAGAAATGATTCCGTGTACTGGGCCTTGTAATCACTAAATTAGTTAAGACTATAGAGATGATTCCGTGTACTGGGCCTTGTAATCACTAAATTAGTTAAGACTATAGAGATGATTCCGTGTACTGGGCCTTGTATTCACTAAATTATTTAAGACTATAGAAATGATTCCGTGTACTGGGCCTTGTATTCACTAAATTATTTAAGACTATAGAAATAATTCCGTGTACTGGGCCTTGTAATCACTAAATTAGTTAAGACTATAGAAATTATTCCGTGTACTGGGCCTTGTATTCACTAAATTATTTAAGACTATAGAAATTATTCCGTGTACTGGGCCTTGTATTCACTAAATTATTTAAGACTCTAGAAATAATTCTGTGTACTGGGCCTTGTATTCACTAAATTATTTAAGACTAAGGAAATAATTCCGTGTACTGGGCCTTGTAATCACTAAATTATTTAAGACTATAGAAATGATTACGTGTACTGGGCCTTGTCATCATTAAATTATTTAAGACAATAGAAATGATTCCGTGTACTGGGCCTTGTAATCACTAAATTATTTAAGACTATAGAAATAATTCCGTGTACTGGACCTTGTAGTCACTAAATTATTTAAGACTATAGAAATAATTCCGTGTACTGGGCCTTGTATTCACTAAATTATTTAAGACTATAGAAATAATTCCGTGTACTGGGCCTTGTAATCACTAAGTTATTTAAGAGAATAGAAATGATTCAGTGTACTGGGTCTTGTATTCACTAAATTATTTAAGACTATAGAAATGATTCCGTGTACTGGGCCTTGTAATCACTAAATTATTTAAGACTGTAGAAATGATTCCGTGTACTGGGCCTTGTAATCACTAAATTATTTAAGACTGTAGAAATGATTCCGTGTACTGGGCCTTGTAATCACTAAATTATTTAAGACTATAGAATTGATTCCGTGTACTGGGCCTTGTAGTCACTAAATTATTTAAGACTATAGAATTGATTCCGTGTACTGGGCCTTGTAGTCACTAAATTATTTAAGACTATAGAGATGATTCCGTGTACTGGGCCTTGTAATCACTAAATTAGTTAAGACTATAGAGATGATTCCGTGTACTGGGCCTTGTAATCACTAAATTAGTTAAGACTATAGAGATGATTCCGTGTACTGGGCCTTGTAATCACTAAATTAGTTAAGACTATAGAAATGATTCCGTGTACTGGGCCTTGTAATCACTAAATTAGTTAAGACTATAGAGATGATTCCGTGTACTGGGCCTTGTAATCACTAAATTAGTTAAGACTATAGAGATGATTCCGTGTACTGGGCCTTGTATTCACTAAATTATTTAAGACTATAGAAATGATTCCGTGTACTGGGCCTTGTATTCACTAAATTATTTAAGACTATAGAAATAATTCCGTGTACTGGGCCTTGTAATCACTAAATTAGTTAAGACTATAGAAATTATTCCGTGTACTGGGCCTTGTATTCACTAAATTATTTAAGACTATAGAAATTATTCCGTGTACTGGGCCTTGTATTCACTAAATTATTTAAGACTCTAGAAATAATTCTGTGTACTGGGCCTTGTATTCACTAAATTATTTAAGACTAAGGAAATAATTCCGTGTACTGGGCCTTGTAATCACTAAATTATTTAAGACTATAGAAATGATTACGTGTACTGGGCCTTGTCATCATTAAATTATTTAAGACAATAGAAATGATTCCGTGTACTGGGCCTTGTAATCACTAAATTATTTAAGACTATAGAAATAATTCCGTGTACTGGACCTTGTAGTCACTAAATTATTTAAGACTATAGAAATAATTCCGTGTACTGGGCCTTGTATTCACTAAATTATTTAAGACTATAGAAATAATTCCGTGTACTGGGCCTTGTAATCACTAAGTTATTTAAGAGAATAGAAATGATTCAGTGTACTGGGTCTTGTATTCACTAAATTATTTAAGACTATAGAAATGATTCCGTGTACTGGGCCTTGTAATCACTAAATTATTTAAGACTGTAGAAATGATTCCGTGTACTGGGCCTTGTAATCACTAAATTATTTAAGACTGTAGAAATGATTCCGTGTACTGGGCCTTGTAATCACTAAATTATTTAAGACTATAGAATTGATTCCGTGTACTGGGCCTTGTAGTCACTAAATTATTTAAGACTATAGAATTGATTCCGTGTACTGGGCCTTGTAGTCACTAAATTATTTAAGACTATAGAAATAATTCCGTGTACTGGGCCTTGTAGTCACTAAATTATTTAAGACTATAGAAATAATTCCGTGTACTGGGCCTTGTAATCACTAAATTATTTAAGACTATAGAAATAATTCCGTGTACTGGGCCTTGTAATCACTAAATTATTTAAGACTATAGAAATAATTCCGTGTACTGGGCCTTGTAATCACTAAGTTATTTAAGAGAATAGAAATGATTCAGTGTACTGGGTCTTGTATTCACTAAATTATTTAAGACTATAGAAATAATTCCGTGTACTGGGCCTTGTAGTCACTTAATTATTTAAGACTATAGAAATAATTCCGTGTACTGGGCCTTGTAGTCACTAAATTATTTAAGACTATAGAAATAATTCCGTGTACTGGGCCTTGTAATCACTAAATTATTTAAGACTATAGAAATAATTCCGTGTACTGGGCCTTGTATTCACTAAATTATTTAAGACTATAGAAATAATTCCGTGTACTGGGCCTTGTAATCACTAAGTTATTTAAGAGAATAGAAATGATCCAGTGTACTGGGTCTTGTATTCACTAAATTATTTAAGACTATAGAAATGATTCCGTGTACTGGGCCTTGCAATCACTAAATTATTTAAGACTATAGAAATGATTCCGTGTACTGGGCCTTGTAATCGCTAAATTATTTAAGACAATAGAAATAATTCCGTGTACTGGGCCTTGTAATCACTAAGTTATTTAAGACATTAGAAATAATTCCGTGTACTGGGCCTTGTATTCACTAAATTATTTAAGACAATAGAAATGATTCAGTGTACTGGGCTTTGTAATCACTAAATTATTTAAGACTATAGAAATTATTCCGTGTACTGGGCCTTGTAATCACTAGATTAGTTAAGACTATAGAGATGATTCCGTGTAGTGGGCCTTGTAATCACTAAATTAGTTAAGACTATAGAAATGATTCCGTGTACTGGGCTTTGTAATCACTAAATTATTTAAGACTATAGAAATGATTCCGTGTACTGGGCCTTGTAATCACTAAATTAGTTAAGACTATAGAAATGATTCCGTGTACTGGGCCTTGTAATCACTAAATTAGTTAAGACTATAGAAATGATTCCGTGTACTGGGCTTTGTAATCACTAAATTATTTAAGACTATAGAGATGATTCCGTGTACTGGGCCTTGTAATCACTAAATTAGTTAAGACTATAGAGATGATTCCGTGTACTGGGCCTTGTATTCACTAAATTATTTAAGACTATAGAAATGATTCCGTGTACTGGGCCTTGTAATCACTAAATTATTTAAGACTATAGAAATGATTCCGTGTACTGGGCCTTGTAATCACTAAATTATTTAAGACAATAGAAATAATTCCGTGTACTGGGCCTTAAAATCACTAAGTTATTTAAGACATTAGAAATGATTCCGTGTACTGCGCCTTGTATTCACTAAATTATTTAAGACAATAGAAATTATTCGGTGTACTGGGCTTTGTAATCACTAAATTATTTAAGACTATAGAAATGATTCCGTGTACTGGGCCTTGTAATCACTAAATTAGTTAAGACTATAGAAATGATTCCGTGTACTGGGCCTTGTAGTCACTAGATTAGTTAAGACTATAGAATTGATTCCGTGTACTGGGCCTTGTAATCACTAAATTAGTTAAGACTATAGAATTGATTCCGTGTACTGGGCCTTGTAATCACTAAATTATTTAAGACTATAGAAATGATTCCGTGTACTGGGCCTTGTAATCACTAAATTATTTAAGACTATAGAATTGATTCCGTGTACTGGGCCTTGTAATCACTAAATTAGTTAAGACTATAGAAACGATTCCGTGTACTGGGCCTTGTAATCACTAAATTATTTAAGACTATAGAAATTATTCGGTGTACTGGGCTTTGTAATCACTAAATTAGTTAAGACTATAGAAATTATTCCGTGTACTGGGCCTTGTAGTCACTAAATTATTTAAGACTATAGAAATGATTCCGTGTACTGGGCCTTGTAGTCACTACATTATTTAAGACTATAGAAATAATTCCGTGTACTGGGCCTTGTAATCACTAAATTATTTAAGACTATATAAATGATTCCGTGTACTGGGCCTTGTAGTCACTACATTATTTATGTGCCGTTTTCATTATTCACGCTATCACAAAATACTAAATTCTGTTGTTATACGCGCCTTTAAAAAAGTTTAAACATGATAAACATATCTCTGGAAAAAACCCAAATATCTGAAATATATATGGCATAGAATTAAAGTTGCAGAGAGAGAGAGAGAGAGAGAGAGAGAGAGAGAGAGAGAGAGAGAGAGAGAGAGTAGGTAATTCATTCAACATAAATTATGGTGTGTATGTGTATGTGTATGTGTATGTTTATGTGTATGTGCGTCAAACTTCGTTAACGTTTTAGTAAGAAAAAATAAAAAGGCACAAAACACAAATCAAATAAAGAAAAACAAATGCGATCAAGGCGGGTCACCGAATGAATATATATATATATATATATATATATATATATATATATATATATATATATATATATATATATATATATATATATATATATATATATAGCATAGAGAGATAATGGTAAAGTGTCACAAAGAAAACGAGACGAGATATTCGAGAAAAGACTGCAAATACTTTTATAATAATTGAATATTTTTTTTGTATATCTTTTAAAGAAATTGGCATCAACAAGGACTGTATCTGACTGAAGTAACTGAAGTGACTGAAGTAAACAAAGCTGGATAACGAATGGTTGAGTAGTAACTGGATACTCTTGTAAATCTACAATGGCTGCTGTATATCGATTCACAATACAAATATATGAAAACATCTCTCGTTAAAATTTGAAACCTTTTAGAATCCCCCCCCCCCCCGCAAAAACCCCACAAATAACCCCACAAGAAAACAAACAACAACAGAAAGAAAAATAAACAACAAAACAAAGTCAACTCAAAAACATCTTTAAACTGGTGGAATCTGAAGCAACGATTTTGTCATTATTCAACATTATATCTCCATTATAGTTTTTTTTTTTGGTTGTCTTTTTTCACAGCCTGTTTTTTATTTAGAGCAACGAAACCAGTTCAAACAATATTTTATACATGATTTGTATATGTCATTTGCAGAATATTTGGTGCTAAGTGCAGCGCGTGCTTACAGACGATTCCAGCCAATCAGCTGGTGATGCGGGCGCTGGATCACGTGTATCACCTGCAGTGTTTTGTGTGTGTGGCGTGCGGTCATCAGTTACAGAAAGGAGATCAGTTTGTGGTCAAGCATGGACAGCTTCTTTGCCGAATCGACTATGAAAAAGAATTGAACCTTCTACCTCTCAGTCCCAAAAGTAAGATTTGTTAATTGATTGGTTAATAGCTGGATAGTTGGAAGGATGAATGGATGGTTGTATTAATGGGTGGCTGGATACTTTGATTGCTTGATTGTGTTTTGATTACACATGTACGCCAGTGAGACAATTTTGTTGTTGTTGTTTTTTTTGTGTGTTTTGTTTAAGCATTCTATGAGTGACAAAAATACACTAAAGACCTAATCAAGCATTTGAAACAAGATTTTTGGGAAGAAGTCTCTGGAATGTGAAAGTATTGTGATACTTCAATATGTCAATATATTTTTGTTCTTTTTCAATTTGTATTTATTTATTTATTTATTTATTTATAAGATTGGTTGGGTATTATCTATCTATCGTGTACAAAAAGTTAATCTTTTTTTCGATCAGCCAAGATGTTGCTCATCGTAATCATACATCCGTTTCCCTCCAGGTGACGACAGCGATAGTTATGAAGATGAGAGCGACAGCGGGAAACCACCAAAACGACCAAGGACGATATTAACAACCAGTCAGAGACGGAAGTTCAAAGCGGCATTCGAACTCAATCCAAAACCGTGTCGGAAGGTCCGGGAGTCGCTCGCGTCTGAGACAGGCCTTAGTGTGCGGGTCGTGCAAGTGTGGTTTCAAAATCAAAGGGCAAAGGTCAGTGCCACAGATCATACACTATTAGTATACAAAACTATGTTCATCCAATGCCAAATGAGTTTATGGTAGGACCCTGCGTCGGTCGAGTGTCCTAGGCAACAATACTATTTTCCAACTTCTCAAAACCCCCGAGCCAATTTAAATCAAACTAGTAGGAATGTTCCTCAGAACATGATCTGCCAAAATTATGTGGCTTCCCTAGCAACGGCGTGGCTTCCAAAGCAACAATAAACTTATTTTTCGACTCTATCTCCAGAACGGCTTAGCCTACGCTGATCAATCTATGTTGAGTGTTTATTATAATATGCTGTATAAAAATTGTTTCCGGGTGGCTCCATTAGCATCGGTATCGCATTCAGGGCGACCATATGGAAAACCTGTTCCCAACATCTTCTCCACAATGACTGAGCTAATTTCTATCAAACTTGGTAGGAATTTTTGCTATGAAACATATTGCTTCCCTAGCAACAACAGTGTGGCTTATGTGGAGAACCTGTCTTCAACTTTTTATATAGAACATCCGGGCCAATTTCGACAAAAGTTGGTAGGAACGTTAGGACACTGCTCTATCAAAATTTTGTCCTGGGTGGCTCCCCCAACAACAGTTTTTGCTTCTTTAAAAACCGGGTGAAAAACCTATTTTTGACATCTTCTCTAGACCTGTTGCGCCAATTTCGATCAAGCTTGCCAGGAATGATTGTTTGGGCATATTATATCAAAATTTTGTCATGGGTGGCTCCCATGCAACGGTTTGGTTTCCACAGCAACCACGTGAAAAGTGTATTTTCAACACCTTCTCAAGGACGTCAATGCAAATGTTGATCAGACTTATTAGGACTGTTTTTTATGACGTGCTGTATCAAATTATTATTTGGGATGTCTCTCCTAGCAAAGATTTGGCTTCCTTAGCAACCAGACGGAGAAACTATTTTCGACTTCTTATCTAGAACGGCTGAGCCAAGTTTGATAAAACCTGATAGGAGTGTTTCTTAGGATATGATCCGTCAAAATTGTTTCCGATGTGGTTCCCCAATCAATGGCGTGGCTTCCATAGCAGACATGGAAAACCTTTTTTCAACTTCTTTATAACGGCCAAGCCAATTATGATCAAATGTGGTAGGCATGTTTCTTAGGACATGCTAAGACTGTCAGAGTTGTGTCTGGGTTGGCTCCCATGGCAGCAATGGTGTGGTTTCTATAGCAACCGGGTGGAAAACCTACAAATGGTGCTTATCTACCATCAGTCATGGCTACTGGTATTTATATAAAAAATGATAAACAAATAAATAAAACTTTTATATCATAATTTTCTATCGAAAGCTGCCTTGCACTATCAGACCAAATGTGATGGGTAGAGTCTTAGCATGAACAGCTTGTCCATTCCTAGAAAAGATGCCAAATCACCATCCAGTCCAGTTGAAGTTACCCAGAGTAGAAACACAGTTAAAAACATGTCAAATATCACCAATTTCTACGAATTAGCCAATTTTATACAAACATGGGTGTCTTTCAACCCAAGCCACTTGCTTTATTACTAGATTTTCCTTATAGAACAATGTGTGCCAATAGAGCGATATCAGGCCCATCTGAGCCTCTTGTTTGTCGATTTAGAATTATGAAAGCTTTTTCAGGCTTTTGAATTAAGATTCGGATTTTGTTTATTGTTTATTTATTCACCATAAACACGTGTTAGCACCGTGGAAATGAATGAACTATCTCAAGTAATTTCGTACATAATCATGTACTTTATATGTCGAGTCACCGAAATCTAAGCACACTCAAGCCGTGTTTTGGTGGAAATCTAAGCACACTCAAGCTGCACACTCAAACTGTGTTTTGGTGGAAATCTAAGTACCAACAAGCTGTGCTTTAGTGGAAATCTAAGCACACTCAAGCCGTGTTTTGGTGGAAATCTAAGCACACTCAAGCCGTGTTTTGGTGGAAATCTAAGCACACTCAAGCTGCACACTCAAGCTGTGTTTTAGTGGAAATCTAAGCACACTCAAGCCGTGTTTTGGTGGAAATCTAAGCACACTCAAGCTGCACACTCAAGTCGTGTTTTGGTGGAAATCTAAGCACACTCAAGTCGTGTTTTGGTGGAAATCTAAGCAGACTCAAGCCGTGTTTTGCAGTGTTAGCACCGTGGAAATGAATGAACTATCTCAAGTAATTTCGTACATAATCATGTACTTCATATGTCGAGTCACCGAAATCTAAGCACACTCAAGCTGTGTTTTGGTGGAAATCTAAGCACACTCAAGCTGCACACTCAAGCTGTGTTTTGGTGGAAATCTAAGCACACTCAAGCTGTGTTTTGGTGGAAATCTAAGCACACTCAAGCTGTGTTTTGGTGGAAATCTAAGCACACTCAATTCGTGTTTTGGTGGAAATCTAAGCACACTCAAGTCGTGTTTTGGTGGAAATCTAAGCACACTCAAGCTGTGTTTTGGTGGAAATCTAAGCACACTCAAGCTGTGTTTTGGTGGAAATCTAAGCACACTCAAGTCGTGTTTTGGTGGAAATCTAAGCACACTCAAGCTGTGTTTTGGTGGAAATCTAAGCACACTGAAGCTGTGTTTTGGTGGAAATCTAAGCACACTCAAGCCGTGTTTTGGTGGAAATCTAAGCACACTCAAGCTGTGTTTTGGTGGTACTCTGACCAAGAACATGTTTTACCGTGATCGCAAAATACGACATTTTACTTTGACCAGAAACATGTTTCACCGTGATCGCCAAATACGACATTTTGGTTTTGCTCCACGGGTAATATAAGAATTGCTTACCGGTTATATTTTGTGACTGTCCCATAAAATTTCCCAGTGACCTATTTTATTGATTTTGCATTGATGCATATAGGCAAGTGAGCTATTGTCCCATCAAGAGGGGCCCATTTGTTTTCTGGTCAAGGATATACATACATGGCCAGAGTCCATACTCTCGAACTACCCAAACTCGATCTCTCCAAGCTCCAGCTTCAAGTTCATAAACGTTGACGTTCTGTAACTTTAGCTGGGTTGAAATTGGTAGGAGGGAGGGGGATTTGAGCTGGAGCTTTGGTTTCTTGCTCAAAAATCTTAGAGAATACGAGGGCAGCTTTCTGATCTAGATGACTTTTTAGAGTTGAAAGGACAAGAAGACAAATTGTATCGGCAAAGAGGAATGAAAAACGAAGATTTATATCTGCTTGGCTTAAAAATGAACCCCATTAAAACACCTGAGTACATTTGGCGATCTTTTCCATTTTAAATCTGAAAGTTTGGACGTTATCAAAAGACTCAGAAATGAAAATCGAAAATCAAAGACACCTAGTTGACGTATATTTTTTATCTATATGGATACATATTTTTTTATCAAGCCGTACCTGTAGCTAGTTTTAACATGTCCATAACATAGAATCGGTCATCTAAAGTTGTTCTCACATGTAAATTCTCAAAGTATCTGAAGCTTCCATAATTTAAATTAGGTTATGTTGTTAAATTTTGTACAGGTATAAAAATTTATTCCTGCTAGATTGGTTCACATATTTGTTTTATATCTTTACTTCAGGTCAAAAAGATAAACAGACGACAAAATCAAGAAAACCAAAGTAAAAACGGGAAAAAGGACGGAGACAGCAGCCCTGATAGCAAGAAAAACTCACAAAAATCTTTGAAAAAGGAGGACGACAGCGAATCAGGTAACTGTCACAATGTGTGAAAGGAAAATGTTAGGAAAAGCAAAGAGAAAATGATGTTAAAAGTGGCAGCATAAAGGAAAGAAATACTCGGTATTCCCCTTCCCCGTTGAAAATTGTACATGATTTTTGGAGTGTTCCTCTCAGTTTTTGCTCAACGCCATCATGTTAAAGCTAGCTCACCGCGTGTGCAGTTCCCAGAGTGCTTTACAGACTGCACTTCACTTTCTGCTCGAATTTTATAAAATTGCCCAGAATAAGAATTAGAATCGATATAGCATTTACAGTCGAAATGTCTGCAGATGATGGTCACACATGTTCTTAGGGAGCAAGTACAAACAGAGATAGCTATTTTGCCATATCCAGGAATTTGGTAATCAACCAATCGATTTTGAAATATGAGTTCTGGGTCGACACTGAACACACAGAAGCTTAACATTATATAGTGTATACATTTCCTTTTCTGGATTTTACCCTTTATATAATAAAGACAAGGAAGGACAGCTGCCATATTTGCTTCCTACGGTAGAATCATACCTGTGGATAATTGTTCCTTACATAATGTTGCTTTCAAATTTTTGAGGGATAAATCCAATGAGTAGACTTCACTTTTAATAGTTCATGCCATCCATTAAATAATTTCATTGGTTTTTATTACAAAAATGATGTACCAGCTGAAAAGAGAAAGGGGATTTTTTACAGTAGAGAATTTTAATCCAAAATAATAGAAACTGTATTCACTAGTTATCATAAAAATAATAGAAACTGTATTCACTAGTTATCATCAAAATAATAGAAACTGTATTCACTAGTTATCATCAAAATAATAGAAACTGTATTCACTAGTTATCATCAAAATAATAGAAACTGTATTCACTAGTTATCATCAAAATAATAGAAACTATATTCACTAGTTATCATCAAAATAATAGAAACTGTATTCACTAGTTATCATTAAAATAATAGAAACTGTATTCACTAGTTATCATCAAAATAATAGAAACTGTATTCACTAGTTATCATCAAAATAATAGAAACTGTATTCACTAGTTATCATCAAAATAATAGAAACTGTATTCACTAGTTATCATCAAAATAATAGAAACTGTATTCACTAGTTATCATCAAAATACAGTTTATCATAATGACTCTACCGTAGGGAAACAAAGATGGTGGCTATCATTCCTTGTCTTTTTTTTTCTTTCAAAGAAAGAATAATCTAAAAAAAAAATGTGCACAGTATCAAACGTCAAGTTCCTGTGATACCACACAAATGTAATATAATTTTCTCATGATATAGTCATATAAAATTTGTTGAACGGAGTACACCTCTGGTGCATAACAATTAGTTTCTAATGAGTTGTTTTTTCCACACCATAAAGATTTAGTTTGTTTACCTCAGCCAACCTGTTTCTCCTATTCTTGTTGACATAAACCTGTCTGTATTTGTACACTTGGGCCCGCCACTATAGTGCTGTCGTCTAATAGCATCTGAGTATAGGTAAAGTATAGTAATTCATAAAAAAAGAAGAAACAATTGAAACAGTTTTTGACTTTTTGATGGCCAATGTACATATTAGAATGCTGATCACTGTAATGCAAATGATGTTTCTGGTTGCAGACACAAGTTGTGGCGGGAACCAGGACTCGACTGGCCTGGCCTCTATGTCGGACAACCAGCTTTACGGGGACAAGGTTACCGCCCCTGACACGGACCGCTCAGGTAGGAAATATGAATCATCCATGTTGCTGATGATACAACAGTTAGAGATTGTAGGTTGAGTACTATTACTACTACTACTATAAAGACGTAATATATTCAGAAGGCTTATTCAATTATTTTACATGGTCTGTTTTATTACATTTACATTTTGATAGATTTCTTTCAGTGTAATAATATTTCCAACAATATAAATATTAAAATCTGAATTGTAGAAAGATGCGATTAAAATAGAATTGCAATTGTGCAGCATTACTTAAGTATTAACATGATTTTATATTTCTTACATTGTAGTGCTAGGTTGTTATTATGTGATCGAATGTTTGAAATGCTTGTATCAAGGTCATTTTAGTTTGAAATATTTCTCAATTCTCAATGCAAAAAAATCTCATTAGGGTTAACTTAACACACGCACGCGCGCACGCACACACACACACACACACACACATATATATATATATATATAATATATTTCAGATTACTCCAGTACCCCGGCAATTTACTCAGACGGCTCTATGTCCTTGGATGACAAAATGGAACCTATGGACCAATTTCTCGGGAATGATAAATCCTCCAATGGAAATGGAATTTCAAATGGTTCCGTTATAAACCCCATTGACAAACTCTACTCAATGCAAAATTCATACTTCAATTCGGATTAGCACGACCTGATTTGTTCAAGTATATTTATTGCTACACGGAAAACATTCAATCTTGTTTCCAGAACCAATCTGACCCGCCAGAAGAATTGGGAATGCTTCTAATACTGAGGCTGATGGACCCGTGGTTCTCGTTAACATTGATATGGAAATATGTTGTTTATATACCAGCGGGCTAAAAACTTAATATAGATTACTCTGGCAATTGTTAAGCCCACACCTCTCAGATATAAAAGCAAAATAGATTTAAAGAAAAAATGACGAAAACAGTGGAAAAGACACTGGTATAAAGAGGCAAGGGTACATGCCGGAAAAAATTATCAATAATTGCATTAATATCAGCAAGTTTCTCTCTCTGTGTCCCTTTCTCTCTCTCTCTCTCTCTCTCTCTCTCTCTCTCTCTCTCTCTCTCTCCAAATATCAAATTCGCATTGCTTAATCACTGTCCTTCAATTATAATTACTGTATATGCTGTAAATTGTAGATGTCATGTTTTAAGATTGGATCTTGAGATCTGTTTATTGTACTAATACTGGGTATTATGAACGTGTTCACCTTTTGTTGTGAACTTTTTTCGTATTTCTTGTTTTGTTTAAATCATTACACTGCTGTCTCTTAGAATTATTGAGTTACTCCACATGTTCATACATATATATTTATTGAGAATTTAGATCTATCGTAAACTTGCTTTAATCACATGTTAGTACTTGTGTATGTTCTTTTATCAGTTCGAGTGTGACATGTATTTAAAAAATAAAAGAATTATTACATGCTTAGCGGAAAATACAATATTATGGAGTGCTAAGTATAGGACGCACAGAAAAGTCAGTGCATTGGGTACCGATGTTCAAGTGCATGTTTGTTTTTTGTTGTCTCTTTACGGTTTTGGGCTAAAGCACTCCTTTCGGTACATGAAAACATTCAATTTACTCGCGTGTTGTCGTTTTTTAACTTAAAATTCCTATAATCATAGAATTTGCTACAATTGACCTTTGACAATTTTGGGAATATATTTGAACATAAGATTTGCACTATATTTTAGGTCCAACAATAAAAAGAAAAACACACTATTGGAAGGATTTGAATCATCCTCAAAATAAAGGTCCTAATGAGATTAAGACGCAATAAGTCACCTCTTCAAAGGAACAAACAAATCCAAACAAAGTCTTCTAATTGGTTTCATGCAAATGATAATGGGAGGTTACATTTATGAATAAACGAAAGCTTCTGTATGAAAAACAATTGAACATTATTGGAGTATACTAGCAATCGTGCTTACCAAGGAAAGAATTGAACATTATAGGAGTCTACTAGCAGTCGTGCTTACCGAGGAAAGAATTGAACATTACTGGCGTCTACTAGGAGTCGTGCTTACCAAGGAAACAAATGAACATTATTGGAGTCAATTAGGAGTTGTGCTTACCGAGGAAACAATTGAACATTATTAGAATCTACTGGCAGTCGTGCTTACCGAGGAAACAATTAAACAATATTGGAATCTACTGGCAGTCGTGCTTACCGAGAAAACAATATAACATTATTGGAGTCTACTAGGAGTCGTGCTTACCGAGGAAACAATTGAACATTACTGGAAGCTACTAGAATCGTGCTTACCGAGGAAACAATTGAACATTATTGGAGTCTATTGACAGTCGTGCTTATCGAGGAAACAATTGAACATTATTGGAGTCTACTGGCAGTCGTGCGTATTGGGGAAACAAACCTCAGTAATCATCAGAATGTACTTCTGGCAGGATTTAGAGTCAGCGCGATTTTGCTTTTGTTATCTGGTTCAGTCGGACCCAGGCGTGAGATATCCATGAGACGAGTGTCACGTGGAGTTTTATTGATCGGGACTAGCCATATTTTCGGGCGTCATGTTGCTTGTTGGTTTCCACAGACTGGTTATTATATTTATTCATTATACGCCCGCCATAAGGCTTAGCATATCATATTATGATGTTCATCCGTCTCTAATAAGCCACATATTTTCCGTCAGATATCATGAGTTCTTTATCACCTACGTTGACCAAACTTTGTGGCTGGCTTGCCTTTGAGACATGGAAAAAAACATATATTAATTTCGAGGTTAATAGTTCATAGGTTATGGTCACAGGGACTGAAAGCAGGAAAAACGATTTCCACAAAACTATTTTATGTTCTGTACCATGTGCGCTGAGGAAACATTGTAGATAGCTTACATTTGAAACAAGGAAGACACATTGATTTCGAAGTTAAAGTTCAAAGGTCAAGGTCACTGACACTCCAAGAAGCAAAAACAGTTTCTGCAAAAAAACGTAAGTCCTATGCCGCAGACCATGATCAGACTTTATGGGTGGCTTGCATTCAAGACAAGAAAGGTACCTATTTTATTTTGGGGTCAATAGGTCAAAGGTCAAGTTCACAGAGATACAATTGGTTTCTACAGAATGACGATTGAAATAATACAATTATAAAATGCAAATCGCCTTAGGGAACGCTAAGGACATGACACCCGTAAGTGTAGCACATCCTATGATGTAATTGTCAAAACGCCCGCTGACACGATCGACAAATGAAATAGTTTGATTTATTTGGTATTGCTACGCAACGTCGAGCGACAGTGCCATAGTACAAGAGCTAAACGGGTACTGTGTCTTTTTGTACCTCAGTATCCGACCAATGAAAGAGGGTTTAACATAAATGATGTATACTTATACAATTTAGCACTTGGAAGACGTATAACATATTCTTTTCTTTATAAATCTTGATAAAGTTTCACAAAAGTTGCAGAAGTGGTGTACAAAAGCTGACGCAGCAAATGGGCTCGGATAGCAAATGGAAAATCTTGTTCACTCTGTGTTCTACCGGCATCAAACATGTACTTTCCGAAAATCATTAATTTGATTCCTCGGCAGTTTTCACTACTATCTGGTCTCAACGGATTTTCGCTACTATCTGGTCTCAACGGGTTTTCACTACTATCTGGTGTCAACCGGTTGTCACTATTATCTGGTCTCAATGGGTTTTCACTACTATCTGGTCTCAACTGGTTCAGTGAAATTATTTCTGATTTAGAAGATTTATACAAAATGATAATCAGCAATATTCATTGTGTTGACTTTCTGCTTAAAAAAATACAATGAATTTAATTTATTAAAAATCGTGTATGACATGAAAAAGGCAAGTCTTGTTAAAAATCGTTTATGGCATGTGGAAAAGGCAAGTCTTTCGCCACATGCTGATCTTTTGTAAAGGAAATGAATAAAAAATGATGAATTTGTTCACTGCATCACAGTAAACTGTCTGTAAGTGGAAGAAAAATGTTTGCGGGGCAGGATAGGTTGGAGTGGGTGTGAGGAGAGAAGTAAATATTTGGTAAAGTTTGGTGTAAAATGATAGCATATAAAAATTTGGTATAAATTTCAAATCCCGCAGTAACGTCGTGCATTATTGGTAGAAAAATGTCTCATTTGGAATGTTCCTGGCGTAGCTTTAATCTTTCCTTCTGTATTTTGTGCCAAAAAAAAGAAAAGAAAGAAAGTTCGTATGTGTAACGCACTCTGTTACAATTCTAAAAGATATTACAATAAATGATGATACTTCACGGCTGTTCTTAATAAAATTGTTTATGATATAATTATAATAGCAACCGTTCTATGTCTGGATTAAATGTTTTTATTTCGATAACCCTGTAAGGTTAAGGAACGCAGATTTGTCCTGTTTTCGAATGAAGTTGTGTTGATGACGTCCATTTGTGTGGAAATGCAGTTTAACACTGATAGCTAGGAAGGTCTATAATGCAGAGCAAACAGAAATACCCGAAGAAAACCATAGACCAGGAATAGGCGATCTCCAGCTTTTGTATATGGCTGCGCTGAGATTCGAATTTGGAAAGTTGTTTAGTGCTGACTGACTCTCGCGTGGCTCCGTGAGATCTCATCGTTTGGCAAGGATCTCAAGATGAATGCAACTAAAGTGAAATAATGAATAGTAACACCCATACTTTTATAGCAAGACCAACTTATTTTTCAAACTACTGGGTACAGGAGTTGATTTAAAAATTATTTTGTAAATCCAGTATCTAAATTTTAGGGCAGACACACTCGAACATGTCTTTGTATATTGAACCTTGTTGTGTCTACAGTCGAGGCTTTTGAGCGTTGATCACGAGGTTGTACAATAAAGCTGTGATAAATATGTATTGATATTCTGTGCAGATCTGTCTAGCAACTGACCAGTGTATTGTAGTGAGTTAGGATCAACATTCACCTGGTCTTTGTAATGTTTTGTTTCTCTTATTCACCAGCATTTACGTTCAGAGTATGTTTTCATTTCAATATCATTTCCATAAATACATGTGTTTTCTTACTATTTTTCTTTCTTTGTTATTTTAGAAATAGTGAGAAAGTAAGAATGAAAATTGATGGTGCGCAAAATATAGGTCACAGTTATATATCTCTTATACAGAGGTGTAAAACTAAGGATCATGCTTTAAAACGCGTTGTTAGCTAATAGGAGTAGTATATATAAAGCTAATACAAAGCCACTGGCCCCCGCCCCACAATTTGTTTTACAGACATTACCCTATCCTTCACTAAACATTATTTTGTTTTTTTTTTACAGAAAATGACAAGCCGCTGAACTCCACTCCTAATAAAAAAAAACAATTTGACAAGTCATACCCAGCCTTTCAACACTTATCGACGAATTTGTTTTATACAAACATTACCCTGCCACTTAAAACTACCCCCCTTCCCCCATCACCCAAATATCAACGCCATTATTGCGCAGATATTCGAGTGAAGAAGAGTATGGTTATGTTCCACGGACAAGCTCTTGTACACTCGAAGATAATACACCGGGTACTGACCTCTACCGTTTCATAACAACAACAACAAAAAAAAAAAAAACAACCCCAAAAAACAATCTTACAGATCATATCCTCCAAATTACGAGAGAATGAAGTAAATGATTATGATTTAGTTCAGGTACGAAAATGTTTCATATCAAAACATTAACGTAATAAACATCATCTAAATAACTATCGTACAACTATTACTCAAGCGAGTATAACGACTAGTAAAAGCACAGAACTATTTCATTCATTCTTGTATAGATAAACTGCATACTAACTTGGAAAATTACCGTATAGAGTCAAATCGCAGACATTCTAGAATTTTAAAACAAATGTAATGTAATGTTGAGTATCGTATGCGTACTGTCTATTAAAATTGTATTATTAATGTTCTAAGTATGACATTTTTATGTAGATGTTGTGATTCTGAAGTTAATTCTGAAAAAAAATTAATCAAGACTGCGCTGAAATGGGGAATAGTTACTAGGAAGACTTCTGCTTGAAACAATAACCAAAAGGTTATTTGAGTACCATTTTTACGATCGTGGAAAATGTACTGAATGAACTGTAATTACTGTGATAAATTTCACACATGTATAAAGACTGAAAAGATTTTCATAGTACATTGATAACGAAAGGTTGGAAAGGTTTTCATAGTACATTTCTTTTACCATCGTGGACAAAATGTACTGACTGAACTGTAATGGATTTAAGACATGCGCATTGCAAATGGAAGGTTGATAATGCTATTTGGATATTTCTGATTATGAATAAATGTTTCATTATCAAACTGGGATAAACATATGAAATGAATATGTAATATCTGTCGAGGTATCTTGAGGTGATAATACAAGACCAACTTGAGAATAAATTAAAACTAGAACTGTAACATTTAATATTTTTCGTCGTTTTTTAGTCTTCGTGGTCCAGTAAGATGTTTCATGCATATATTGAATTTTGCTTTCTCCAACGTTAAATTTATTGCGACGAGTCATAAATTTAAGTTACCTAAACCGTCTTAAATGTAACTGTACTTTCCGCAAATTCAATTTCTGTTTTTACCGAGTCGTTGCAGAGGGTTCTGGCAAAAGTTAAAATGTCGCGACAGTTGGAAAAAAAACCCCAACATAATCTAGAAATGTATTTGTGTCGAATATGAAATTAATACCTGTGTCGTATCTAAGAATGTTTGATATTTTGCTTTGTCCACTGGGAAGAATAAAAGAACTACTGATTTTCACGTCATTTTTACTGAGAGTTAAATGGACTTCTCCTGCCTTTCTAAACAAGGAATAATATCTTTCTTGATGCTATAGATGGGCAGATTATTGATTTTATTCTCTCGCACGTTATGTTTCCAGACTACTATGTTAAACTACTCTTTTGCACCCTCCAAACTTGCAAATAAACAACCAGTACTTTCATACACCGACATCGTTGCTTTATTGCAAAGGCGAAAAAATGTACATACTAATTTCTCAAATACTTTTGAATTTATTACGGTAGAGTTCGGTTATAATGCGAGAATACTTTTAAAATAAATGGCTGATAAAGAATAGTATTTGAGGTATCTGTACAATGACCCAGAAAGTCCAGTTGCTTATGCAAATATCAATGAATTGTGGAAACATGTTATACATTACAAACGTGAAATAAAGTACACTAAATTAAAAGATTGCCAAACGGAACAATCTACATACATATTACACAAGCAAGCGAGAATAATATTTGCGTACAATAGAGTTCATGTTAGTCAAATGCATGACCAGTGTGAGGCAGACATTGTTGACATGCATATTCAAAATATTTATATGAGCCAAAAAGAGATGTCGAAAAAATGGAATGATATGTATGATGCATTTAGAGAATCTTTAATGAGCGAAAACCAGAAAAGATACAATTCGACGAAAGGACATACTTTTACAACGGGAATATTTAGGAGTTATTAGAGAAAGAAAATATCGAAAGTACTTCTCTACTTACTCTGATAAAAAAGCATCCATAATAGAAAGGTTTAATAGAATTTTAAAAACTAGAATGTGTAAATATTTTACTAAAATGAAAATGGTTTGATGTATTGCCTAACTTCATCAATTGATATAAAAATATATATTACAGGTCAATTGATATGACTCCAATTGAAGCTAATGACCCAAGGAACATATCTAAAGTATGAATCAGCTTATTTGATCAACTAATACTTATGGAACGCCTAAATATAACATATAATTCAAACGGTTAAGATTTTAAAATATAAATCTTTATTTCCAAAGACTATCTGCCTAATTTTACTTTAGAGATTTTTAAAACCAGATAGTAATTTTAGGTGTCCCTGATGTATAAAAAAATTAAAGGGAGAGAATATTGAGAGGATATATTACAAGGAGTTATCTATATACGACAAGCAAGTTTACGTGTATAAAGTAGAACAGATTTTGAAGACGAAAAGATAAACGGTAAATAATATATGCTAGTAAAATGGAAATGATATGATAATTCTTTTAAAAACTGGGAGCTCGCTGAAGATATTGTGCCACTAAAATAAATGGAACATATATAATTGGTCACACCAAAATGTAAAGAGCCACCCTAGAAAACAATAAAGAATATTATTCTAAAGTGCAGATATTGTGACATCTTTAATGATTGAAATAATAACATGTAAAAGGTCTTAATATATATATATATATATATATATATATATATATATATATATATATATATATATATATATATATAATATTTGCATTATCACCAATAAGACTGGATATTTTTGCTCAGAAATTTGCAAGCAGATAATGATAGGTCCACGAAAGAACAGTATGATTATTGTCGAAGAAAAACAGGTACAGTATCTCACCATTTTTTTAATGAGCCTCAACTGACGACGATAAATAGAATAATTAACGACTTAAAAAACTTTACATGGTGTGTATGGAACTATGGTTTTAGAGAGCATAAAGCAACGTCAGATTCATATGTAAAAGATATTCAAAGTAAATAAATTAAGGCTATTAGATGTTACCAATGCGGTGAGGAAAAGTTGGTCGATCAGATGGAATGTCGAAACACACAATACCACAGGTGCAAGCAGTGCGTTAAAATGCGTGATCGAAACTAATTGAATGTTCCAGATGATTAAGGACTGTCTCTTTAACTAAACTGTAAACAAATAAGATATTAATTTAATTATATGGTACCATTATGTTATACAATAATGTACCCTCATGAATTATACAATAATGTACCCTCATGAGTTATACAATAATGTACCCTCATGAGTTATACAATAATGTACCCTTATGAGTTATAAAATAATGTACTCCCATGAGTTATACAACAATGTAACCTCATGAGTTATACAATAATGTACCCTTATGAGTTATACAATAATGTACTCCCATGAGTTATACAATAATGCACCCTCATGAGTTATACAATAATGTACCCTCATGAGTTATAGAATAATGCACCCTCATGAGTTAGACAATAATGTACCCTTATGAGTTATACAATAATGTACTCCCATGAGTTATTCAATAATGTACCCTCATTAGTTATACAATAATGTACCCTCATGAGTTATACAATAATGCACCATCATGTCTAGACAATAATGTACCCTCATGAGTTATACAATAATGTACTCTCATGAGTTATACAATAATGTACCCTCATGGGTTATACAATAATGTACCCTCATGGGTTATACAATAATGTAACCCCATGAATTATACAATAATGTACCTCATGAGTTATACAATAATGTACCCTCATGAGTTGTACAATAATGTACCCTCAAAAGTTATACAATAGTGTACCATCATGAGTTATACAATATTAAGTTGAATAAGGTTGCATTAAGCTGCGATGATGACAAACGTGTGTGAGTGGTTAACATAAACACACTTACATATGGTTATGTTCAGTTTACAACTCTGTAATAAAACGGATATTCCAACCTCATTAAAAGTGTATTGCTTTTGCTTTCTGTAAGCCTTTCAACTATCTCTTCTCTTATAACCACAGGTACTACATTGTTTACCTCAAACAAGTTTTCTATAAACTTCTTATATTTGGTGTAATTTAATTTCTTTATGACAGAATTGTATTCTTGCACCATCATCCACACAGATATTCCGTAATGCCTACCACTGAATGCTAACTTGGTTTGGTTTGTTGCCATTATTTTTGTACCCTCTAAGTTGAAAATATTGCCTTTGAAAAACAAAGTATTAGTTCTATGCCAAACATTAATGAGTAACTCTAGCCATTTGTTTAATTTATCACCAGAATCCATCGCAATTAAATTTTGTTGCTATAAATCTTGTTGTACATAAATGCTAGACAGACGATGACAACAAAGTCCAAAAAATACTTGTATTCCATTTCGATCAAGTCTTCCGAAATTTGTAAAATCACATATAATCATGTTATGATGTCCAGGACTGAACAATGAATATTCTTTGGCAAAAATGGCAATACCATTTGGATACTCGTGACTTGATACAATTCGAAAGTCATAGAGCATCCATATATTATCATCCAATTTTTCATTTAACCTGTTTGTATGTTCATTTAACCTTTTTATATTAATTTGGCATGTATTTATATTACTTTTTTCATCATTTTTAATATTTATTGCAATACTAGTTATGCTCATTTTTGAGTACAATTCGATTTTTGAATGTTTCTATGTTTTGCTGTATTTCGGTTTTAACTCTATCAAATCTTTCACTTAATTCAAGAGTCTTTTTTTATCTACTTCAGTTTTGAATGCATCTGTTTCCTTTATAAACTTTTGTTCAATATTATATAATTTTTTCTGATTAATTTAATTCTTTTACCTAATTCATCTTTACTACCTTGTACCACACCTAAATTATTATCAGTTCCTTGGTATCTGATTTAGATTTTCATATTCCAGCAGTAAGCTCATTTTTGAGAGTTAGTAAAGTCTGATTTCTAAGCATTTAAATTTTGTTGTTAAATCAGTGATAGGTAAACCATAAGTCGTTTTCATAGTTCTGGTTATAATTTTATTCTCTCTTCTTTTATTTTTGTTCTGTTCTGTCTATTTTGGTCATTTCGGTTAAATCATTCTTCTTTTTTATTGTGACAAAGAATTAGAGTTACCAGTTGTCTTATCTTCCAAGTTTAATACACACCCTTAAAAATAATTAATTAAAGTTTTATTCTATTGATAGGTTTGATGTTTTTAATTGTTTAAGCTTTTTATATTGTTTTAACGTTGATTGCAAATTATTGCATGTTTCCTGAGTTTTCTTTATTTTCACCATGTCATTCTCTAATGTATCTCTGAGTTTATCTTTTGTTCAATTAGTTGTAAGTATTGTTAAATGCTAGGTATTTTATCTACTTTTTCTCTTATAGTTTACAAGGCTTTTATGACACTAGAGATGGTATTTAATCTCTGTTTAAACAAGTCTTGCTCGCCCAATATATTTTTCTTGTTTTCGTCAATCTGATTTTGCAATTGATCAACTATAGTAGCTTTTTCGGTACCACTGTCTTCAGTGAAAGATGTTTTACTCTCTACATGTTCACTCCATGTTTTGTATCTTTCAAAATAGTATTCTCCATGGTCTCAAATACGTCTTTGCACAAACTGTTTAGTAGCTGCATCATATAATGCTAGCGAATTACCTAAATATGGCATACGATTTCTGTTGAAGTTTACGTCATTCGTTATTGATTTTTCTAATCTTTTCTCCTGTAAATTGTTCTCCGCTTGCCTTTATATGTTAAGACTCAAATCACTACGATCTCTTAAACAGATACTTCTACAGCCATTATTACGCTATGTGCTTAACATAAAAACATATGCTATGTGTATGGCATGGATATCAATTACGGTTCCATCTTCATCTTAAATGCTGATATTCAATCTATTTATGGTACCCCATTGTAATTGCTTATGATGGTCATTAACACTACACGAGGCAAAGTCACCTTGAAAAACATTCTTTACTGGTAGAGACAGTAACAAAGATAAATAAGAGCCATTAGAGTATTATTTTGTGTTAATTATCTGAATTATTTTATAAATTGATTAACAGCGCAAACTGTAATTGATAATGCAGATATGTATATAGATAAATGGTTATTGAATCCTGCCAATTTTGAGTTGTAGTCGGTTATATACACTGTGCAATTATTGCTAGGAGTGAAGCGAACCTTGGAAATGTGTTCTTCAATCTGATTGCTTTCGCCATTGTCGTTATTAGCAGTCTGTGTAACTAACTTTCTTCCTGGGCGCATTCTTCATTTCCTTGTATCTGTTGTACTCAGTAACTATCATTATAAATTCCTCTATGACTTATTTCGTTATTAAATTCCTCATGACTTATTCCGTTATTAAATTCCTCATGACTTATTCCGTTATTTCCTCTTGCCTTTTTCACCATATCTTCATACTGTCAAGTTACTTATGGCAGAGGCAGAGGTTACTATATCATCGTGCTGTAAAACTTTGTTCTATATCAACTTTTCCTTTAAAGTTTTAACCACAAAGTTGCACCAAATCCTACTGAAAGCTAGATGGATCAAAAACCATATTGCCATTCCTGCAGCTCGTAAACCAGCAGCTGAAACATCCGTCCCACCTGAAGCAGTAGCCATGTCAACCTCTACCCAGTTTATAAAACATGTATGCTGTTTTTGTACTTTTACCGACACTTCTGTAATGTTCAGTCTGTCTAATCAGATCATTCTTAATTGTGGTTAACTCTTTCAAACTGGAATTAATACCGTTGTCTATAGGCAATTTACGATACGAAGGTGGCGCAGTTTGTATTTTTTCCTCTCATTTATATGTATGAAATAGATAGCTAAGATTTATAATTTGGAACAGAGATTTATCATATTATTCTGGTTGTTTGAGTATGTGTTCAAATTTGAATTCACTGCTTGTGTTCGGTTTACTTTACAACACTGAAATGTATGTATTCTCCTTAGATCCACTAGTATTCATTATTAACTTACGCTATTTAAGGCTTGGCTTGTGGTCAGTTGTAAAGAGGCTTAAAGACATTGAAAAAAACTATGTGACTTCTCATACATCCATACTAGGTGGTGGACCGATGGACATTTAAATATCTTCTTCGAGATCATGATGTAGCTAACTGTAAGAGCTGAAATTAATGTTGCATGGTAACCAAATTAAGTCTCACTTGCCATTTATCACTATGAAATTCAGCTTTGCTCGCATCATTTCTGGAAATGGATTTGGCTGTTATTTTGGTACAGCCAAATAATTTAACTAGCGGTTCTTGAGGTGGCTTATCAGATATGACACATATGACGAGAGAGAAAAAAAAACACATCAAAGACAGCTGAGAGTTGAGCTCTTTGTATACATCAATACCAAATCTAAGACAACTATACCACCACTTATCAATGAATACATTTTGAGCTACTTAAACTTGTATCAACTTGTGAAACAACAGTTTTATCTTGCTCTTATTTTAACTTCTCTGCGTTATATCTTTTAAATTCTTGTGAACGTTTTCCAAGTTCTCTACTAAGTTAACTCAACGTGGATCTTTCTTTTCTGTAAAGTTACTTTCTGTGGTGATTTGTCAGCCTTACGAGTTTCTTTAATTTTTCTTTCACCACCTTCTATTTAATATGCAGCAAAATTATAAGCGAACGTAAACATTATTGTTGCTAATAATTCAACACCATATTTTAACTAACCTTGTTATCGACTTAAACTCGTCTTAAAATTATGCTGAAAGATGACTCTAAACCATCGTTAAAGAAAATAGTAAAATATAAATGGAGATCAGGACATGCCCTAGTCGCAAGGAAGAAAAAGAGAAAACTGAATTCAAGATAACAGTTATTGTAAACCTTGTTATATAAGGCATATATAAAAGTGTAGAGAAAAAAAATTGATATTTTACAAATTGGCGAAAAAAGTCTATTTTAAACATTGGAGAGAAGAACGAAGAGAACAAGTAAATACATACATGAAACAATACATAAATAAAAGATACAATACCGATGAAAAAAATCGGAATAATTCACAATACAAGCGTTATAATTTTAAAGGCTTTGAATCGAAATATAAAGTCACATACAATGTCACAAATTCTAGGTGTCCCATTATTTAACTTTTATTATAGATGGCTAAATTTCACAAATATAAGATTATTCGATATAGATCATTTTATTCCTTGTGCCTCTTTTGAACCAGCTGTCAGAAAATAAAATAAAATGCTTTCACTGTTCAAACAATGTGTGTGTATGTGTGTGTGTGTGCGTGTTCGTGTGTGAAAGCTAGTGATAACAGGTTTAAAAATAATAAAATGCTATAAAAAACAATAGTAAAGTCGAAGCTTTTACAACTGAAAATTTTATCATTAACGAAAATCTAGATCCCATATTCTTCTCTCTTTTGAAGAATTTAACTTTGTACTTGACAGACACTCGTGTGATATCAAGAATAGTTGTTACACCAATGGTCAAAGGAAAAAATACATTGATTACAAACCATCCAGTACACATTTCTTTGCTTTCATTTACATTGTTTTGGTGTTCAGTGTTTTGTTTTCCGACTCTCTGTTTTTCCTCTGCTAACTTTTTAAACTTAATGTGTTTAAATGTAATAAAACGAGTACTCAATGCATATATAAGTAATCCCAACCTAAATGTTCAGTAATCAAGTAAAATATCTAATACCATTTGATGTCACGTAATATTCTTTGAACAATGTCTATAATTCATTCACATAATCAATGGGTAGAAATACTCTCATCAGAGATGTTTACTGCTGTTATGACGACATCTGACAATGACTGCTTCTTTTAGGGTTTATGTGCCTGTTTTCGTCATTACACCATGTATCTTGGCCATATGACTTGAAATGAGCACAGCAAAAACTATACATTGTAATGACTTCAAAGTGATAGGAGTACCTAGATTACATTATTGTAATGACTTCTAAGTGATAGGGGTACCTACATTACATTATTGTAATGACTTCTAAGTGATAGGGGTACCTAGATTACATTATTGTAATGACTTCTAAGTGATAGGGGTACCTAGATTGTAATGACTTCTAAGTGATAGGGGTACCTACATTACATTATTGTAGTTGCATAAAGTAAAACTATTTCACCAACTGCTACTAGAACAAGCAATTTAATTTGTTTAGTTTCCATAACTTCACCAACGTTAACAAAGTCCAGAAGGTTTATATTCAGTTTCGAATAAACCAGTTAAACATGTAGTCGTAAAGTTGAGATTACTCACCCGTAAAAACAGTGTTCACACTGGTTTGAACACATGGGCACTGTGGTGTGAAGACATCTGTGCACGCGCTCTCGTGAACATTTATAGGGGTTGTTTCAATAAAGCTTCAAAATGACCATACGGGCACTTAAACCTTAATGATTTAAAGAAATTGATCAAAAGTTGGAATGACATTAAGTTCAAATTACTTTACTTACGTCTTAACTCATGCTTGGCAAGCTTTTCTGCATGATTCTTATAATTCATGCTTGGCAGGCTTTTCTGCATGATTATTAGAACTCATGCTTGGCAGGCTTTTCTGCATGATTCTTGGAACTCATGCTTGGCAAGCTTTTCTGCATGATTCTTATAACTCATGCTTGGCAGGCTTTTCTGCATGATTCTTGGAACTCATGCTTGGCAAGCTTTTCTGCATGATTCTTATAACTCATGCTTGGCAGGCTTTTCTGCATGATTCTTATAATTCATGCTTGGCAGGCTTTTCTGCATGATTATTAGAACTCATGCTTGGCAGGCTTTTCTGCATGATTCTTGGAACTCATGCTTGGCAAGCTTTTCTGCATGATTCTTATAACTCATGCTTGGCAGGCTTTTCTGCATGATTCTTATAATTCATGCTTGGCAGGCTTTTCTGCATGATTATTATGCTTGGCAGGCTTTTCTGCATGATTCTTGGAACTCATGCTTGGCAGGCTTTTCTGCATGATTCTTATAATTCATGCTTGGCAGGCTTTTCTGCATGATTCTTGGAATTCATGCTTGGCAAGCTTTTATGCATGATTCTTATAACTCATGCTTGGCAGGCTTTTCTGCATGATTCTTATAACTCATGCTTGGCAGGCTTTTCTGCATGATTCTTATAATTCATGCTAGGCAAGCTTTTATGCATGATTCTTAGAACTGGTTGAAAATATTTAGCTCTTCTTATGCATAAGTTGTTCAATTTTAGCTGTTTTCAATTATTCAGATATTTTAGTTTCCTAAAGCTATATGTATGTTTGCTTAAATGCTTGTGGATGCATGTATCATGTAAATGTAAATAAAATTATGTGAAACTGAATATAGATATATATATATATATATATATATATATATATATATATATATATATATATATATATATATATATATATATATATATATGTACTATTGTATTGTTTTGTATGAATATGTGTAACTTGTCTCTGTATGTACTCAGTCAAGTCATGAACAACAACAGTATGTGTTTATGTATGCACTAATGTACAATGTTTATTTGTAATTTGTCTTGTATATGAATTAATCTAAATGTTACTTAAATTATTATTTTAAATAATCGATAGTAAATGCTGAAGAGAACGTGTGCTGCTTTATATATTGTAATCAAGCATATGCATAGACTTTAACTTGAACCAATAAAGATTGAACACCTGGAGCCAGTGGCGTAATAAGGGTAAATGGCGCCCGGGCGACGATGATGGCCCAAAGGGCCAAAATACGAGGCCTGAATTTTTATCAGCTGTTTTGGCGCCCCAAAACCTCTGACGTCCGCCCCCTCCCCTCCCGTTAGTACAATACAGCCTGGAGCTTGTCATTCTAAGGACGAGGGACATGGATTTAACACGAGACATGGATCATTGCAAGGTTTTCATCATATGGCCAAAAACCTTGATTGTAATAAGAACCTGTGAATACCACAACTTTGTTAACAGCGAACATGAATTTACCAGAAACATGGAAGACCTCAGGTTTGTCATCAAATGACCAAAGGTCGTGTGTTTAACAAGAAACATGCAACATATCAAAATCATTAAATGACCCAAGGACAGGTTTGCACAGAGAAATAGAAGACTGTAAGTTTAGCATCGAATGGCCAGAGGCCATGTATTTACGAAGAAACGCTTGACACTGTCATTTTGTCGACCAAGTTGCAAAAGCCACTGGTTTGACTACTGAAACACAGAACACTGAAAGTTTGTCACCAAATGGGCAAAGGCGATTGGTTTAATAATAAAAAATCCCACGGAATATCTAAAATGTCTAAGTACATATGTTTCCATGGAACAAGTTCATTCATTAATGGTCCAAGGAAACAGATTTACCAGAATACATGGAACTGCTAAAGTTTGTTATTAAATGGCAAAAGGATTCAATGCCCAAGTAATTGAGGGAGTTACATTCTTCAAAAAGGTCTGTGGAACAATGTTCCTCATTTTCTTCCTCCAGTTCTGACTTAGTTTGTTAGTTTAACTTTTGGTCTTGTGAATAAAAGGAAGTTTAATTCTGAGAAGGTTGAAAATAAACTCGATCACTATTTATATTTTGCAAGACACTGTTATGTACCATTACCAAAAAGTCAAGCCTCCATCACACATTTGTAAATTAGTTTTCCAGAACGCTGTTTACAGCAAGGTTGCGGCAAACAATTCTGGCAAACGTTCGGCGCAGTTTTAGCACAACTGCCGCACACTTGTGGTACGGTTCTGGCACACAAGTGGTAGGTTGCAGTTACTTTCTGGCACACAGTTTGGCACACTTCTGGTTTGGTTTTAATTTCATAATTTTCCTTTTTCTAATTATATTATATTCTGAACATATTCACAATAGTAGTTTGATACAAATGACTAAACTAGGTTATTGAAATGTGGGAAATATTATACATTTATTTTTGGATAAAATTTACATGTACTGGTCTAACCAATTAAACTTGAAGGGAGTACAGTGAAGAGTACCAAGTTTACACACATTGAACATTACACTATTCTGTGAAGAAAACAATGAACAGTCCATAATTTAACTGCACAAAGACAGTTTTCAAACTTAATATCCAGAACTTTGAGGCCAGCAATTAACGGAACAAATAGTAAAATACTTAAAAATGTTACTTGTCTGGTCTGAATATTTTTGGTTTTAGGATGCTGGGCAGCTGTAGCGTACTAACCGGGGGAGGGGGGGGGGGGCAGACAGGGCGGTTGTCCCGGGCGCCAGAGGTCTTGGGGCGCCGAAACACCTGATAAAAATTCGGGCCTCGTATTCTAGCCCTTTTGGGCTATCATCGTCGCCCCGGGCGCCATTTAACCTTAGTACGCCACTGCTGGACAGGCAATGATTTCAAATGTTGTACATAGCCGGTCAAAGAACTCTTTCTAGTAGTTGAAAAGCTTTTAAACTGGTTTACTTGGACCTTCTTCAAATATAAATTCAGCTCTAACAGTTCAAAATTTGAGTCTAATTTCACGCATTTATAATCATAATGTCAACTTAGAATGTTTGAGCCATATTTAAATTCATCCAAGAAGTAAAAACTTTAACTGGTTTCCATTCATTTAAGCAACCATTTCTCATGTCCACAGTAAGATATGAGTTACTTGGTCAAGCAGGTAAGGATTTAAATGATCAGGTGAAAATGGTATGCGTCAAAGACCTACCATATATACTCGCTTATAAGTAGGTTCCAACTGCAAACAACATAGACCCTGATTTGCCGTCGCATAATGTGAGGCATATCAGGATCCATGTTGTTGTTTCACCGATTAATCCTAACAAACTGCATGTGCAGTTGGCAGTTGGACTAAAAGCGAGTATATGCGGTATTTCTGGATTAAGCATAATCACATTGAAACTTAGAATTAAAACAAACTTATAAACTGTTTGACTTCGTTCTCACTCAAAGCTAGCATGCTGATGAAAGATATACATGTATCTCCTATATGAAGATTGTAAACATAGTCCGAGTTTCCTCTGACCTTTCGCACCCAGTTTTAGATATTTGGACAGTTATGTTGAGATGTGAGGTCAGAGGGTATTCCTTATCGAAAAGTTTATTTAAAGTAAAAAATGGAATTAAAAACAAACAAAACAACAAATAAAAAAAACAACCAATAAAAAAAAACAAAACAATTACAGTAGCGGTATGGGTAGTCACTTTAAACAAGGGCTACCAAAATTAAGCAACATTGTATCAAACCTTACCTACCTGATAACGATAAGTATAATACTTATCTTCATTCATAACAATTAAAACGTGTTTCGTTTCTTATGAAAGACGAAAAGTTGACTGTTCGTAAATTCAGGATTAGTCTGCTCATCAGTTGCTTATTAAAGTTACAAATTGTGTGTTAATTGCTTTGTGCGAGAAGATAA
Organism: Margaritifera margaritifera; assembly: GCA_029931535.1. Classification (NCBI taxonomy): domain Eukaryota; kingdom Metazoa; phylum Mollusca; class Bivalvia; order Unionida; family Margaritiferidae; genus Margaritifera; species Margaritifera margaritifera. Next base: position 2,715,482 of record JAQPZY010001517.1, on the reverse strand, counting down.
ATCACCTTCCTATCGATTTTGCGGGTAGGGCTCAACGTAAGGTCGATTGAGTTTGCTGGGACCGGTAGTAAGCGGCTACCTTATGCCGACACCTCGTTCTTTCGGCGAATTCCAATTGTGCGATAGGGTATGTGCTCTGACCTCACAGGAGATAACTTCCTGAAAGTGCAGTGACAACTCCCAGCCTGGATGTTTTTTTTTTAAAAAAAATCTGACAGCCAGCACGTACCATTTAAATTGATGATACAGTAAAATTATTTGTACAGTGTTATATTGGTTTAATTTTTTTTATTAATTTGCTCACCCTGCACGCAGACGCATCTTTTTCTCTCTATAGTTGAACTATGCCAAACAGATTTTTTTTTTTACCGAGTATTGAAGTTGAAGTAACTGTCCAAAATGGATGTGAAAGGTCTGAGGAAACTCGGATTAATAGTAAACAGTTCGGCTTAAATATTTCCTTCTATTGTGCTTTAAGGTCAGTAAACAGTTCAGTTTAAGTAATTACTTCTATTGTGCTTTCAGTAAACAGTTAAGTTTAGATAATTAGTTCTATTGTGCTTTCAGTAAACAGGTCAGTTTAAATAATTACTTCTATTGTGCTTTAAGGTCTATGATGGAGGCCCCCCTTTAAGCTTATTTTTGAATCTTCCATACCATAAAAAACCCATATTATTTATTATAAAGTTATATTGCATCATTTACGAATAATTGCGTTTAAAAGTATGACTCTCAGAAAAGTTGGCTCAAGTATTGTCCTTGATATGTGTGCAAAAGTTACATATTACCAAAACTTAGAACTCGCTGACGTGGAGATAATAGGGTAGGAAACTGACACTAGGTTATGAAATGAACAGCGATCGTGTGGAAGTTGATACTAGGTTATGAAATGAACAGCGATCGCGTGGAAATTGACACACTAGGTTATGAAATGAACAGCGATCGTGTGGAAATTGACACTAGGTTATGAAATGAACAGCGATCGTGTGGAAATTGACACTAGGTTATGAAATGAACAGCGATCGTGTGGAAATTGACACTAGGTTATGAAATGAACAGCGATCGTGTGGAAATTAAGAATTTGAAACGACTAATTCTACACCTACGATAGATATATTAATAGAAGAGAAAATAAGTTTTGACAGTTACTTTTAAAACAATTACAAAAATATTGCGCACTCAAACACAGACCTTTATCTCGGCCTATTTTCTAACTTTTATAATATATAAACTCCACTGAGAAAATAAATACACCAGATCACTATTTTTAGTAAAAAAAAAAAAGAAGAAAAAAAAAAGAAAAAAAAAGAAAGGCAATAACTATTCGAAAATAAACTGCAGTTGTTTATAAATGGTACCCGGGTGGGGAGGGGAGGGGAAGTTCCCTTTAAACGTAGCCTCCTTCATCATAACAGAATAGAATTTGGCCTTGGTCTACTTGATATTTGCCGTGTCCTTATTTCTCCATCCTAAATCTTTAAAGCAAAGGTTCAACGAAGATATGTTTGCAGTTAAAATTAGCCTATGAAAAGGGACGACTTATTTTTCAATATTTTTGTTCTTTATCTTCTCTCTGGCTCACTCTCATTTTCACCCAGTGATTCCTAAATGATGTGACTAAGTCCTTGCCTAATAATAGTATAGAACGATGTTTGATGATTTGATCGTAATATGCTTGGGCAACAAAAAAAAAAAGGAAAAAAAAAAAAAAAAAAAAAAATACAAATTTGAAAAGCTTTTCATAATACTAACTGGTTTTACACTGTATCGTCGGTAGATCCATTATGTTTGCATCTGTCTTCATTTTTAAATTAAAAAAATGGAAAACTATGACAAGACAAGCCAAGACAAGACAAGACTTTATTATACTCAGGTTGTCAAGTTTTAAACATATTAGGTATCGAGACCGGATTAAGGTGGTAGGAGGCACTGGAGTAATTCACAAAAAGCACCCCCCCCCAAAAAAAAGAAACAAACATTTCCCTGAGTTGAGTCCCCCCACCCCGTCCCTTGCCGGGCGGGGATTCTGGAGCAAATGCTCTATTTGCTCCGCCTTTAATCCGGCCTTGTTAGTTATATACAGTCAAGGAAGGTAATGATGTCAGTATTATTGGACAAACTAACTTTTCATTAATTGTAACAGTACATTTAGCGAATTCGACTGAAGTAAATTTGACTGAATAAAAGGATTTTTAATCTGGACACAATATGATCCAAAAGCATGATAAATCAACATTTTTAAGATTTTCTCCATACTTGACCTTTAGTTAATAAAAAAATTATTACTTTCAAAAGAGGAAGCGATGTCTTGGTTTAAATGCCTTAATTGAAAAAAAAAAAAGATGAATAATGCAAGTAACATTTTGTATTTTCAAAATGTAAGAATGAATGTCAAAGAAATTGTGTCAAAAGTCAGGTAGAAACAAACTCTTTACCAGTGATTTAAATGTTCCGATGACCAAACTGGTGTGCCTAACTAAGAAAGACACGCATTTAAATTTTTAGGAAACATTCTTTGAACTGCCAACAATACTTGGAACTCGCCCTTGCCCAAGGCCGGATTAAAGGCGGAGCAAATAGAGCAGATGCTCAAGGGCCCCTGCCACACAGTGAAATGGTATAATTATTCTTTTTTTTGTGGGGAGGGGGGGGGGGCGTATTTTGACATTTCTCCTGGGCCTCCTACCACCTTAATCCAGCCTTGCCCTTGCCATTCGCTGTACATGATACCTTGATAAGTGCCATCTTAAAAAAAAAAAAAAAAAAAAAAAATTTTATTAGTGCAATAATAAAACTAAATCATTACTCTAACAACAATTTGATGTCAACATTTTCACTAAAGACTGACAGGATTATAGAATTATCATTTATCACATGATTGCTGTGTTATTTAAGTTAACATGCCCAACTCAAAATTTGCATATTACGCACGTGTCATAACATCTGGAGCGATTTTGATTGGCTAACCATTTTGCACTAACTTAATATTAATGTACATGTGAGTATGTAGTATCATTTTATTGCACTTCAGCATAATAGGCTAAGTTCTAAAATGTCAAATGAATTGCACGAAAATTTAGGAAGATAAACACTTCCAAATAAATGTTAACACGAATAAGATAAATATAAAGCGCAAAGATGTTACTATTCTGTAAAATGTATACAGCATAAAAGATAAAGATACATCTTTGTAAAATTCTTAAAACATATGGTCACATTTTTTCTTATATAAACCGCATTCCTTTCAAAAGTCCACGATTGTCTTATGTGGTACGTCCTCTTACAGTTTCCTCAAGTAGTTCACGTCAGAATACTTCTGTCTCTCAGAGAGGAAAACCGACACATTCCACAAGAATGTGCTCCACTGTCAGTGGACACTGGCAGGGTACACACTCCGGTCGAGGTTCACCCTTCTGTAGGTATGCACGAGTCAGGTATGTGTGTCTGATAGGTGATCGGCACAGTACCACCTCATCTCTCCGATTTGTTCTATACGATGGATGCCGCTCACCAATAGTGGGTTTGATATTCCTAAGTTTGTTTGTTGAGTTTTCATTCCACATATTTTGCCAAGAATGACGAACATGCCGATTTATACAGTATTTGAAGTCAGTATATGGAATCTTCCGTTCGGAAATAGGTGACTGCACAGCACCTTTGGCTGCTTTATCGCCGTTTCATTACCCTTTATACCAATGTGACTAGGCAGCCAACAGTACAGAAGAATTTGTCCAGATTGTATGAGATCATCAGGTTTCTGTAATACCCGAGATAGTAACGGGTTGTCAGATTTGAAATTCTGCAAGGCTTTCAATATGGTAAGGGAATCCGAAAGGATGATGAATTTTTTTGTTTGTTTGAGGTTTCAACGTAGTTCAAAGCTTTGAGTATGGTTGTTACTTCTGCAATAAAAATTGAGGTTCAATCCGGTAACCGGCTGGAGATGGTGCCATGGGGTGTTGAAATGACAGCTCCAACTTTGTCTCCATCTTTAGAACCGTCTGTATACAGGGACGTATGGCTACGATAGTAGACTGATTTCACTGAATTTACTCTAAAAAAGGAGAAGATAAGTCGAGGACTTTTTGAATTCGTAAAGGTCAAATATTTTTTGGGAGGTTTTGATAACCGCGGTAGCGATATGGGAATACAGATATTTGCAATATTTGCAACATTCATTGTTGCTGCTTCTAGGTGAGGACGAATTCGTATGCCAAATGGTAGAATGATGTTTGGTTTCTGAGCGTACAAGGTTGATATTTGGGCCTAAAGACTACCTCATATGCAGGTTTTGATCTATTAGAGGATAGTTTGGTAGTATAGTGAGGAGTCAGTTTTGTTCGTCTGCGATAAAGAGATGGTTCATGCGCCTCCACATAGAGCTTTCTGAAGGTGAAGTTCAAAATGCACCCAGACAAAGTCCAAGTCCATGACTGTGTATCAGATCAAGCATTTGCAGGCAAGATTTACATACTGATCCGTACACAGTCGGGTCATAGTCAAGTTTAGATCTTACTAATGACCTATATAGACGAAGCATGACCTTCCGATCTGCTCAGTAACCTGTATTTGCCACAGCTCTTGTTAAATCCAGGGCTGTTACTTTTGTCCCCGAGGTATCTAATATGTGGAAGGAAAGTTAGTTTACGGTCGAAAATAAGCCCTAAAGATTTGGTCTCCTCCACAACAGGAATAAAACAACAGCAAATATAGAGCTTTTGGTCATCATGAATTCGATGTAATCGGCAGAAGTGCATACAAACAGTTTTAGATTTCGAAAATCTGAACCCGTTTTCTTCTGTCCATTTCTTAACTCTGTTTAAAACCATCTGTACTTGACGTTCAATAGTATGCAACTCTTTGATCTATAGCAGATCAAAAAGTTGCCAATATAATCAAAAGAACTACTTGAACTGAATATAAAGTTGTAAAATTGTCGAAATGTCCACTTGCCTTGAAAGGCAGACCAAAACTAGGCACAGGGAGAACCATCGTGAAGTGAGAGTAGGAAAACCTAAGATGTGGTCAAATGCAGAAAGGACCAAGCGTTGCCCTGTCAACATGTACGAACAATCTGCTAAATTACGCCCCAGTAATTATAGTAATCCAACAAATCCTTTTATATCACCATGCATACCAATCCTGAAGCCATTAAATCACCTAAGCAATGGTTCAAACGTCAACCAATAGGTGTAAACAACTGACTTCTTTCACCAGAAGAATGGCTAGAGCAGCAAGACAGGAACCTTTCCAATCACAGTTCACATAATACCTTGTGCACAAACTCAGCAAAATATTCCCGCAAATCAGAGGATACAGTTAACTAGCCATCACAATATCCAATCTGTAAACAATTATAGCTACATCAATGATGATAAGCACAACAACATATCTAGAGTTTTGTCCAAACCATCATTGGCATCATTCAAAACCATACCAATCATGTTGCATCCACAATTTTTGGTGGAAACATTTAAAGTGAAAATTTTTGGGATCCACATTCATACACACTAAATGAATCTAAGAAGAAAAGTCAGTAAAAAGGTACACGAGTCTTGAATCAAACACTGGCTCAGACTAAGTTTTTTAAGAGAAAAAGGTTAAGCAGAAGATGACATCACTGTAGGGTACAGATTTACTCTTTCTGTCAATGAACTCTCCTTTTATTATACATGAATGAAAGCAATTATCTGATTTAATGTCCATATTTGTTATTTTTCTTTTCTTGGGGATTATTTTGCATGTGCAGTATCATGGTCTAGCTGATATGCAAGGGCACACTCAAGTGCATTGGATAGACAAGATGTTTCCCATGAAGCAATTGGTTTAACCGCAAATCAAACTATCTTTCAATCATGTGATAAATAGATTCTCAAATTAGTTTTCATTTCATGCGATATTTATTAAACTTGCGATTTTTTCATACATATCATATGAAATAAAAACAAATTTGAGATCCTCTCTATTTCACATATGCTTTTGATATTAAGGAAATCGTGGAAATATTTAACGACGACATAAACTCGTATAAAGCTAAGACTTGAATCTGCCATATAAAAATTTGCTATGCATAGTAATATTTTTCCTTACAAAAGAATTACTTCAAACATTTTCTCTCAATAAATACAAAAATTACTTCAGACTGACAGGATTATACAAATTATACTAACTTACATATGATTTTGATTTTAAGGAAATGAAGGATATTTGATTGATTTGGTGTTTTATGGCACATCAGCACAGGTAGGTAATTTAGTGCCAAGGCAACTGGAGTGCAGTTCCCTGCCCAAGGACACACTATGGTAGCCAACCCATGTTGATCCAATGGTAGGATTCGAACCTGCACCCTTTTGGTAAGAGTCCAGCACACAAACCCTTGAGCTACCATGCCTCCTTGGAAATAAAGGAAAATTGTGCAAGATTATAATTGCAGTTAATCTTCATAAACCCTTTAAGCTATGTTTATAGAAAAAATAACTATCATGAACCTCAAAGATATGAAGACACTCAATCTGCCAGGATTAAAAAAATTGACCATGCTAAGAAAGTTATAATAAAAAAAAAATACAATCTTTTCAATGAAATAAAACTCAAATCCAGCCTAAAACTGAATCTGCCTAATGAAAATTTGTCCATGCTTAATAAATTTGTTCCTTTCAAGTGAATTACTTTAAACATTTCCAGGCAATTATTTTCTATAAAAAATATAAAAATCACTGAAGACTGATAGGATTATAGAAAATGCTGTTGTTGTTAAGGAAATCAAGGAAAGTTTTGCAAGATTACTGAGCAGTTAATCTTTAAAAACCCTTTTAGCTTATTTTTATGTAAAAAAATGACTATCAACATTAAAGATGTGAAGATTCTCAATATGCTACGATTTTTCTTCAATTAATTTTTTTTTTACCATGCTAAGTTAGTTATGACCCCCCAAAATACAGAAACAGTCTTGTAAATGAAATAAACTCAAATGAAGCTTCATTTTTATCTTTGTGGCATATATTTGGCACATATATTTCCATACAATATAATTCTGGCACAAGTTGTGTCATTTACTTGGTTTACTTCTCAAGTTTTGGTTTTGGCCTACTTTAGGCCTATAATGTTATGCAAAAGAAACCCGAGTATCTTCTGGCAAACAACTGCTACGTTCAAGCAAACTTCTGGTAACAAGAGATGATGTGCCAAAAGTGGGTAGGAAGTGTGCTGCTAGTGGCAAATTCCTGTGTACTTCTGGCACACTAATTTGTCTGCCACAGACTTGCGGCAAAGTTTTGATGTCTCTAAGGGAAGCATTGTTTTTGCTGTTCCAGTTAATATATCCCTTACACTTTTAAAAATAGCTACAATATTTGTTGATTACTTTTAAGTTTTATTTTTGTGGCTGTTTTATTGCTTCATGAAAACAGTTTATAAGCAATTCTTTAAACTTAAACTGATGAAGGGCACTAGCAGGTGTTGAGTCACAAAAGTTACATTTTACACAAAAGAATGGTGCAGCACACACATCAAAATTTAAATGAGACAAAAAGAAATTATTTTTATGGGAAAAATTAAAATGTTTGCAAAATATGTCACAGTTCAGATTTAATTCTAGCAGTAAGATAGGAATATACCAACACTTCCTAGACACTATGGTTATATTCTTTGAGAACAGTACATTTTTTGTATATATAACCTGGATAAATCTGATAAAATTGATCTTATTTTTTCATCAAAATAGTTCAGATATTGAATTTTGAAATAATTTTGAAATTTAATGGGTTTTCTACAAAGGAGAATACAAAACATTAAAATAGGCAAGTTTGGATGCAAAAGTTATACCAAAAATTAACACATTAATTTGACAAATCCATGTAGTTGCTATGCTAAGGTGTCAGATTTGATCAACTGATCAATCGAGGTCAATACGGACCTATGCCAAAAGCATTTATATCAAGTTGTATTTAGCAATGACACAGCATATAAGAGAACTGAGATGACCTGCTGTGGAATTGACCACTGTTGAGCATGTTAAGTCTCTTGTGGAATTGACCACTGTTGAGCATGTTAAGTCTCTCATGGAATTGACCACTGTTGAGCATGTTAAGTCTCTCTAGTACACGACATAGGTCACTGTAACTTGCTTTTTAGTGACTCAACACTTTTAAACTAAGAGGCAAAAATGATACTCTGCCTAGAAATTAAGGGTTTAAAAAGTTTTAAACTGTTTCTAATGGAAACTATTATGGATGGGCAGTGGGTAGTTGTGACATACTTTTTCATGAAATATTTATAAATGATACAAGACACTTTATGTACAGCCAAATATACTTGTACACTAAGTCTGACACATCTGTATAATTTTCAAGATTATCACCAACATTCAACTACAAATTTATGAATGTCAGTTAAATGTTCCTTTGTCATGGTAACACAGATGGTTCATATGTGACAAAGTATTCAATAAGTTACACAAAAGACAACACAGATGGTTCATATGTGACAACATATTCAATAAATTACACAAAAGACAACACAGATGGTTCATATGTGACAAAGTATTCAATAAGTTACACAAAAGACAAAATTCATAGTGAAAAGCTTTTATTGTAGAGAATAGAAAATGGACAAAACTGAAGCTTGCCAAGTAAAACAAGTATACAGGGCACTAAGAAAAAAAATGAAGTGACTCATAAATTCAACATCATAAGAAGAAACAAAATCAGAATGAAGTATTACAGATGACTTTACCAATTTAAATCTTAAAACATATTGGCTTCCAGCACACCATAAAACAACATTTATACAACAGAGAAGGAATTTCTAAGTCCCAAAAGACTAAATTTAGTAAGTTTTGCAGACTATTCCAATTTAGTAGATGTGTAAAATAAAAATATTTTAGACTCAAAATCAATAACATTACTAATAACTGTTCACTCAAGTTGTAGTTAATTTTTTTCTCTTGCTGTTGAGTTCATGAAATAAGAATTAATTTAGGCATCAATAATTTAAGTGCATTACAGGGTGTATTTCATTGCCCAATTTGATAATTATATTCAAATATATATATATATATATATGTTTCTATTCTTTGAGAACAGCAAATTTTATGTATATAGAGCCAACTGTACAAATTTGATGAAATTGATTTTATTTTATCATCAAAATGGTTCAGACATTGAATTTTGAAAAAAAAACAACAGGTTTTCTACATAGGAGAATTAAAATCATTAAATAGGCAAGTTTGGATGCCAAAGTTATATTAATTATGGCACTTTATTTTAACACAAGGTATCTCATTTTCCTTCATTCATTTCCCTTTATCATAACTGTTTTACTGAGTGGCATGTAGCAACCAGATACATTTCATCAAAAGTTTTAAGCAAAAATGTCCTTGTAATCACTGAATAAAAGAAAAAATAAATAAACAAAAAAAAGCACCAAATATGGATAGACATGTAATTACTATTGCAGGGCCAGAAATATGACATCTTAAAATTTAATTAATTTTCAGTCCAATGTTAAGGGAGACAAAAGTCAAATTGCAGTTTCATGATCCAGTGTGTACCATATAAAGTCATTGAAAAAATGATGTCAATTTTGTTTTGGATTTGATTACAATAGGTAAATTACAACAAAAATAAAACTATATTACTTACTAAATTGTAGTGGCCTATTTTTATTTGGTAAAACCTGACAAAGTAATAAAGCATGATATTGATTTTTAATTTGTATATAAACAACTGCAAATTACTGAAAGGAACTTAAAAATTATTTTGCCTAAAAAAAAAATATTTAAATGAATCCAACACTTAAAAACCAAGAATTATCATTTGAAAAATACCATACCATGTATGTGACTATAGACTTTAACTGGGAAAAGTTCTCTGAGGTATAAAATAACAGTAACTTTATCCAAATGTGTGTTTTGACAGAGTCAGAGCCAAGAATGCAGGACAACAGGTGGGTGTAAAATTTGAACATTTTGTGTACAAAAGGAATATCAACAAGCCGTGAATATATATTAAAAAATATTTTACATTTTGTGGTATTCAGGGTTAATTGATCTTGTGGAATTCTGTAAAATTATGATTGTATTGAAAAGTGATCAGTGAAAGAGATTGGCTAAAACAAATACAAATTGATTATGAATGCAAATTGGTTTGTCTAACTAAAAAGTCCAGATAATTAGTATCGGATAGTTTTTTCTTGACTTAAAATATCAGACAAGTTTGCAGTCAATATTTAAAACCAATTCAAGGACACTGTACCACATATATTTCCTGTTTGCAACAACATTACATACAGTGGATATACATCCAAGTAACAAGGCTACATTATATTTCATACAGCGAAAAAAAATAAGCAATCAATAATTTTTATGAACATTGCAAACTGCATTCAAAACACTGATTAAAAACTGACATAAGAGAATAAGCTGTTTGACTGGCTCGTAGGTTAGAATCCAATTGAAAGTAAAGATGTCTGAAGCTCAGTCACAAACTTTTCTGGTTCTGGGACTTCTGCCAGCAGACCCGAATCCAATCTAAGGCAGAGATGTCAGAAGCTCAGTCACAAACTTGTCTGGTTCTGGGACTTCCTCCAGCAGACCTGAAGAGATTAAATAATAAGTGTAAATACCACAAGTATTAAAGACTTGATGTAAGTGTGGTAAAAAGTAAATATTAAATACTCCATCATCCAGAGACATGAATTTTGTCTCGATAATTAGCAGTCTGATGAATACACATTAGAAAGACCCAGGTAAATACCTTATTTGGACTTTGCAATAAGCCCGGACAATTTAAATCCTGGTGAAATCACTGATGAATACAGTAAGCAAAAAAAAATATATAAAAAATGGCAGGCCCTGGCAAATAACCTTATCTGGACTGCATTATACCTGGACAGTTCCAATGCTGCTTCTATTACACAAAATTTAGTTGTATAGATTTGTAATAGTTATGCTTAATAGCAATGGTAGCACTTGCATAATTAACAATTGTTTCTGTCTGAAATATTAATTTCATCCGATATGATACAAGTATTTAAATTGTCAGGGGAATGTCAACATAGAAAACTCTGGGAGTAGAAAATTAAACAAATTCGAGAACTAAGCAAAGTATTAATTTATTGCGGAAGAGTGTTGATGACTATTTAGACATTTATTCACAAATTAGTAAATACTAATTCTTATGACTTATGAAACACTCCCTCACACAAAAAAAGTTCCATAAGTTGGGTATTGTGACAGAATTATTCCTTTGGTCTAAGCTAGTACTACTGATTTATAAAATTACATAGCTGCAGGATCTCTGATGTACAAAAAACAGTTTTACCTCACCCTAGATATGTGTGTAAAATCTGGTTTAAAGAGAGATTTTATCAGCTACTAGTTTTGTTTGTTAAAGAACTATTTTATGAAGCCAGTAAATTATATGAATCAGAAAATGTACTGAGAATAAAAAAGGGTCTGAATCAATACGTACCAATGACATCAAGAAATTCTGCAATGGACTCACAGAGCAGCATTTCCTCCTCATACATGTTTAGCACATGGTCAAATGCCTCGATGATTGGCTTGTCATTATTACGGATGTACTCAGCCAGGGCTTTGCTCCAGCCTCCATCTCCATCAACTGTGACTTTCTAGAAAGAAGAAAAGAAAAAAACCATTACATCAATAAGTTTTGAATTTGTAAAGCTTTATATTAAATGACTCACACTTTGACTCAAAACTCAATTGCTATAAATCACAGTTTCACTCAAGTGAAAGCTTTCAAAACTTTGCAGAAATACTGTATACAAGTAAAGTTGAGCAAACATTAAATGCAAGTATCTAATGTTCCAACTCTGACAAAATATGCTAACTCAGAACCTGCCAGGATTTTAATGAGTCAGTTGATTTGGTTCAAACTTGCTGTTGTTATTACCACGAGTCCCTTGATGGAACTGACACTCTACCGTCCAAAAAGAATTATCAGGAGTTCAAAATAAGACCATTTCGTCTTTTGTAACTGCTGATTGTTGAAACCATCTCTCATATTCTTGAGCAATAAGACTGTCAAATTAATCTCTGTGGCACAGAAATATTAGATGTAAAATTGGCACCATTTTTATTGAGGACAAGCTAGACAACATTACAAGACTTTGGTGAAAACTCCATGTTGATATAACCATCCATTCAAAGTTTGGTTTTGTGGGGTTTAATGCCATTTTTCAGCACATATTAGACTATACATGGCGGCAAGTATATTTGGTATAGGAAGAACCCTGGAGGAACCACCGAACCATGGGAAGCTACTGGCAATCTTTCTCACATAATTATGATGGTTGAGCTGAGACTCTATTTCATGTGGACAGAGGTGTGAGAGTCACCTGTAAAGGTTGCCTTAGACCCCCATCCAGTCAAGACAATTAGAGACAAGATTTTCAGTATGTTCATTGTGTCAGCCATATTTGAGGTAATATCATCACCATTTTCATTCAGGACCAACTAGATATCATAATTAGTTTTCTGATGAAAACTCCATGTCGATATGACTTTTGATTTAGGAGAAGTAGCAATGACAAGATTTTCAAGATGGCTGCCATCTGATGCATGAAAATTCCAACCTGTGCGTTTTTATGATGCAAGTTGCTTCAATTCTGGCTTAACTTCCTACTTAGTGCACACTGTCCATAACAAATTCACTGCATGCGCCAGTGATCGACATTTGCTAGACAACTGTTTACATCTTATCGGCCAATATTACACCTATGTAAAATCAATATGAACTGGGCAGAGTTAACAGGTCACTACTGTCATGCTTAAGTGTGCATAACTGAATTAAGGTTTGATTGTTATGAGATTATATTTGATGTTTATGATGGTTGGAGGAGGAGGGAATCAATTATGACTTGATTGGATTAACTTTCGATCAAATATTAGCATTTGTTTGATTGCCCATCAAATTATAATCAATTAGACAAAACTGTGGAAAAGATGGCGGCTCACAAAGCAATTTGTCAAAGGTAAGTGGACAAACTTTGTGTTTTATTGGCCATTCATTTGCTTCAATTGGCGAAACATTAAAAATTAATGTATCATTCAGCAAGAATTTAAGTGTTTCTCTTTATTCAACATGAGACAAGAAATCTTAAACATCAGTTTGCTCCATGAATAATGAACAATCCCAGCTATGAGCTCATGACTGTGAAAAACAAATGATTCTTGAGATTTCAGTTTTGACTCTTGAGATTTTCATTTTGACTCGAGATTTTGCAATAACAAAATTTTCAAGATGGCTGCTGTGGTGGTCATACTGAATGTCCGGGCAGCACCATTTTCTTTTATGACCAACTAGATCCTGGGATGAATGTGTGTGTAAAGTTTCATGGCAACCCTCCAAGTAGTTTAAGAGTAGCGATAACAAACTTGTGCTAACAGATGAATGGATAACAGGCCATCCCATAAGCTCTTCTGGCCTATGACCAGTAGAGCTAAAAAATAAATACATGTATTCATGCTGGAATTTGAAACAACATTATATTTGACATTTATAGCTTAATTGTTAAGGATTTGTATTCTTTTCTGTGTAAAATGCTCTTTCTTTGACTGCATGCATATCAAGTGAAACTAGAGCTATTAGTGATGGGTGTATTGCAAAGGGCCTTAAACGGATGTTCTTATGTTGGTAAGCCAGTTAAAGAATGGGCAATCAAGGGACATAACTCCTCTAAATGAGGATGTGGTATGCTGGAAATCCAAATCATTCAAGGTCTTATCAATATAATGATGCATGATAAATTTAACTGAAATCCAACATTCTTTTAGCAAAGTTATGCAGCGTAAACCAAAGGAGGTCGGGCAATCAGGCAAAACTCATTCAAGGTCTCATCAAAATAAAGCTGTATGTCAAATTTGGTAAAGTAATGATTCAGAAACCAAAGTCAGGAGGATGGGCAATCAGGGGGCATTACTCCTACTACTGTAAATGATGCCATGGAATGCTGGAAACTCATTCAAGGTCTCTTCAATATAAAACCCCATACCAAATTTGGTTGAAATCCATTGAACTTTGAAAAAAGTTATGCCGTGCAAACTAAAGTTAGGAGGCAGACAATCAGGGGGCATAACTCCTGTAAATGGGGTCATATAGTGCTAGAAATGAATCTTGTTCAAGGTCTTATCAAAATAAAGCATAATACCAAATTTAGTTGAGATCAACAACAAAAAACCGGTAAAGTTATGCTGCAGAAATCAGTCAGGAGGATGGCTATTCATGGGATATAACTCCTGCAACTGATGTAATGGAACACTGGAAATCCTAACTCCTTCGCCCTATACCAAATCTGGTTGAAATTCAACAAACCCTCATCAAGTTATGCTGTGAAAACCACTTAAAAGGACAGCAAACCAGGTGGCATAATTCCTGTCATGGAATGCTGGAAATCAAACTCATTCAAGGTCTCATCCATATAAAACTGTATGCATAATTTAGTTACAGGAATGAATATGTCAATGACATGTAATCAGGGGCCATAACTCCTCTAAATGATGACAGAGAAGGCTGAAATCAATCTCACTGCATGCTGAATTTGATTAAAATCCAAGAGTTCCCAGTAAAGTTATCTTGTGGAAACTAAACTAGTGATGGATGGATGGATGGATGGACTGACAGATGAAAAGACGTGAGTACTATAGGGCTCAAGCAGGGTCAAATTACAAACATGTGCTGATACATAGTAGTGAGTCTTTGGTTGTAACACAGACTTATCAATGCCCATGATGTTCTGTTCTATATGAATCTAAATGTAGACACCCATGATTTTTATTTGTCATTACTTCTATTTTAATGCTTTCACTTAAAAGCAGATTTATGTGAAGAAACAATAAGGTTTCCCTATTATATTGTGTAATAAATAGAACAACTCAAATGTCGGACCATGTGCACAAAGGGAGCTCAAAGTTGACCACAAGCACATGCAGAAAAACCAATGTGTAAAATTCTATACGATACCATACATTAATGATGTTAATCAATACCCAACTTAAAACTTTGTCAGGATATAGCAAAGAAAACAAAAACTGGTACAGAAAGGTTTTTGTTCTTTATTAAATCTTTCATCCTGTTCCAACTTAAGTTTGGAAAATTTAAACTTGCAACTCGCTCAGCAGCCATGGATAGAGTTGAAAAACATACACAGGTACTGACAAACACTTAGATTTTAACTGGGCTCATATAAATTTTAGAAAACCATAATTAGTCATTCAAAGATTCCACAATATTTTTGTATTACATCCTACACATCACAATGACATTTAACAACCTACGACAGACCTGTTTACTTAAATATAAGTTCAGTGAAATCAACACTGAGATTATGTCCTTAAGGAAAAACCAAGCAGAGGAAATGGCGTGACTTTCAAATCTGTTTAAAACCCATTTTGTCTACCAAGAGATTACAAGTGATTCCTGCTGCCACTGTTTGTTATACCTCCTATTATTTTGACGCACTTTATACAATTCCGATCAATAGGTAAGCCATTAAAACACAGATATATCAGTGTCAAGGAAGCCTAAGGTTGGCTGTCTCAGGGCACTCAGGGTCAATGTGGGAATATAAATTTCAAAATAAACATGTACTGAATTGATAAATCGTATACATCTTTGAGCTTATCACATTTTTTAAATCTGTTAACACTGGATCATCAAGGAACAAAAAGAAGGGATTTGGCCAAGTTTCATTGACACACAAGATAGAAAAGCTAGGTACTCATAAGGTTGACCTTTGCTTTGCTGCAACTCATTGTAGTATCTGTACAATTAACATCAGAGTTTCTCAACAAGGGTGTGAACTCCGACAAAAACTATTTCTAACAGGTAGGACTTAAATGAATAAGGATCCCACTATGGGTGAATTATCTCTAGGAGAGCTGATTTAGTATTCATCAATAATCTGGACCCACACAACTTACATAATTAAATTTAAAACAAGAGTACATACATGGCACATTATACGCCCGCCCTGTGTTTAATAGTCCTCTATTTATATAACTTATATCAGTGTGCAAAAACCACTTTTCTTCTCTCAGTCAGTGACATTGACCTTATGATCCCACCCATAGGTTTCTTCCTTACCCCAAGCTGTAAGCCATCCACAAAGTTTGGTCCAGGTATGTGATATAGAATTAATGCTATTGTGCAGAAACCATTTTTATTGCTGACCTTGACCCTGAAGTCAATATGATTCTTCCTTACACAAAGTGCAAGCCATGCACAAAGTTTGGTAACCACAGATGATGGAGAACTCAAGTTACTGCGCGGAGACCATTTTTCTTCTTTCAGTTTCAGTGACCTTGACCTTTGTGAAATTGATAGGCTTTTTCATTAGCTAAAGTGCAATCCATTAACAAAGTTTGGTAACTGTAGATGGTGGAGAACAAGTTATTGTACAGAAACCGTTCTTTTTCTCTCAGTCAGTAACATCGACCTTTGAGCTTTAGGCCCTGAAATCGACAGTGGTCTTCCTTACCCCATGTGCAAGTCACAAGTTATTATGCAGAAACTAAACTGGTAACAGATGGATGACATAATGGTGGGTGTATAATAACAAACTCTGTCTTATGGTGTGCATACAAAAAAGCACTGGATATGCCTACAGAATAAAAACTAGAATGATATGTTTGTATACTCAAGGCATGTATATGCAGTTATACGGTGTGGATCTCAATACCTTCCAGCTTATTTAGTGCCTTGGGGGCAGGAATGAACCCAGGGTCGATGTTAGCTGCATATGACCGACTGTGCATATGGGCTTTACCACAATATCCCTGCACTTTCAAAGATGCATGTAGATAATGAGAGATGTATACATACATACATATTGAATGTAAGTGGTAAAGTGGTAATTAAAACTGCAGAGATAATTAAAAATAAGATGATGTGGAAGCATGTAGATAATGAGATGTATACATACATACATATTGAATGTAAGTGGTAAAGTGGTAATTAAAACTGCAGAGATAATTAAAAATATGATGTGGAAGCATGTAGATAATGAGATGTATACATACATACATATTGAATGTAAGTGGTAAAGTGGTAATTAATACTGCAGAGATAATAATAAAAAAAAATGATGTGGAAGCCAATTTAAGTACCCCCCCCCCCCAGGTCCTCAAAGTATTTAAAGACAGACATGTGCACAGTTACACAGATTAAAAAATAAATAAGAAACAAGAATAAACTAACAGGGATTTGTTTTTGAAAGCAAAAACATGTCTCCCCCTCCCCCCCACCATGAAAATGAATGAATGTCATTCTATGACACTGGTACTTGACAGATGAAAAGGAAAAATCTAGTAAGGTGAATACAATTAAATTTTGTTAGAAGTGTGATATAGAAAGTCCCTAATTTTTATGGTCTGTATTTTAGTCTTCCTCTTATTACATCGAAACAGTTTGGTCAATTCATGTACCATACAGAAAGCTTCAGCTTTGCAAAAATTACGAGAAGTTTGATATCTGTCCAAAAAAGGGTTCAAAGGGCTGAAATATTTGAAACAATAAAGAGGATTTGTGTTTGTAAAAAACACTACTGACTAAATAAGTCTTAAGTAAGTCTTAAGTAAACATTTTTATAATGGCATGAAAATCTGATCAGGTCATCTGCATGTGCCTACAAAACATGCATGCCAAATTTTATCTGCCTACCCTCAATGGTTTTCCTCAGTTGTGTTAGAAAGGTTTTTGTCAAAAAACTACAAGTCCAACAAGTTACAAAATGTGTAAAAATGGAACAAATGTTGTAATGGCTTGACAATATGATCAGGTCATCTATATAATTATACAATTAAGTCCACCAAATTTCTATTGTCCTTTTTGCTTAATTATACCTGGGATGCGTGTAATTCCGGTCCCGGATCATGCTTAATTGTACCTGGGATGCGTGTAATTCCAGTCCTGGATCATGCTTACAAGTTTTATGTCTAATATGTTCAAGTCCAACAAGTTAAAAAAATACATTTACAAAAAAGGTGAAATTGCTATAATGGCCTGAAAACCAAATCATGTCATCTACATATTAATACAAGTAAGAATGCCAAATTTTATTTGTCTGCCTCAAGTAAGTTTTGCTTAAACATGCTTACAAGTTTTTTCTCCAAAAAAGTAATAGTCCAAAAAACTTGTAGATTTTTTTTGCTAAGGACAAATGATGGATGATGGAGAGAGAGCACAACTTATTCCAAGGGGGTGGAGTATTGGTAGACATGACTAACAAAATTGAACGTGTATTCTGAATGTAAAACTGACACTAGAAAGATATAAGTATGTTTAAATGTCAAGACACTAATACTTTCAGACATTTTCCTTCTTCTTTCCTCTCCTTTTCTTTCCCTTATTACCTTCTTCCTGTTATTATAATGTCATATAAACGTGTTCATTTTCATTCTATTGATATCTGATTGAATAATTGTGTAAATGTCTAGTGAATTAACACATTACATTTATATGTGATTTTTCTCCATGTCAATAATTCAAATTTAAAAAAAGGGAATTAAACAAATTCTGTAGGGATGTTGAATTGCAGAAGATCAAACATCAGTTAAAAATTGAGTGTTATCAGACAAAATGATGAATGAATAGACAAGTCAAAGTAAAATGTGTGTAAAGCATAATACAAAATATGACCATCCACATCAATAGGTATGGATGGAGTGTTCAGGTTACAAAAGTGACCTTTGACCCCCAACCCCTCATCCCCTGGGTACTGGATCCAGGATCTTAAACTTTTGTTATTATGTACTCATCCTTGTGAACACATCTTGCCCAATATATGAACACATCATACCCAATATGACCACCTCCATCAACTGGAGTAGGGAAAACAGTAATGGATGGACAGATGGATGCAAGGACACACACACATAGGCATAACTTGTCACAAGATAGCTATAAATGTACAGATATAATGATTCATGTATACAGCATTTGTCTGGTAAAAAAATATATGAATGAAGTCAAATTAGAAGGTTGTAGAGTAGCAGTGGGAAGTTGAATAGCTGTGTAACTACTGTCACAGTGTTCACTGTGATGAGTGATTTACAATTCCTGATCCCCAAATCCCATCCATTTACACTGTGTGAGTTAGCCTTACTGATTGACCATCTGCTAATGATTTACACCTGTGAAAGCAGCAGATAAGCCTTTGCAGCAAGGGAGACAAGCAGGGATGTATGCCTGCAGTGATGACACAGGGATTAGTGGGATTGGCTGTGTGTAAATCCAGGCTGAAGGGGATCACACAGATCAGACTGTGATAGATGAACGACAAGACAAGAACTCCCACTTGCAGCAATCTTAACACTGTACAAGATAATGACAAGTCCTCTGTCAACACTAAGACTGTAACAGCTTTTTTTGCCCCCCATTAACTAACACCGCATACAAAATGTGAGGATTCTCTCACTTTGACAAAATTTATCTTGTTCTTAGATATACCTATGATAAATCTGTGTAGGAACTGAGCAAAATCATGCTGAAATTGTAAGAATTTGTAGAATTTAGATCCAAGTAAATATCTGGGTCAAATGAATTTGTCTATTTGATGATTTCAGAGACGTTAAAACAAAATAAACAGGCCAGATCCTATTTCACAGGTATTACCTCCAGCATTTGTTGGGAGTCTCCAGCATTTTTTGTCTCCGATTTTTTTACCAGAAAAATTTGATACATTTTGCTGATGCTGGAGAGAAAAATGGCTGCCCTTAACATAAAAACACATATTCATGCCAGGTCTTAAAATGTATTATTTAATTGCATGAAGGCTAATTTTGACACAGGTAAAAGAAAAGGCAGTTGAAGGATTATACATCAACATCACTGTAATAAAAATTGTGTTGACATATTCAGAAAGATTATTAACAAAGTATTTTAATGTAGAACTTAACTGCTATAGTAATCCGAAGAAACAAAACCTTTCTTCATACATTTTCTTGTGGTAAAAATGTTTTCAAGTGACTTGATCTGAGGTAAAATTGTTTTCAAGTGACTTGATCTGTAAATCTCAATTCAACATATTTCTTATTGTCATTGTTCAGATGGTTTTATGGATATTTCCTGTTTTCTGGTTAGTTTAAATCACAAACTACTGATATTTCCTCATTTCTGTCCACCATTAATGTTTTGGTTCATGTTTCTACATAAAGTTTTAATGAAACTTCATCATATTTGGTTATTTGCAAAATTTCAATTTTAATTTTTGACTGTGCATTTTATATGAACAGGAAAATTAGGCAGCAAGATGCTCAACATTCCTTTCCTTCAAAGTTTGCTGGACTCCGTAAAATGTGCTGCTGAGTTCCGACAAAACCGATATAATTTTCATTTCCAATATAATTATTTAGAGTGTCTCAAAGACCTTTCCAACTGGTGAATCAGCCTTTCCTAGCTCCTTATTCTCTCATTAAATAATATCATATGCATCTTGGCTATCACCTGAAGGCATGGTTTCATGTTTAAAAACAATTCCCACACTCAAACTCCACGAAAAATCAAGATGTCTGATTGGTTAGCTAATCAGATGTCTGATTGGTCAGTAGATTGACAATAGCCAATCTGATGTCTGATTGGTCAGTGGTTTGACATTAGCCAATCAGATGTCTGTTGTTCAGCATTAGCCAATCAGATGTCAGAATTTTGGGTTGAGTCTGAGTTGTAGTGTCATAATTTTGTGTGGTTTTGGAGCCTGGCCTGGAGATCATAAAACTCTCAGTCAGAGTTTAAGATCGAGTTTCTACTATCTTACAATCTGGAACAACCTTTCACAAGTAAGACCATTTTTGATTGGTCGAAACAAAATCGAGTTCAAACTAAAGTTCAGAGTTTTATGATTTCCAGACCTGGTGTAACAAGTTATTATTCCCATGCTTTTCAAAGAAAAGGTGGGGTTTATGTTATCCTGCCTGTCCATGTGTGCATTCATACCTCTGTAATGTTGCACAACTCCTCCTATACTGTTTATAATAGAGAATTTAGACTTTGGGATATAATTGGCGTGGTCTGCAGAAGTGCACAATAGTTTTGCAGAGCTTGTGGGTGGGGTGTAGAAATGTTTGCATATGTGCAGGGTCTATTCTAAAATTGAAAATTTGGGGGAAATTCACGCTTCATTTCAAAAAAACAAAAACAGGAGGATTTTAATGAAGACATAAATGCAGGGCTTGAAAATATGATGCGTGGTTTTTAGGCATTTGGTTGAGTTTTTAGCACAAATTTTGAGAAATCAGAGTGAATCCCACAATGGCATGTCCTAGAATAGATCCTGTATATATGTAAGGGTAGTGATAATTGAGAAAAGTGTGGGGATAATGGTGTTTTGTTGCAAATCTACCAACACATGTGCCAGCAGTTCCACGTCAATGCTGTTTCTCTTGAAATCATAAGTTTAATGGACACCATAAACCCTGATGCACCATCATATAATACACCAGCAGATCTGGATCTATGCTATTCACTTGAAATAAGTGGCAGAACATCACAGTCACTGATCTGATGGTAAATCATATGGTGGTAGATCTGGGTTTATGTTGTTCACAAAAAATAAGTAACACAGTGATGTGATGTTATTGTTGGTTATTTAAACAGCACTTTTAACACATTATTAGCTATACCACGCCAAGGAATTGGGAGCAAAGCGCCTTTCCCAAGGACACACCAAAGCAGCGGACACAGGCTCGCCTGGTCGGGTACTGAACATGCAAATCCTGGACTACAAGTCAGATGCTCAACCAGCTGAGCTATCACAGCTCCTGTATTAGAATGAACATCACAGACCCTGATATGATGGACATCATGTCATGTAATATCTGGGTCTAAGTTGTTCACAAGAAATAAGTAGAAGAGTGAATATCACAGACCCTGATGTGACAGGAATCATATGATAACTATTTTGTAAAAAAACATGCAGCTTTTAAAGTTTGTAAAGTACAATGTTGTTGATTATCTAGGAAGGTATTGATACATAAGATGATACATTTTGAAGGGATTTATTGTCACAGTCATATTCTTAGACGATTCAAATGCTAGGATTTCTCCACAGACAAAAAAAAAAGTACATAGTGAATAGCACATTATATGCACACACTGTGTTTAATATTCCTCTATGTTGATAACTTAATTTTCTTTTATATCAGAAACATTTTTCGTTTACCTTTTTTTTTATAGCAGAAACACTCTTTTTCTTTTGGTTACAGTGATCTTTGATCTTATGGCTCCCCAATCAATATACTTCTTCCTTACCTCAGTCTAAGCCACCCACAAAGTTTGATCCAGGTCTGTGATGCAGAAGTAATTTCACTGTTCAGAAATAATTTTTTCATCTTTTAGTCACAGTGACTTTGGTCTTTAATCTTTTCACCCCCCAAAATCAATAAGCTTCTTCCTTTTTCCAAGTGCAAGCCATCCATAAAGAGTGGTACAGGTCTGTGATGTAGAACTTAATACTAATGTTATTATCCAGACACCATATATCTTCTTTTAATCAGTGACCATGACTTATGACCTTTTGACCCTAAAATCGATTGGGTTCTTTCTTACCCCAAGGACAAGCCACCCACAAAGTCTGGTAACTGTAGACAGTGGACAACTCAAGTTATTGTGCAGAAACAAAATTGGTAAGAGCCAGATGGAAGAATGGATATCATCAACATAATATACTCTGCCTTATGGCATATTGTAATTTGAGATTTGTGTACATGCTTCTTTACATACTTCTAGGGTTCCTCTAACAGCTGAAATACTAAAACAAGAGTCCCTTTAAGGGACTGACACATTACTGGCTGAAAAGAAAACCTTTTCCTCATTTTTTACTGTTGGGTGTTGAAACCACCTCTTATATTTTTGAGCAATAACATGCTTTTCAAGATGGCCACTATAGTCGCCATATTGGACGTCAAATTGGCATAGTTTTCATTTAGGACCAACTAGACACCACCAGTCTTTTGGTGAAAACCCAATGTTGATATGACTTTCCATTTAGAAGCAGTGAAATTTTAACATATTTATGTTTTATATTTGATCTTGTTGTACTTAATGTTTACATTTATTTGGAAGGGTTTATCTTCTGCATTTTTTGTGTAACTGATTTTTACGTATTTCGAACTGTATCTTTAGTTGGCACCATATAGCCACTATTATGCTAAGGTGCCATAAAAAACTACTACATACATACATATTTAAAGAGTAGTGATTACAAGATTTTCAAGATGGCTATCATAGTGGCCAGATTAGCAACATTTACATATAGGACCATGTAGGCATCATAAGAAGTCTTTTAGTGAAAAACCAATGTCAATATGATGATTCATCTCTGAGAAGTAGCAATAAGAGTTTCAAGATGGACACCATGGCAGTCATATTAGAGTTCAGATTGGCACTGATTTCATTTAGGATGAAGTAGACATCATAAGAAATCTTTCAGTGAAACCTCATGTTGATATGACCATTCATGTTGATATGACCATCCATTCAGGAGTAGTGATAACAAAGATTTTTAATATGCAAGATATTGGACATCTGTGTGGCACCATTTATATTTTGGTCCAACTAAACTTTGGGATGAATGTGTGTGTAAAAATTGATGGCAATTTTTCATGTAGTTTTGGAGAAGTAGCAATAACAAACTTGTGCTTACAGACAATAAATGATGGACAACAGACCATCCTAAAAGCTCTTCTGGTCTATAAATAGTAGAACTAATGACCATAGCATCTCTGTGAGGACAGTGGTATCTATGTTTTCAGAAGGACAGGCAGGTATTTGGATGGGCTACTAAAGAAATCAATACAGTACTCTTCCAAATGTAACACGAATATCATGGGAGCCAAAAATTTGGATGTCCTTTTTATGAAGGTTTCCTTATACTGAGGTATTTTGTACACACTACTATTAAATAATAAAATGAGATCCATGACCATACCTGTGTTATAAAAGGACCACTATAAGGCACTTTATACTGAGGTACCTCATAGTGAGGGAGTACAGTACCATGATCAGCGGCTACCTATAGGCCAGGTAATCCATAACAGTATAGGTACAAGTCCTGCATAAGTCTCTGTTTTTTCTAGGACCACTTACTCCTCAGTGTAAAGATGGTTGTAAATCTGTCACTTGTCAGAGTATGATCTGAACTGTCAGTAATATGGTGATACACTATTGTAGATGAGTAGTGTTATCAGCATTCCTTTCTTACTATCAGAGCACTATTTACCGTGCCTTTACCATTCAATTCCAATTATCAGAGCACTATTTACCCTGCCTTTACCATTCAATTCCAATGCAAAGATACCTTCTCATATTGAGTCAGCCATATCTGCTTAACTATTCCAAAATTAGAAGGATCAGAGCTTTGATTAACTTTAGTTTCCTGATGTAAACCTTGCTACTCTATCTCTTATAGGATTTTCTACGTAAAACCAATCAATTATCAATTAGTGGGAACAGCTAGTGGCCTGAAACCATCAATTTTCCAGTGGACCAGTAATGTTTTTAAAGAATATTCTCCAAGTCAATCAGGCTCAATTCTAAATCCTAATTCTGAACACTGCCCATTGCAAAATGACTGGTATTGGTGACTGAGAGATGATGTGTTGATGTAAGATTTAGTTGAAATTTACCTGATTAATGAACTTTGAAAAACATGATTGATTTCTTTTAATACTGAAGAAATTACTGATTATACTGATTATTTTAAGATAAAATTATGGTTTTGTCTTCACAATAAGTGATAAAGAAATGACAATTATGCATAGACCAATGTTTTCTTTCTCTTTATTTCAACTTTACATAAATAATAGCCGTCCCCCACCCAAAATAAAAAAAAATAAAAAAATAAATAAAATGAGGGATAAAGGCTATGGCAATGGAAAAATTAAGTCACAGTACTGAACACAACATCATGCCATCATTCTCAAGCCGAAGAAAACAAAAGAAATATTTGTGTATGATTTCTTGGTTTTAATGATCATCCAATAAAATGGACAAATGACTGGATACACTGATGACTACTTCTACAGAGTATAAAACAAGAGTCCCTCGAAGGGACTTATGCTCTACTGCCTGACAAGACTTTCCAGGCATTCAAGATAAGACCATTTATTCCTTTTAACTGCTGAGTGTTGAAACCATCTCCGATATTATTCAGCAATAACATGATTTTCAAACTAGCTGCTGTGGTGGACATATTGGATGTAGGCTTGGCACCATTTTCATTTAGGACCAACAAGGCATCATAAGTCTTTTGGTGGAAACCCCATGTTGATATGACTTTTCATTATGGAGGAGTAATGATAACAAGATTTTCAAGATGGATGCCTTGGTGGTCATATTCGAGATCAGATTGTCACAATTTCTATCTAGTACCAACTAGACATCATAAAAAGTCTTTTGGTGAAAACACAATGTCAATATGATCAGCCAACTAAAAGAAGTACTGATAATAAGATTTTGAAGATGGTCATTGTGGCAGCCATATTAGAAGTTGGATTGGCACCATTTTCATTTACGACCAGCTAGACATCAAGGAGACTTTCAGTGAAAAATCCCATGCTGATATGACCATTCCTCCAGGAGAAATAGTGATAAGATTTTCAAGATGGCCATTGCTGCAGCCATATTAGAAGCTCGATTGCCACCATTTTCATTTAGGACCAACTAGGCATCATAAGAAGTCTTTCAGTGAAAACCCCATGCTGATATGACCATTCCTTCAGGAGAAATAATGATAACAAGATTTACAAGATAGCCACTGTGGCAGGCATACTGAATATCTGAATGGTACCATTTTCATTTAGGACCAGAAGTTGTTTAGTAAAAACCTCATGTTGATATGACAACCTATTCAGGAGTAGTAGTGATAACAATATTTTCAAGATGGCCAATGTGGTGGCCATATTGGACATCAGATCGACACCATTTTCATTAGGGCCAACTAGACATCATCAGAAGTCTTCTGCTGAAAACCCATGGCAATATTACTTTTCATTCAGGAGTAGCGATAACAAGATTTTGAAGATGGCCATCATATCGGTACCATTTTCATTTCATAAGAAGTCTTTTTGTGAAATTCCCATGCTGATATGATCATCCATTCAGAAGGAATAGTGATAAGAAGATTTTCAAGATGGCCACTGTGGCAGCCATAATGAATGTCTGAGTGGCACCAATATCATTTAGGACCAACGAGATCATGGGATCAATGCTAGTGTAAAGGTTCATGTCAATTCTCCAAGTAGTTTAGGAGGAGTAGTGATAACAAATTTGTGCTAATGGACTGATGGACAATGGACAACAGACCATCCCATAACCTCTTCTGGTCAGCAACCAGCAGAGCTAAAAAATGGGTTCACCTGTTTCCAATCAAGTATGTATTCCTGCCACCCAACCACCCCTCCTTGTAGCTGACTTAAAAGAAACTTGAACACACAACTTAAACATTGCTGCTACCTTTGTCTCGCCATATTCTGTTCCTAAAAAGTAGCAAAAGAAAGATTTTCAAGATGGCAACCACTGCAGACATGCTGTACATGATGAAGTATGGACTTTTGTGTTCATCCTCTCTAGTACATACAGCAAGAACCTTTACAAGATGTTACCACAGCAGCCATACTGAATACTGAATCAACACAATATTTTTTATTGAGAACAAACTGTATGTTAAAGGCAATGTTTCTTTAGAAAACAAGGAAATTCAGTGATTTTGTGTCCCCCACCAACCATGGTGAGATCACAAAGTTCACAATAATGAAATCTGACTATGACCATTAAGACAGCTGTAAAGTTACTGGGCAGACATGGGAAGTAACCAAGTTTCCATATTTCATTCCCCAATCTCAATAGGCATTAAAGAAAGGTGCATGGGGTAAACAAAACTAGATCAGTCACCTTAATCTTGAAGAGAAAACCCTGACTGTGATACATAAAATGTCATAAAATGTCATCAAATTGTGAAGCATTATTGTACCATGTTTAATCACTGTACCTCAAAAAACTTTTATTACATAAAGCAGAAACAAAGGAAACCTTAAAATATTGAGCTGTGACCCAGACCCCAAATGTAGAATGCAACTTATATTTTAGTGACAAATATACATGTATATCAAGCTTCAGCCATGGATCTTAAATAGCTCTCAAGTTAGAAAGCAGAAGGGCAAACGTGACTGATACCTTAAAAAAAAATTAGCCCCAAAAACCATCAACTTGTAACCCTGACCTTGAAGACAGGACCCCCAATGTTGTACATGACAACTTTTTGCGATGATATATAATGTAATAAACCAAGTTACATCAGTTGATCTCAAATGGCTCTAAAATAATAGAGTGGAAAGGAAAGTGTAATGAAAAAATTAAACACAATTTACTTGGCAATGATGTCATATATGTATACCAAGTTACATCTTTTCATCTCACACATATCTAAAGTTATAGAGTGCAAAAGAAAGTATGATTGAAAACATGATATTGTGGGCTATAACCTTGACCTTGAAGATAGGAAATCCAAGATAGTTCACAAAACAGCTTCTAAAGATGATGTAAGTATACCAAGTTTCATCCCTTTATATCAAAAAGGTTCTAACATTTTAGAGTGGAGGGAAAGTACTATGGAAAACTTAAAATACTGAGTCATAACCTTCAACTTTAAGATAGAACCCCCAATGTGGTACTTGAAATACCATGTAATGACATACAAGTATAAAATGTTACATACCTTAATCTCAAATGGTTCTAAAGTTACTAAGCCGAAATTTAATTATTTAGCTGTGACCTTGAAATGACAATTATGCATGGACCTTGAAGATAGGAACCCTACTGTGGCAAAAGACACAGCTCTAGCTTATTCATTAATCTTAACCAACTCTGAAGTTATAGAGCAGAAGGGAAAGTGTGACAGAAAACTTTAAATATTGACATGTAACCTTGACCTTGAATATATGACTTCCAATGCAGTATGCAACACACCTTCTTGTAATGATGTACAATATATATGTTTACCAAGTTGCATCCCTTAATCTCATATGGCTTTAGAGTTATGGAGCAAAAGGGAAATTGTGATGAAAATGTAAAAATATTGAGCCATGACCTTGACCTTGAAGATAGGATGCCCCATGTGGTATGTGACACCTTCTAATGATTATGTATAAGTATACCAAGTTTAATCCCTTAATCTCACATGGCTTTAAAGTTATGGAGCAGAAGGGAAAGGGTGATGGAAAACTTACAATACTGAGTCTTGACCATGACCTTTAAGATAGGACCCCAAATATGGTATGTTACACACCTTCTAATGATCATGTAAAAGCATACCAAGTTTTAAAGTTTCATTCCTTAACCACAAATGGCTTTAAAGTTATAGAGCAGAAATGAAAGTGTGACGGATGGACTGATGGATGGATGGATAGAAGGATGGAAATGCTGATACTATGTTCCCCATCTTTACATGTTCAAAATGACGACTGGGACTATAACATCCAATGTCTTCTTTAGGATTTGCAACTGCATGAATCATTGCTAAAATCAACAAATCTCCTTTCAATATAATTAGGTGCATACAAATCTTGCAAATATATTTGCCATGAGATGAACAAAACATGGAACCTTCATTAATGCATACTTTGCATTTTGGCAATATGTGATGCTTGTCACAGGCCCTGTATTAAAACAAAATGTAAAAAAAAAAAAAAATAACAAGAGGCCCAAGTGCATCTGAGATTTCTCACCTGGCTGACATCAGTTGGCCAAGAAATCTTGGTAAGAAGGATGCGTTCTGTCTAAATTTCTTTCAATGCTGTTGGTTGCATGTGTTATGAAAATTGTTTGAAGGTTTCTCTAGTTTCTCTATCTTCATGGATATCTGATGGCACATCAGCATCATTTGTCCAATACTGAAAGACTAATATGCCAAGACACTTTGTGTCAAAGTTGGTCATATTCTGTTCAGCAGTTTCTTGATATAAAGTTGTGGAAATGTTTTTCTATTTATAGTGGTGGATTGGCATCAAAATGTACAAATTTGAAAGCCCTTTATACCAGGATACTTTCTGTAATGTTTTATCTAATTCTGTTGAAAAGTTTTTCAGAATAAGTTGTTTAAATGCTTGTCTATTTTAACTAATTAACCCCTAGCGCCATGTTTACACATCATGAGGTTGTACCCTACTTCCAAGCTCTGTAACATCAACATCATTTAAGATACACTAAAGTGGATGGATTTGCAGGAAAGTAGACAGATGTAGCTCTACAATGATACCAAATAATGTTGATTTTCTACTGGCATTAAAAAGTACAGCGAAAAAAATGCATTTTTTGAGAATCAATTTTTTTTAGGTCAAAAATTGCCAGTTTTGGAACCGGAGTTTGTGTCCGGATTTTAGACTTTTTGGTCTTATATCTAAAGCAGACTGGTCTGAACTGCACACAGACAGATAAACCTTTTCAAAAAGTAGGATAAGTTTGAGAGTTGGAGTAAAAAGAGGCCAAGACACAAAAATCGGGATGTCCAATACAAAAAAAAAAAAAAAAAAAAAAAAATCAAACTTTTACCCTTCTGCACATGTGTGAGCATAAAAGCCAATCAGAAATAATGTTTCTCATAAACCTAAGCATCTGGCTAAATGAGAAACTTTCTTAACCAGATGTGTTGTGCTGCATTCAGAAGTAACCCCAAAAATGCGTTGCCTGCCCCCATTTCACACGAAAATGAAAAAAATCTCCCTGGGTTAATGAGTTAAGCAACAGTGGCCATATTTTATGGCAGATTGGCATCAGTTGTATAATTGTATAAAACTGAAACGCCTCTATGCCAGGATGCTTTCTGTCAAATTTCATCAATTTCCTTTTAGTGGTTTTATTGAGGAAGTCATTTTAAGGTTTTTCCATTTTAATTAATGGTGGCCACATTTGATGGCAGTCAGCATCAGTTGTAGAAAACTGAAAGGCCTCTATGCCAGGATGATTTCTGTCAAATTTCATCAATTTCCTTTGAGCAGTTTTACTGAAGAAGTCATTTTAAGGTTTTTCTGTCAAATTTGGTCAAAATGAGTTGGGTGGTTTTATTAAAGAAGTTTTTAAAAATGTTTTTTTTTCTATTTTTAGTAATGGTGGTCATATTTGATGACAGATTGGCATCATTTATATCAATCTGAAAGGTCTTCCAACAAGTCTGGTAAAATTTTATTCAGCAGTTTGAAGAAAAAAGTTGTCAAAAGATTTTTATATTTGTAGTAATGGTGGTCATATTTTATGGCATCATTTGTACAAATTTGAAAGTTCTTCATGACGGGATGATTTCTGTCAAGTTTGGTCATATTCTATTCAACAGTTTTGGAGAAAAAGTAATTTATTTAAAGGTTTTTCTATTTATTAACAGTGGCTTTTCTTTTTCTAGTAACAGTGGCCATATTTGAAAGTGGATTGGCATAATTGCACAAAACTGCAACATCTTCCTGTCAGGATATTTTCTGTACTGTCAAATTTGGTCAGAATTCTGTTAAACAGTTTTTGAGAAGTCATTTAATAGATTACTATTTTTAGTAATGATACCCATATTTAATGGTGGATTGGCATCATCTATATAAATTTTCAAGTCCATCATGTCATGCCAGGATGCTCTGTGCCAAATTGAGTCTGGTGGCTTTTGAGAAGGAATTGTTGATGGCTGCACTATAGATGCAGGGCCAATACCATAAGCTCACTTTGCCTTACAGTCAGATGAGCTAAAAAAAATCTGTTCACAAGTCTGTCTAAAATGAATGAGACTAAACCCATAAAGATACATGCAGTCTATGAGACAATGTTGTTACAAAATGCATCAGAATATATTTAATGGTTCTTCAGCTATGCTGGTTACAGGCCAACTCCCATCTGACAATATTGTTACTTGTCAAGGGCCATAACTCTATCCAAAATGGTGTTAATGAGATAAATTCCATAAAAAGTGCACCTTGGCCCATGAGATAATGTTCACACCAAATTACATCGGAATATGTTACATTAATTACATTAATTACATCGGAATATGTTACAATAATTACATTAATTACATCGGAATGTTGGTTGCATGGTTCCTGAGCTATACAGGTAACAGAAATCTGCTTTAAGCAGAGATTTTAAACTGAGCAAGGAAGGGCAATAACTCTATAAAAATTGGACCTGACAAGATGAAACCTTTAAAAGGCAATTTGCCTATCAGATTAATAGCATCTAATTACATGTAAGGGTTGCAGAATTATGGTAGTTACAAGAAGTGTGAATGGATGGACAGATGGAAAAGGTGATTACTACAGGCTGTATTTGGAAAGTTACCAACCACATTTGAAAAGAATGTTAAATTGAAATGAAGTTTTTGGCAGTTAATATCTCTGTAATAATATAGTCTACTGTTCTCTCCTTAATTCTCATCATCTAAATTCTGGTAACTAGGACATTTGTTGATGATAGAAATCCCTTACGTGTTTCTATATTATATCACTCATTGTCATGCCACCTGGTCTTATAATGGTTGTCACTGACAAACCTGCCAACTCCTTAAAATCTGAAAATCCCCAATTATGAAAATGCCAGAGGGGAAAAGTCCCCTTTTATTTGAAATCCTGGAGATAACACTGCATATTGCACATCAAACTGGCACATTTTTTATCTGCCACTAATGACATTTATTTTTATAATGTAGGTATTATTTTTAGGCAAACCCAATGTAAATACAACCAGATGTTCAGGAAGATGACTCGGATAGTCACTGTATTTATAACACTGGCAAGACATATTACAAAATGAGAAACTTTTTACTGATGGCTGGTTTTAAACAGATCTTGTAGCATGCAATACTAGTCACTAGCAACATGGGAAAACTATACCAACTAATGACCAAAACAACTATACCAACTAATGACCAAAACACTTTTTCTGCTATTTTTGAAGTGTGACAACAGAGTACATGGTAATAAAGGTATACATTGATAAAGAGCTTTTCATATTGACATGCTTTTCTTTTCTTTTTTTTTCTTTGTTGTGGGGTTTAACGCTATTTTTCAGTACATGACAGGCTATAGATGGCAGTCAGTATATTTGGTGGAGGAATAAACTGGGAAGATCCAGGAAGAACCACTGGCCTAGAACAAGCTACTGGCAAGCTTTCTCACATACCCACATTGATGGAGCCGAGACTCAAAGCCATGTGGACAGAGGTGAGCTGTTAGTGATCTGTACAGTATCACACCAATCCTGTATTCCATCAAACTTTTAAGACTAGCTGAAACCTTGAGGCCAAATATCTACAAAACTCTTGTAGATAACTGCATGAAAGCCTCAGTTCTGATTATTTTACTCCTACAGGAAAATCCTGAAGATTTTGAAAGCTTTCACTTTGGTAGAACTGATTTTGAATAATACAATTTTGAGCAAATGTCAGTGTCTTTTACCTGAAAGGATTTACAAATTCTAGGCCAGATCTTTTTCCATCCTAAACATTATAATCACCGAACACTTCCATACCTGCCATAATATGATGTGTCACGCGAAACAAAAATAATATATTCTCCCCCCTCCCCCCATATGGTCATGTTTAAAAAGACACTTATTTTCAGTAATCTTAGAAAAAAAATACCCCCCCCCCAAAAAAAAAAACGAGAGAGAGATTGCGAGAGAGAGGCCTTTCTCGACCACCATGATAAATGACTGTATCCTGTATAAACAGTACACATGTCCTGCTTATCCTTGTTTAAACTCTGGACAGTTTATGCAGTTGATTATCATAGAGTTTATGCAGTTGATTGTCATAGAGTTTATGCAGTTGATTGTCATAGAGTTTATGCAGTTGATTATCATAGAGTTTATGCAGTTGATTGTCATAGAGTTTATGCAGTTGATTATCATAGTTTATGCAGTTGATTATCATAGAGTTTATGCAGTTGATTATCATAGAGTTTATGCAGTTGATTATCAGAGTTTATGCAGTTGATTGTCATAGAGTTTATGCAGTTGATTGTCAGAGTTTATGCAGTTGATTATCAGAGTTTATGCAGTTGATTGTCATAGAGTTTATGCAGTTGATTGTCATAGAGTTTATGCAGTTGATTGTCATAGAATTTATGCAGTTGATTGTCATAGAGTTTATGCAGTTGATTATCATAGAGTTTATGCAGTTGATTGTCATAGAGTTTATGCAGTTGATTGTCATAGAGTTTATGCAGTTGATTGTCATAGAGTTTATGCAGTTGATTATCATAGAGTTTATGCAGTTGATTATCATAGAGTTTATGCAGTTGATTATCATAGAGTTTATGCAGTTGATTATCATAGAGTTTATGCAGTTGATTATCATAGAGTTTATGCAGTTGATTGTCATAGAGGCAATTAAAAGGTTAGACAGTCGGAGATCAACAACCACTACATGACGTTTTGTTAAATCCTATGAGCATTGCTGTGGGAGAGCCCATTAGACTAATCTGCACAGGTAAAGTACTCTTGGGGACCAACCATTACAATTTCGGGGGGGGGGGGGGGCAGGATTTTCTTTCGAGCCAGGATATTTTTCTTTTACCGCAAGATAATTTATTTTTTCAACCAATATAATGGATATAATAGTGTTCTCCTTGAAGAGCAAGAATATTTTTTCAAGCTATTTAATATTTTTTTCAAGCTATTCGAGAGCCAGAAATTTAAAAAAAAAAAAAAAATCCCATCGGTCCTAAAAATTAAATGGGTAGTCCCATAGTGCAACATCCAAATTTGTCTTAAGTTGGTAAATCATAAAGATGTGTGCTGAAGAACAAAAGTTATTACATCATTGCCTTGAATGAGAATGTTCAAGCCATCTTTATTAAAGATTACTGGCAAGTTCATAATCAGCATCAACATTTCATTGAAGTTAGTTTTTACCTTATATATAAAATGCACAACACGATCATTTCAGTAGTCAGAATAGTGTACAAGTGTGATTAATTTTTTAAGACAAAATGTTGAAATGCACCAGTGTTTCTGGGAAGGATGAGCCACTTGCAAAGCGAGTCAAGTCCAGCAAAACTAAATTTTAGAACTCCTGGTTGATGGAGTTTGACTTTATGAAATGAAACAGCATGGTGGAGCATTTTATTCTTTGCATATACAGTGGTCCCCCTCTTGAACAGCCCCCCTGACCAGCGGCCACCCGCTTTATACGGCCACAATCCCTTGGCACCAACGAGTTTGTGTTCATACGTACCCCTCAAGGACGGCCACCCCTCTAACGCGACCAGCGGCCAGCATTTTAGTGCAAAAACGGTCAAATTTACCCCTCGCGAGCAGCCACATAATGGTTGTTTACAGATTAAAATCTCAATAATATTTTTTAATTTCTCAACTCAACACATTGCCATTTTGTTCCAACATGCCAATAAAGTAACTTTAATCCATACAAAGAGGTAAGTAATCCGATTATCCTTACTGCCATGTGTTCCTTTGATGTTAGCCTTTGTCACTTTGATAATTACTGGCTATTATTACCACCGATAATTATCAAGATGACAAAAGCTAACCGCTGAGAAGCACAGCATTGTTCAGCTTAAGTCAGCGTAACATCCGGTCGCCAGATAGTTAAATGGTATGTTAGTCTTTCTGGCTTCCCTCTCTTAGATTATGAAATGTACATAACTGGGTACCAGACTGGAGAAGAAAACAAAAGTCGATCATGTGACAGACTCACTTCCGTTGTAAACACTGTGCCTCTTGTGTGATTGCCTGCGAAGGAATAAGTTGTCACAAAATATCGTCAGACATTCTCAGTTTAGAATACGATTAAATGAAAAGAGGGAGAGTCTTTTGATCACTACTGAGAAATATTATGTCACAAAGATTAAAATAAACATCGTCAATATACATTCAACTGCACTGAGTGGGAGACGGAATCGACGGACGTACAGGGATAGTTACAACCAAATGTTTGTGCTCAGAATTTACCGACAAGGTGATTTTGCACCTCGATTCATGATTATTCATATTTTAAAAAAAATAACATTGATATTAGTTTTATCACTTTAAGTCCTTAACCAGATGATATTCCTGTGATTTTTAAATGAAAATATTAAATACCGTATTTGCTTCCTATAAGTCAATGCAGAGTATAAGTCGAAATCGCTAATTTCGTCAATTTTCAATCCTTCATCCATATATAAGTCGATGCGGAGTATAAGACGAAGCCAGACCAACACCTTGGCTTCGTCACTTTCGCTAGTAACTTCCGGTTTCATGAATATTAATGGTATCACTATGCTATTCCAGATTAATTGGGAAAATGATTAAGATGGTCTGTACATGTATTATTTATAGGTATTATTTATTGGTACATTGTACGCAATGATATGAACTCCTGTTGTCAAAAAATAAGTACAACTTGTATTCTTACAGCAACAGTAACCTCATTATCAAATTATATGTACAATAAAAACTAAAAGAACTTGATTAAGACTTGTTGTTTTTAGTGAATGTGTGTATGTGTGTGAGAGAGAAAGAAAGAGAGGATGAAACAACGCTATGTCAGTGTGTAAGAACGTATGCATTCAGAGCAGTTTTTACTTGTAGCTTTTGGAGAGAGAGAGAGAGAGAGGTTACAGGACGACTGTAATATGTATTGTTGAGTTACCTGATGATTGTGATCTTACTCATGTACAGGAGCATTACTGTATTCCATTATCAATTAATATCTCTGAATAAACAGTTCATTCTTGTTTTTATATCCATTATCATAAAGAACCAACTGGCTTTGCAGTGTTATTTACATTCTAATTAAATATGCCTACAGCTTTGGCCAGGTCATTCCAGTTGACACCTTCAGTAGATGTGATCAAATTAGTGAGGCTACCAATAGGGAAATGAGGCTACCCATAGGGTATTGTAATCGATCCTGTAAAGCATGTTAATGTATGTAGGACTGTGTAATGACCTGTAATGCCAGGTGCTTGCTCATGTAAGTTTCTCAACCAGTGACATCTTTTGATCTCACCGACAGAAGCATCACGCTTTGAATTCATGAGCAAAGATCAAAAGCAAAATGCCGCCTAACTACAGGAAGTGTACATGCACTTACTGATAAAGGGTAATTTTATTTCATGGGAATATAGAGTTCATTGTATTTGCAAAAAAAGAACAACAAAAAAAAAACAGCATGCTAAATGGTCATCTTGGGAATTAAACTAAATGGAGTCTGTATGAATATAAATGTTGTGAATATTTAAATATAAATTATATATCTTTGAAACTGAAGGAGTATGGTATGTCTTGTTTAATATCCATTGACTATTTCATTACTGTTTTCTCTCTTTGACAAAAGCTTCAGCTACAAGGGGTCAGTATGGTACATTAAGCAAAATAGCATGAAGAAGGGCTGAAATCTCTGTCTGTCTGTCTCTCTAACTTTTTTTTTGATCACAAGATGCAATAAGAAAAATGTGCAATGGAATACGCATGTCCATGTCATGGTTATCCGTTTTCTAACTTGTCTATTCTACTACACACATATGTAAGCAAACTTAAACAACATATATTACTAGTGCATGCTGCTTTAGCGCAATTACGTCTGATGCACGTGAATTTAATACTGACAATCAAATAAATATTTCGGAATCCTTCTCCATGTTGGGTCCTATATATTTTCGCACACGATCTCTTGCCAAAAATGATAATTATTTTTTTACACTATACTTTTTCGTACTTTGAATTTTTTTTTTTTTTTTTTTTTTTACGGTAAAGCAATTTCAATGACATAATTCATATATAAGTCGATTCGGAGTATAAGACGAAGCCCAGACTTCCAGGTCAAAAAGTATCGACTTATAGGCCGGCAAATACGGTATATAAAAATTAGTTACATCTTTTATACTTTATACATGTATGTAGTTATTACTCACAACTGTGTGATTCCCCTCTAGAAAGGTCACCCCTCAAATAAAGCCACTTTCTTGCTGCAGAAGGGGTGGCCTTATAAGAGGGGGACCACTGTACTGCAATCACCATATTGAGATTAGTAATTCTGATGTGTACGACATCCGTTGACATAGTAACACCATCCAGCATCAGGACAATGCACGAATGCAGAGCTGAATCCCGAAAGTAACTAACATGTTTAAACATTCTAACTAGTGTGGCCATTGCATGTTTAAACATTTTAACTAGTGTGGCCATTGCATGTATAAACATTCTAACTAGTGTGGCCATTGCATGTTTAAACATTCTAACTAGTGTGGCCATTGCATGTTTAAACATTCTAACTAGTGTGACCATTGCATGTTTAAACATTCTAACTAGTGTGGCCATTGCATGTTTAAACATTCTAACTAGTGTAGCCATTGCATGTTTAAACATTCTAACTAGTGTAGCCATTGCATGTTGGATACTCCCTCACAGCAATGCAGATGCAAAAAAATCATTTTTATCTTGAGAAAAATTCAACAAGATCTTCAGGCAAGTTTGAACTACAGTACCAGCCAGTCTCTGGTGAGTGTAATGATGAACTCTAATGTCATCAGTAATGATACCCGCATCATCTTCAAACCACCCACATAACTATTTACAGCAGTAAAGGCTGCATCCAGTTAAGACTGTATTCTATAGTCCAGTGCATTTTTAAGACAGAAACTTGTTTGTTTTTAAAAAAAATATATTTAATGTCTACCTGGCTGTGATTATGTGAGTTTGTGTACATATGTGTGTTTGTGGTTCGTGTGGTGATGATTATTTGACAATGCTAAGGGACTGACTATTTAATTTTGAGGGAAGGCTCGACTTTTATTGAAGAAAAAAAAAATTCCAGACCCCAAATAGCTTGAAAAAATATTCTTGCTCTGATTGGTAGAAATAAAATAACTAATTAGATCCATTATCTTTGTTGAAAAAATACATTACATTATCTTGAGGTGAAAGAAAAAAAAATCCTGGTTCAAAAGAAAGAAAACCCCAGTCCCCCCACCCCCCACTGGATAAATTAAATGGTTGGTTCCTAAGTCTACCAAATATTTTTTTTATTCAAAAGTGTAAATGCTTCAAAGAAAACAAACATTTGACTTTCTTTTATCCAAACTTGAATATCCATTCATTTTCTACAGACGCATATCAGTAGATAACATATTCTATATTGTATGATGCTGTTTTTTGGGTTGAGTGCACTGATCCCCTTGTGACCTCAAAACACACTTTCTGAGTCTCAGAAACCCCCCAACACTGTCTGCAAGGTTGGCAGGTATTGACTTCACAAAGGTAGGGTAAAATTTAAGTATAAATGTACCTTTAGGACGTTGCTGTAGATGGCGTTGATCAGGCCCAAGAAGACCAGGTAGGGTTTGTACACAGAGTAATCCTTCACAGCCTTATCACTCACACTAAAAAAAACAAGAGAGAGAGAAAAGTCATGCATAAATATTTACCAGACACAACTTTTGGTTGAAATAAACAATTAAAAAATTCTCAGTCTAAATCAACCAGGTTTAGATAGTACGTAAATCCAAACTGATTGCATTGTCTGTAGTTTTTCATACCCTTTCTTTTAACACCATCAAGCCATATAACTGTAATTAAGTTTTGTCCTTTCATATTTTGTACAGAGAACTTTGGCTAATTTTAGTTACCTAAGAAAATGATAATTAATTTTTGATCTATAATTATTTGTACACCGTAAAAAGTTCTTAATAAAAAGTGCATGAAAAGTTGCAGATTTTACAGTACACAACATGTCATTTCTGTAGTTGTTTCAATGTACAGTAATGGGCACCAAAATGCAAATAAGATAGACTCAGATCTGCCCTATCATGAAACAATAGGGATCTGGCTTATTGCTGTTCATGCTACTTATGATGGCTGGTTGGTTTTTAATGGCACATTATTACTGTATATACTCACTTATAAGTTAAAATTTTTTTTTACTGAAAATTCAATTCAAAGGGGTCGTCTTATAAGTGCAACATAAAAAAAGAATTTGATAAATCTAGGGGTAATGTTGGAAACTCTACATGTTTGCAGTACATAAAAATACTGTAAATTCAAATATTTTGACCTTTTCATGCCATTATTCCCCATTCAGAAATGCATATATGGTATGCACTATGTTTATCCATTTCACGATGGTATTCATTACACAATACTTGTATCTACAGTTATTTGGATTTTAACAGTTTGAAAATGTTACCAGTTCCATTTTCATGCAAGTCCGAACAACTGTATTTGTATTCATATTTTTGTTTTGCTCTATAAACACTGTGTTTGATGCAAGAAAAGTTTTGATTTAATTTGTATTTTCCTTTTCCATAAGTACGATTTAATTCCCAAGTGATATTTCCCAAGTTATTTGCCAGTGCATGTGGGCCGATAAGCCCTTGGCTTGAAAAGACAGCACTCACTTTGTTTTCAAGTTGACAATCCTTTTGATCAAGCCGTGAATTTAATACTTTTTCAGTGCCAAGCAGAGATCTAGAACTTCCTTTGCATATGTGACCTTAATTCCTTAGCTTGTAAAGGCACCACCCTCTTTGTTTTCCCACATGACAACCCTCTGATCAAGCTGCAAGTTTGATACTGGTTCAGTGCAAAGTAACAGAGGGTGTTTATTTGAATTCCGTATGATCTTGCACCACAATTGACACATGTTCAGTTGCATCCCTTAATAGATTTCACAGACTTTATGATCAAAGTGTTAGTTACAGAGCCCAAGCTCCGTCTCTACAAAAGCACCCGCATATGACAGTAAAGCCTAGGAATCGGAGTCGGATCATATTTATCATGACTACACGATGATGGAGGATTTCAGAACTTTATCAGACAATGAGGATGAATTCTTGGACTTTGTACCAGATGACATTAGATAGTGACATTTATAGGATACTGTGAATCACAAAAATGTAGAGTTAACTTTCATTGTTTATTTGTACGACATGTGGAATTAATATATTATGGGATATTGTGAATCGGATAATTCTGAACTACTATTTTTATACTGGTATTTGATCTATAATTGAATTCATGAGTTTATCATATAAATGGATTTAAAATGTCAATCATTATGGATTTCAATGGATTTTATTACATGAAGATGGACAAATTGTAAGTTTTCAATTTATTTGTGACATATTCCATGCAATAATATAATTGTATTTTACACTGGTTTAGTCTTTATTTTTCCTATTTATTTATCCAGTTTGGTTTGTTTATTTTTCCAAAATGCGACTCTGACTCACTGACAACAAGTCACCCCTTCAGATGGATCTGACTTGCAAAATACACCTTGACTTATAGGAGGGTCAAAGAGAAATTGGCTTTTTGTAGCCCTAAAAAAAGGGGTGGGGGTCAACGATCAACTTATAGTTGAGTCGACTTATAATCAAGTATATATGGTAGCTATATCATGCTGAGGAAATGGAAGCAAAGTGCCTTTCTCAAGGACACACATGTCAGCTGACCCAGGCTGGACAGGGTGCGAAATTGAACCCGCAACCCTTCGGTTAGGAGTCTAATGCTCTACCAAATAAGAAACCATCTATCATGACATCATCCACTATCAGATGTGGGTCTAGGTTATTTGCATTGTAATGTGTGTTGTACAGTGGTGGACCCTTATTGATCATTACACAATCCAAAAAGTCTTGGCTGTTTGCATTTTAATGTGTTGTACAGTGGTGGATTCTTATCTATCACTACATCATCCAATGAGTCTTGGCTGTTTGCATTTTATTGTGTTGTACAGTGGTGGACCCTTATCTATCATTACACCATTCGACAAGTCTTGGCTGTTTGCATTTTAATATGTTTTGTACAATGGTGGACCCTAATCTATTGTTACACTATCCAATGAATCTTAGCCGTTTGCATTTGTATGTGTGTTGTACAGTGGTTGACCCTTATCTATCACTACATCATCCAATAAGGCTAGGCTGTTTGGATTTTAATGTGTTGTACAGTTGTGGACCCTTATATATTGTTACACCATCCAATGGGTCTTGGCTGTTTGCATTTTAATGTGTGTTGTACAGCATTGGACCCGTGTCTATCGTTACACCATCCAATAGGTCCAGGGTGTATTTTAATGTGTGTTGTACAGCATTGGACCCGTGTCTATCGTTACACCATCCAATAGGTCCAGGGTGTATTTTAATGTGTGTTGTACAGCATTGGACCCGTGTCTATCGTTACACCATCCAATAGGTCCAGGGTGTATTTTAATGTGTGTTGTACAGCATTGGACCCGTGTCTATCGTTACACCATCCAATAGGTCCAGGGTGTATTTTAATGTGTGTTGTACAGCATTGGACCCGTGTCTATCGTTACACCATCCAATAGGTCCAGGGTGTATTTTAATGTGTGTTGTACAGCATTGGACCCGTGTCTATCGTTACACCATCCAATAGGTCCAGGGTGTATTTTAATGTGTGTTGTACAGCGGTAGACCCTTATCTATCGTTACATCATCCAATGGGTCCAGGCTGTATGTTGCTGTGCTATGCAAAAGTGAACCCAGAAAATCCTGAATACTGTGAATTTAATCATTTTCATGGGTATCAATTTTCATGTTTTTGTGAACAATGACATTTTTGTTGGAACTTAATTTTGTGGATTGGTGAAGGATTCCTACTGTTTCCACAGAAAAATCACTATTTGTTGGGTTTCTAAATTTGTGGTTTGCAGCAACCACGAAATCTACATAATTAGTATCATGTGAAAAATAGTGAATTCACAGCATACAAATATTTATAAATATTTACAGAGCAAATTATTTCTCTTGCTTGATTTTGATAAAAAGTCTCCTGTCAGGTCCAGTGGTTAGCATGCCAGACTCATGACCGAAAGGCTGTGGGTTCAAATTATACTACTGGACAAGCTAGAGTTGGCTACCATGGTTTGTCCTTGGGTAAGGCTCTTTACTCCAGTTGCCGTGGCACTAAATAACCTACCTGTGCTGATGTGCTATAAAACATAAGACCAAACAAAACCAAAACCTTATAGTCTTAAGCATTCCTAACTTTTTAAAAAATATATTTTTATTTCTTCAAACTTATTAAAAGACTTTTTACCAGATAAATACCACCTTCTTTTCTGGACGTGAATACCAAAAACAAATCTACTAAAATTCAAGGGATTTAATTTATCTTCACATTCTACAGATAAACCAGTTGTTCTGTCATTCTGTACTGTCTGTTTGTCTGACAAAACTTTACTTACGTTTTTGTTCCAACAGGGTTGACACTTCTAGTGTGAGCCATGACCAGAATTTGTTCAAAAAAGCGAAGGCGATGATCTTTCCACTTCTCTGGTGGCAAGATGTGTAGTGCCACGGAACACCAGTACAGAACTCCCTCAGTCTGATGGGAAAATAACAACATGAATAGGTTTAGCTGTGTGCATCAAAGCCCTTCATACAAGAATGCTTTATGTAATAAGAGGCCCAAGTAGGCCTGAGATCACTCACCTGCCTGACATCTGCCTACTAGCCAAATCCAAGAGCAGGTGGCCAAGAAATCTGGATCAGTAGGATGCCTTCTAAAGAAATTGTTTCTAATGCTGTTGATTGCATATATTATGAAAACAATTGCTCCAAGGTTTCTCTAGTTTTTTAAGCTTTATCCATATTTGATGGCACATCAGTATATGATGCTGTCAAATTTGGTCACATTCCATTCAGCATTTTTTTTCTTAAAGTTGCGCAAATGTGTTTAAAATTTTAGTAATGGCAGCCATATTTTTTGGCAGTGTACCATTATTTATATAAATCTGGAAGACCTTCAAACTTGGATGCTTTTGTCAAATTTGGTCAAATCCTGCTATACATCTTTTTTTCAAATAAACTAGTTTGGTTTGGTGTTTTATGGCACAACAAAACAAGTAGGTCATCATTTGCACAGATTTAAAGCCCTCTGTGCCAGGATGCTGTCTATTGGCAGCCATATTTGATGGCAGATCAGCATCATTTGAATAAACCTGAAAGAACTTTATGCCAAATTTAATTCTATCAAACTTAAGTCAAATTCTGTTTGACAGTTTTTGAGAAGAAGTTGTTTATAGGTTTTTCTATGTTTAGTAACATTGGCCATACTGGATGATGGATCGGCATCCAATTAACAAATATGAGAGGTGTAAATCATGTGCAAATTGGTCATGAGATTTTGGAGGTGAGCTAACATCTGATAAAATTCTGTTGAGCAGTTTTGGGAAGACATATTTTTTCTTAAAAAGTTTTAGTAACAACAGCCATATCTGATGGTGGATCAGCACCATTTGTATAAACTTGAAAGGCCTTCATGCCAGGATGCTGTCAGCCAAATTATGTTGAAATTGGCTGGATGCAGGGCCATAGCATAAGATCACTTGGCCTTATGGCCACATCACCTAAAAACTAAACATAAACAAACAAGCATACAAATAAGTAAAATAAATGAATAGTACACAAACAAACAAGCATACAAATAAGTAAAATAAATGAATAATACACAAATACATAAATATATATCCAGATTCATATTAGATGA
This sequence comes from Margaritifera margaritifera, assembly GCA_029931535.1. Taxonomy (NCBI): domain Eukaryota; kingdom Metazoa; phylum Mollusca; class Bivalvia; order Unionida; family Margaritiferidae; genus Margaritifera; species Margaritifera margaritifera. The sequence goes on along the minus strand of JAQPZY010001517.1, from coordinate 2,671,983 downwards.
TTATTGCTTTTTAACCTTGAGATTTTTTCTCAGCATGATTTCACTCTGTGTTGTGTGATTTTTACCTCAAAGCTGGTCTCTATCCATTTTTCTTTTGAAGACTCCAAGAAGGTAGACAGATTCTTCTCTTCTCTAGCTACTGACCTGGTCCTGTCATATAAAAAAGAGTGGTGGAGTGGTGATGTAAACATGGACTACCGACAGTTCATTATAATAAACATTAAAACACCAGCTTTTTAAAATATGTTTTATATTTAATTATGTATACAATTGTCAAGTTCACTTTTACTCATAGAGGACCAATGTTTGTTCATTTCATAATATTTACAAATCATGACTTAAAAACCATATGAAGAATGAACCCCAAGCTTCCCAATACACAAATGTAAGTGCAGACAAAAATATTAATGTTGTTGCAAAACTTTGAAAATTTATCAATTTACAGTATCATATATTTTAATAAAATTTTCTTAAAAGCTGGATATTTCTGAATATATATATATATATATATATATATATATATATATATATATATATATATATATATATATATATATATATATATATATAAACCAAGTTTTATATTTGCATAAAGTTTTCTTCACATTTTCTCATTTTCTAAATATTACAGAGGAAGCTGGCATGTAACAAAAGGAATGTATGTGCCTAATAGATACCCAGTAAATGTACTGACAGGCATGTAACAAAAGGAATGAATGTGCCTAATAGATACCCAGTAAATGTACTGATAGGCATGTAACAAAAGGAATGTATGTGCCTAATAGATACCCAGTAAATATACTGACAGGCATGTAACAAAAGGAATGTATGTGCCTAATAGATACCCAGTAAATGTACTTACAGGCATGTATCATGAATACTTGATGCCTACAACTGAAATATACTTGACCAAAGCCAAATTAGCTGTCTAAAGTAGATCTGTCATGTATGGGTCATAAAATCTTGGACCTAAGTCCAAGGTCATCCGAGACCATACAAGTGGCATTGCAACCGTTAAATGCAATACATTCTTTTTTCTTAAAACATGATAAAAATGGCCCATATGATCTGTGCCCTGCAGCAGCAGCAGCTCCATAAGTTATGGCATATGATCTGCATACACAATAAGGAACAGAGAATAACTTTGCTCTACTAGTTCAACTTCCTCTTTTAGGCTCATTTCAGGGATCTTTTCAATAAATGAGTGTAATGAATAATTATATTGCTCACCTCTATGAAACTCTTAGTAGTCTCCAGTAGCCATTGTAGAAAACAAGTACAGACTAAAATAATCTTGACGATGAAATGTTGACTCTTGTGACAGGGCATAACAGACATCAAACAATAAGAAAGAACATACTTGCATATAATATTTAAGTAGATGTACTATATTGAACTGATAAAAGCTCGAGATCATAACTGACATGATTTTGGTACTTGAGAGAAATAACTGAAATTGTGAACGGGGGTCTGGGGGTCCTCCCCCAGCAGGGTCTCAAGGGGCCATGCCCCTGATCCTGGGGCTGAAGGCTCCTGTCCAAAAATGCATTTTGGACTCTGAGAGGATACAAAACTGCTCCTGGTGGCCCTTATTATCATAATATTTTGCAAAGTTGTTACTTCATTCCAACAAAGAAAAAATCATTTGAAAAATAACAAACTTACCCAACTTTAAACAGTACTTGAAGAATTTCACAATGTTCATTGTCACATCAAGTTGTTCTCCAAAAATATTAGTGCTGAAGTTATTACATGTGCATGTCAGTTTTCACATAATAAATCAGTCACAATAATCTGCTCATCTTAGCAGCACATATTACATGTAAATCACACTTTTCTCTTCTCATACCAAATCTGTTGTTTTTTTTCTTTCATGTTAAAAGTTTTTAATTATATACATACACTATATAAAAATATTACATAAATTCACGTGTTTTTCCCCCCATTGGACACAACCTGTTGATACTGATGTGTTGTTTTTTTGCAGCCTTGATAACAATTTCTTTTGCTTTCCTTTTCACATATTCTAACACAGGGTTGCTTCTGCCCTCTCAGGTAAGAAATCTTTCTTAAAATACTGTACTGAACTTTTTCCTGATGCCTTCAGACCATATTTGATGTTCTGTACTGAACTGTAGGTTTCTACATTTATCCTCCCCGATTTGGAATCAATATTATCATTCATGACATTGAAGGATGATCACTTGTGGGCCATGAAAACAACTCAGTAAAGACATGACCATCTTTGATAGACATGGATATCTGGCAACAATATCATCACTTCCCCACCAGTGATCTATATGCTGTCCCTCCTTAAATTCTGGAAGGGAATCAGTTTGGAATTTTCTAACTTCTAAATCATACTGGTCCAATTCCTTCTCATTTAACACATTAGACGCTACTGTAGAGTTGGTAATAGTAGTTCAAATCCTTCTGGCAAAGATCACAAAATGCTAGTCCTCTGGCGTTCAGTTTTCTTGCAAACTGACCAACCACGTTCCCATCGACTCTGCATTCAAGTCATTCCCATTTCCACACATTTTTAAAACCTTTAATCAAACTTTTGTGTCTGTGTCTCTAGCGATAATGCGAGATGCCATGTTTGGAAAGCATGTTTATTTCCATCACTTTCCGTTATGTGAAGATTCATTGGACAAGTACAAAATTTGACCAATCAGAAAGCTCTTTACAGTGATTTTCTGTTAAATAATATACAAAACAAATTCTATTAGAAGGATCATTGCTGAATGGGACTGGACAGACCGTTATTGAAAACCAGATCAGAGATGATATTAAAAAAAAACCTGATGCATATAGAGCAAAATCGGATTTAGGTTAGGAGAAAAGCAGAATTTCGCTTTAAAACGTGAAAAAAACATGTCTGAATTAAAAAAACAACAAATGTTCTTCAAATCTGCTTCAGAAGCTAATCCTTGTCCTCCCCTAGAAGCACAATTTTACTGGGTCAACAGAGATTGAGAAATATATGTAAAACACAAAATGTATATAAAGTCAGTGAAGCATGAATTATGGGCCACAATGACCTAATTTTGTGATGAGGGTGTAGTAATCATCAAGATATATCCCCTCACCAAGTGTCTTGATTCCAGCTAGAGCAGTATGTATACTGGGTGCAAAAAACCCAAGCTAAATACAAAACTTAACCAAGAATGTACAACTAGTGTCAGGGCCATGGGTGGCACTCGCCTTTACAGATCACATCTCACCTGTCCACTTGGGTTCAAGTCTAGAGCTCGGCCAAAGTGGGTATGTGAGAAAGCTTGCCAGTAGCTTCCTTTGGGTCAGTGGTTCTACCCGTGGTTCTTCCTCCACCAGATATACTGGCTGCCATGTATAGCCTATGATGTGCTGAAAAATGGTGTTAAACCCAGAATAACAAAAAAAACTAGAGTACATGCAAAGTTAGCTCCCTAATGCCCTCCCCAGGGGGTAGGCATTATAAAACCCATTCCAAACTGTTGCCTAGGACTAGGAAGAAAGAATGGTTGAGATGCAGTGAGCCTGTACATATATATATACTTTTATATCGGCAGATCTTGATGCTAGGGGTAGTACAAAAGCTCTCCTCCACTTCACAGAGGTGAACTAAAAATGTTTTTGCATTGTGTCACTTACGTGTTGATGACATAGAGTGCCATGTGCATCATGTAGGGCAGCAGGTGCATGTTACTCTGCCGTCCCCCACCCCCACTCTCATCACTAAATGACTTCTCCTCACAGAAGCGCCACAGTAACAGCTTGATATCTTGAAGTGTGAAGGGATAACTGGGGTCCCTCACTCCGGTGCACTCTTGTAAGTAGGTATTGTGTCTAAGAGAGCAAAAGATAAAAAAATAATCTGAATGTGAAATTTCTTTCATACAAAACAATCAGATAAAACTGGTGAGACATACAAAAATGTGTTCTTTCATACAAAACAGTCAGATAAAACTGGTGAGACATACAAAAATGTGTATGACTAATGTCTTTAAGATAAAGACTTTGCAACATGAAATGAGAAATAACATTTAAGTTTGAGTTTAATTCTTTCCTGTACAAAATACTGAATTGGTTCCCTTGAGAACAATACATGATGAGCCAAAAGTTTGAGACAGGGACATTCACATTTGGTGTTGGCAAACGAGACTGACTGGAAAACAGACAGACAGAAAGACAGGGGTATAGGCCTGGCCAGGAGGGTGGTAAACAAGTTCATGGTCTTCAGGCCCTCATAGAGAAATATGACTCTGACATCTGGTGTTGGAATATGACACATACAGACAGACAGATTATTGCAAACCATGTGTTTTCTCCAGGATGCACAACTGTACAACCCCCCCCCCCCCATGAATGAACACCCCCATAAAAAAATGAGCATGTGTAATTCAGGCACAATCGATTTGCCATGAGCATAATGAAACCTGTAACATTTATCAATATTAACACAGCTCAATCTGATCATGTAATCACTTGATTTCTAGATCAACCACCATCATCAAGCGCTTACTGACATTTTGCAATTGACTAATGAAATACTTTCATCATCTAGTTACTGAAAGCATTTTACCAACTGCACACTGCAAAGATGTACAATGGTGGACATGCAGTTTTTGGTATTCACTGCATTATGTCTCTGCTGTTACTAACAGTTCTAATGCATACAATTTAGTGCCATTGACATTTGTTATAACACATCAACACTGCCACTACGCCAATCTGCAAGTTTTATCTTTAATCATTTAAAGTTATTTTTCACACACATTTGTTGAAACATACTATAAGTGGTCTATTCACAGATACTGTTCTCATACAAATCAGTCCCCCTCCCCCCTTTAAAAACTGAAGATATACCCTCTTACAAAAAAATCTGGAGAAATTGCTTCAAACTGCCTGGTCCTGGGCCCCCACAAAGGATGATGATGATGATGCATTTGGGTTTTACGACACATCAGTACAAGAAGGCCACACAGCAGCTGACTGTTATATGTAACTGCACAAATCAGAACATGGAAGCATATGTAGGCATACAAGACAGAGACAGGGGTATATACCTGGAATCAGAACATGGGAGCATATGTAGGCATAGAAGACAGAGACAGGGGTATATACCTGGAATCAGAACATGGGAGCATATGTAGGCATACAAGACAGAGACAGGGGTATATACCTGGAATCAGAACATGGGAGCATATGTAGGCATACAAGACAGAGACAGGGGTATATACCTGGAATCAGAACATGGGAGCATATGTAGGCATAGAAGACAGAGACAGGGGTATATACCTGGAATCAGAACATGGGAGCATATGTAGGCATACAAGACAGAGACAGGGGTATATACCTGGAATCAGAACATGGGAGCATATGTAGGCATACAAGACAGAGACAGGGGTATATACCTGGAATCAGAACATAGGAGCATATGTAGGCATACAAGACAGAGACAGGGGTATATACCTGGAATCAGAACATGGGAGCATATGTAGGCATAGAAGACAGAGACAGGGGTATATACCTGGAATCAGAACATGGGAGCATATGTAGGCATAGAAGACAGAGACAGGGGTATATACCTGGAATCAGAACATGGGAGCATATGTAGGCATACAAGACAGAGACAGGGGTATATACCTGGAATCAGAACATGGGAGCATATGTAGGCATACAAGACAGAGACAGGGGTATATACCTGGAATCAGAACATGGGAGCATATGTAGGCATAGAAGACAGAGACAGGGGTATATACCTGGAATCAGAACATGGAAGCATATGTAGGCATAGAAGACAGAGACAGGGGTATATACCTGGAATCAGAACATGGGAGCATATGTAGGCATAGAAGACAGAGACAGGGGTATATACCTGGAATCAGAACATGGGAGCATATGTAGGCATAGAAGACAGAGACAGGGGTATATACCTGGAATCAGAACATGGAAGCATATGTAGGCATACAAGACAGAGACAGGGGTATATACCTGGAATCAGAACATGGGAGCATATGTAGGCATAGAAGACAGAGACAGGGGTATATACCTGGAATCAGAACATGGGAGCATATGTAGGCATAGAAGACAGAGACAGGGGTATATACCTGGAATCAGAACATGGGAGCATATGTAGGCATACAAGACAGAGACAGGGGTATATACCTGGAATCAGAACATGGGAGCATATGTAGGCATACAAGACAGAGACAGGGGTATATACCTGGAATCAGAACATGGGAGCATATGTAGGCATACAAGACAGAGACAGGGGTATATACCTGGAATCAGAACATGGGAGCATATGTAGGCATAGAAGACAGAGACAGGGGTATATACCTGGAATCAGAACATGGGAGCATATGTAGGCATAGAAGACAGAGACAGGGGTATATACCTGGAATCAGAACATGGGAGCATATGTAGGCATAGAAGACAGAGACAGGGGTATATACCTGGAATCAGAACATGGGAGCATATGTAGGCATAGAAGACAGAGACAGGGGTATATACCTGGAATCAGAACATGGGAGCATATGTAGGCATACAAGACAGAGACAGGGGTATATACCTGGCCAGGCAGGTAGCAAAGGTCCATTCCTGGACGTGGGTCTCCCAGAAAGGAAGTAGGCTATTATATTTGGTATTCGTACACAACAGTCAGACAGACAGACATATGTTACATACCTGGCCAAGCAGGTAGCAAATGCAGATTCTTGGACCTGGGGCCCCCATAGGGGAAGCAGACCATTACATTTGGTATTTGCATTCTGCAGTGCTGCACTCTCCCACTCCTCACGGCCTCGGGCATGTCTGCAATAAAAAAAGTTTAGGATGTTTTATGGGGCTTTACAAAATTTTCATGTGAAAGAAAAGTTAGAAATTGCAATTCCATGATTTATCGTTGTTTTAGAAAACTGCAATATTACATCATAAATCATAAAGGATTTAAATAATGAAGATGAATAAAATAATTATCATGTTATATGCTCGCTTCAGGTGAACATGATATACTCTCAGCTGCTGGCAGTATACTGTGGAACTCATTGCATATAAACACCACAGTGAATATGATATATTGTCAGCTATACTGTGGAATGCATTTTGTACAAACACCAAGTTGAAATCATCTCATACAAACACCGAGGTCAACATCATATACTGTCTGCTATGCTGGCAGTATACTGTGGATTTGATCTTATAAGACATCAAGGAACCAGTAGATGGAATTTAATTAAGGGCTGTATACAAGGGAACATTGTGTGTTACCTGCTAATTGTGCTATGACATATTCTTCCTGTTTATTACTTTTACAAAGCTTCACACACAATCTTAATACAAACTCTAAAGTTATATACCAGTATTTTCCTATATTCAACAAAAGTACCATGAACAGTATATTCTATGCCTACCCCGTGTTTAATAGTACTCTATGTAGGCACTATTGGGGTATGGGTGATTCTGGAGATTACTGACCAATGGGTTTCAATGACCTTGACCGTTGATCTTCGGTCAAAGTATGTGGTCTTGAAAAAAACTTACTGAGCTGAAACCATTTTCTTACTACACATACCATGACCTTGACCTTTAGATCCCAAATCATTAGGTTTCTTTATTACCCTAAGTGTATACAAAGCCCAAGTTGTCGCTTTTGCCTTTTTTGTGTATAGTTCCTCTAAATTTGCAGTGATGCATTAGAAAAGAAACTTGCAAGTTCTAATAAAATGTAAATATTTTTGCCTTATCTCTTTCTTTCTGGTCATTTTTTTTTCTCCAACCCAGATGTAGTGTACTGGGACTATGCAACTACCATGTGCCAATTGCTTTTATTAGTACAAACGATATAAGGTTGTACTTGATCATTGTCTGCTATTGGCAAAGTGACATTTAAAATCGCTATCTTGAGAAATTACACAGTGCAAACATATTGATACATTGACGACTTGACTCCAGCAGTGTATGAGTGTAATTCTAGCTTTGAAGCTTTAGTTTGCTGGTGTTTGCTTACAATGGATATTCATGTAACAGTGTTTTTTTTTTCCAGAAATGGAAAAAGTGGGGCCCAATGGCCCCTACCAGGTCAAAATATGAGGTCATTTAGAAAGAAAAAAATACAGGGGTCACAAATATCCTTATCTGTATCCTGTTTATTTATGAAAATCAAACACATGTCATTATCACAGGCACTCGCGTTGTGGATCATTTAATTTCCACAATAAATATTCACTTTTCCAGTATTATATGCTTTGAATCAGTTGTTGTGGATTCAGAATACAGCACGGTTTTCTACAGTTTCCTTGTCTGCTAAAATAACAGTGTCCACTGTTCAGGTCTCTGTTAATTTAGTGACAAGGACACTGTAGCACACCGTGCTATAGTTATTTTAGTGACAAGGAAGCTGTAGCACACCGTGCTATAGTTAATTTAGTGACAAGGAAGCTGTAGCACATCGTGCTATAGTTAATTTAGTGACAAGGATGCTGTAGCACACCGTGCTATAGTTCAACTCAACAATGACTGATTTAATGTATATAATGTTCCAAAAGTGAATACTTATTGCAGAAATTAATAAATCCATAATCTGAGCACCTGTGATCGTTATCAGCCTCTCCTGTTGTAAGCCTTCCAAACTGAAATTTAATTCCTCCATGCCTGAGTAACCATTTTTTCCTCCTTGTACACTACTTTGGAAATAAATGCAGTGGTGTTTTCACTTAAGATATCATCTTCGTTATATTTTCTATCAATGATTATGGATCATGTGCTCTCGATTGGTGCCCAAGTTAATCAAATCAGTAAAACATTTCTGTCATGCCAATGAAACTGATAGTCTTGTGCTTCTTTGGCAATGAGTGTACTCTATTCAGCAAGCTTGAGATGTGCTCAATTCAGTCTAAAATCAACCATAATGATCTTTTATTATTATTTTCTTGGGTCTCTTTTATGCACCCTACAGGCGCCAAGGAAGGAACTTTCTTTCACCAAAGATGAAAAATAAGGATCACTGGCAAAAGGGCACATCCTAGAATGAACCCTTGTGTTCTGACTATTTGTATGGGGACAAGAATTCTTAGAAACAGTGGTGGACAGAATCACTCAGGCAAGAAGCCCACAACTTTGAAAGCATATGAAGGACAGTGGTGAGTTTTCTCCCAGTAGTGCAAGTGGAAACATGTCCCTCTTTAAAAAGCCTTAGTACCACAAATAGCTAACTTCTTCCTTTGACTTTCTGAAGAGAAGTTAGCCCCCATCACCATCAAAGGCTACCATTCCGTGATCTCAAACATGTTCATTCATCATGGAAAGAAAGATATAGGCCATAACAATAACCTCTCTGACCTTCTTGCAAACTTAATCTGACTCGACTGAAGGCTTTGGGTCTGTGTCTGAAATGGAATCTCTCATGGGTTTAAACATGACTGAATAAAGCACCTTGTGAAGCTATATCTGGAACATCCTTGACTCACCTCTTGCACAAAACCTGCCTCCTAGCCATTCTAGCTACAGCGGGCAGAATTAGTGATAACACGCCTCATTGGTTGATCTGAATTATCTGCAGTTCCGAAATAATGGTTTGATTTGACTCTGGATGGATAATGTTTTCATGGGGAATCAGTCCTTTGAAAAATGTACAATGAATTGTATATTTTCAAGGGGGATGAAAACCTGTTTGTTATACATGGTTTCTTGCTATTTCAGCTTTCATTACATGTATGTGTTGTTTATTAAAATAAACAAAGACATTACCTGCAGCAATTTTTGTATAGTAGACAGCTTACCTAACGGCTGCTGTGTGACAGTCAACATGAATCACATTAAAATGAGACACAGTTGAGTATCCCACAGTTTTACGTTGTTTGTTCTCGTACTCATCTAGGTTAACTCGCTTTGTGTAGGTGTAGATGGCCAAAACCTGAAAAGAGAAGCAAGTTTGAAACTTGGCATGTATATATATGGGCATTATATTTCGCTTTGTGTAGGTGTAGATGGCTAAAACCTGAGAAGAGAAGTAAGTTTTAAACTTGGCATGTATACATATGGGCATTTTATTAAATAAATGTTATATATAATTTCATAATTATGGTCATTAATTCCACTGCTACATAAACATTACACTGTAAACATCAGCTGTACTTATATTTGCACATGAAAACTTGTTTGTCATTTTTATAAAGCTATCTTTTGTATGCAATTAGTGAATAATTTCTTTATTTTGTGATTGATCAAGCAGGAAGTACAATGTTACATCACTTGCCAAGTATATGAATGCCAGCGAAAGACTCTGAATCACTTCAGCAAAAACTTTTCCCTCATGCTCCTGACACTATTTGAACTAAACAAACCATACATCATTCTTATATTATTTGAATGATCAGTCGTTAAGAATGGCACTGTGACTACATATATCTTATTAGAAGTACTTAAACAGCAGGTGTAATTTACTAGTTCTCTGACATCATGGTTATAATTTAACTCTACCGAATAGTGTGACAATATCAATTACAATTTTATCCAACTTTCATGTATGACACATTTTAAGATCAGACATTTTTGTCCTTAGTTTTGCAATCTGTAAACCTTAAAACCATAACCACAGACAGTTATGAAACACACACAGACACATATATGTAATGAAGTAAAATTTGTTTTCGTTATTAATGCCAGAATAGCATGAAAAACCAGATTCCATTTCTCAGCATATACCATCTGACAAGTCTGTGTCATTCTACAATAGTATCTCCTGTTAGAATCTTGTTAATTGAAAGAGTATCATCCCTTACCTTTTGTGGCTGATAGCGGTATCCTTCTCTACATATACAACAGGTCAGGCCGGTTTCATCCTTCAAGTCTTCCATCTGCTTCAGCACAGAACTCTGCACTGTCACCTGACCCTTCTCATTGGTCTGTAAGCAGTATAGAAAGTCAATTCAACTATTATCATATCCAATACATCAGATTCACATTTGTCTATAAAGATCAGCCATGCAGAGAGAAAACTGATTGCTATAAGCATGTGCCCTGAACATACAGGGAAACCTATGAGTTTAATTATTATGTGTGAATTATTTATCTTTATTTACAGGTAGCTGAAATGTAGACATACATGTGATAACTTCCAAATCTAAAAACTAGAAATCTTTGGTCCAAAAATCTAGAATTTTCTGGAAAAATCTGAAACTTTTATCAGTCAATTGGTCGATATAACTAGTTATGTAAAATGTCTTTTTGCATTGAGAATTTAGGATTTTTCTTACATCAAATTTATTATGAACTGTTAACCTCATAGTATAGACCTTCCTTATAAAGTGAAATTAAGTTAAAATTTGCACATGTTCTAATAAAAGTTAAGTTTAAACACGAACTTCCCAATACTATGATACCCTCTGGAATCTCCCACCTTATCAGTGGTCACCTGCTTCATATGGCCAGAATCCCTTGGCACTGACAAATTTGTGTTCAAACATACCCCTCTATGACAGCCACCCCTATAATGCAGCCAGCATATTAGTGCAAAAACTGTTAAATTTACCCCTCACAAACAGCCACATGAGGTTTACTGATAAAAATCTCTTGATTTATAAATTCAACAAACTGATATTTGTTCAAACATACAGATTAAGTACCTAACTTTAATCCATACAATGAAATTAGTACAGTGGTCCCCCTCTTATAAGGCCACCAGTTATGCAGCAGGAAAGTGGCCTTATTATATGTAATTATATGTGTACTTTATATGTAATTATTACTCACATCTGTGTGATCCCCCTCTAGAAAGGCCACCCCTCTAATAAGGCCACTTTCCTGCTGCATAACTGGTGGCCTTATAAGAGGGGTGGCGTTTCTAGAGGGGGATCACACAGATGCGAGTAATAATTACATATAAAGTTATTCTTTCATTGGCAATTTGTAGTTATTACACAAAATGCTTGGTGTTTTTTGTGCAGCTTCTCCATTGGATGACTGTCACTTGTGCTGCCCTAACACCCACATAATGAAAAAAGTTTAACAAATCACTATTACCTTTGCCATTCAAATGTTTCTACTTATTAAGGAATTTTTTGTCCCAGTGATCCGAGATTCAATTCTGTGTTTATGTTAATTTGATCCATCTCCAATGGAGAACCACTGTCCATCCATCCCTGAGATTCCAAATTAGATTTATCCCAAAGGAAGTTAGGTATGGATTGCCAAGAATTATAATTAGGAATATACATAAAACAAACCTTCCTGAATTTTCTAAGCAACTGTCTTGACCTCTGAACCTCGATCTTAAGATCATTATAGATCCTGGAGCTCCAAATCCTTGACCTCTGAACCTCATTCTTAAAATCATTATAGATCCTGGAGCTCCAAATTCTTGACCTCTGAACCTCGATCTTAATATCATTATGTAGATCCTGCAACTCCAAATCCTTGACCTCTGAACCTCGATCTTAAAATCATTATAGATCCTGGAGCTCCAAATCAAAAGATTTTTTTGAATCTTCAAAAAAAGGTTAAATATTATTGTTTTTTTTTAATTCAAGTTCAGAAGATAGGTAGAGTGGAGCTAATACTGCAAGACTGGGATCATTTTCTTTTTTTATGATAAATGACCTTGACCATTGTCCTTTTGACCTAACAATTCAGCAGGAGTGTTGGCCTACCTTCATTCCCAGTGCTCCTAGCTGTTTCTTCCTCACAGCCATGGCCAGCCTCTTCTTCTCTGCCTTAGTTTGCTGTCTCACCTCCTCAATCTGAAATACACATTTTCAGACGTATATGCTTATGTTATACAGTTGTCCCTCTCTATATAGTACCTTACTGTAATGCAGCTCTTTACTATAATTTCAGATACTGTAGCAGTGGCTTCACTTGTCAAACATGAAATTCACGACTCCAGACAACCTTTGCAGTGTACCCACTGCATACAGCACATTTCAAAGAGGGCAACTCTCAATGACTGATCACAACAAATGATATAAACCTATCTTAAAAATAACTGAGAAGGCTCAATGTAAATAACATTGGCTGTTGCTGCTAAATGACATGGAAACATTATCTGCTTCCTTGTGCAGTTCAGACCGAAATAAGCTGGAACAGTACAAAGGACATCTTTGCAACAGGAATGTATGTCTGCTTCTTTGTGCAGTTCAGATTAAAATAAGCAGGAACAGTACAAAGGCCATCTCTGCAACAGGAATGTATGTCTGCTTTATTGTGCAGTTCAGGCTGAAATAAGCAGGGACAGTGCAAAGGCCATCTCTGTGACAGGAATGTATGTCTGCTGCTTGATGCATTTATTTCTAACCCAAGTATTATATATTTCCACTTATATCAGCATTATGTCAATATACATGTTCTAACTTATGATGATTAATTTGGTCACTATTACCAAGGACACCACACAGTGTTGGTATTTAGGAGTCATATTATGGCTTCAGTTTGATAGGATGTAGTTTATTTACAAATGCTAATAATGTTTTTCGTTTTTCATTCTTCCAGTGCCTGAAATGTATGTTATTACTGGTAATAGTGAATCCAAGCACCTGTAATTATAATGACTTAAAACAAAAATGGCATATCTCATCTGATAATTGTTCCTGTTTTATAATGTGCTTTTCTTATACTCTATGCTCTCTAAGAAACAGAATTTCAATGTATAGTTTCAAATTATCACATTTCTACAAACCTGCAAATATACACAGAGACTTGAATAAATCATAAAGAATTTTAGTATCTAAAAATGACTTTTGTTGTCAGTCAGCAACTAAGTACATTTATAGTTTGATAAGGCCATGCTTAAGCTAATTGCAGCCAAGTTACTTGAAACTTGGTGCACTGCTACCATGTGTTAGAGATACCGTACTTACAAGTGTACTTGAGCATCATAAAGGATTATTCCAACTATTAGCAAGTTCTATCCTATTCCATGCAGATGACAGTAAGACCAATTATAGCAAGGATTATTCCAGGTATTAAGCAAGTTCTGTCCTATTCCATGCAGATGACAGTAAGATCAATTACAGCAAAGATTATTCCAGGTATTGACAAGTTCTGTCCTATTCCATGCAGATGACAGTAAGACCAATTACAGCAAGGATTATTCCAGGTATTAGCAAGTTCTGTCCTATTCCATGCAGATGACAGTAAGATCAATTACAGCAAGGATTATTCCAGATATCGGCAAGTTCTGTCCTATTCCATGCAGATGACAGTAAGACCAATTACAGCAAGGATTATTCCAGGTATTAGCAAGTTCTGTCCTATTCCATGCAGACAAATAAGATCTCCATTTTTCACCCTTACACTTTTTGCCATCCTTACATGGCCAATTACATCTCTATCCTAACTTTTCTGTAAACATTGCAGGTAAACCTCAATTTTCCACCACCCTTGATTTTCCACCAATTTCCTACTTAATTAACGTGGGTGAAAAATGGAGGAAGCATTGGACTACCTCTACCTGTGACATGATCAGAGACTCTGCATCTGTTTTTATCTACTGGACTACCTCTACCTGTGATATTATCAAAGACCCAAGGTCTGTTTTTATATACTGGACTACCTTTACCTGTGACATGATCAAAGACTCTGTAGTCCGTTTTTATACACTGGATAACCTTTACCTGTGACATGATTAAAGACTCTGTAGTCTGTTTATATACACTGGACTACCTTTACCTTTGATATGATCAAAGACTCTGTAGTCCCTTTTTATACACTAAACTACCTCTACCTGTGACATGATGAAAGACTCTGTAGTCTGTTTTTATACACTACTCAGCCTCTACCTGTGATATGATGAAAAACTCTGTAGACCATTTTTAAATACTGGACTACCTCTACCTATGACATGATCAAGTGATCAAAGACTGTAGTCTGTTTTTATACACTGGACTACCTCTACCTGTGACATGATCACTCTGTAGTCTGTTTTTTTTATCTCACCTTCTCTTTGATATTCTCATTCTCCCTCATTGCCTCCAGTAGATTTTCTGCCATGGTGCCAATATGTCGGTCTGACGACACTTGCTCCAGTTTGTGAAGAATCTGTATCAGACTGCCACCTATCATTGTCTGGGGACCAGAAATAAAGAAATGTGTAACAGTTAGAACTCAAAATATGTTGCAGGTGTCATAATCTTTATTAAAATTATTCTTGTTATTAGTGCTGTCAGCTTTTTCTCCTCAATCAATCAATCAATCAATCAGTCATCATCATCATCACTGTCATCATAAATCATCCCACTCATCATTATTATTGTTATTCTGTATATTCAATTAGGTCTCGTGAAGCAAGGTCAACTACTGGGAGTATCTCAGATTAACAAAACTGCTAAATTAATACTGTTTTCAAGATACAAATCATGTCTTAATCATAATTCAAACATATAATATTACCAGATAGAAATTATGACATTATACAAGGCAAAAGGATTGTAAACAATTGCTCCAACTTACTAGCTCCTCTCCATTATAGACCTGACGAAATTAGGGCAATATTCAGATAATGAGAGATCAAATTATGGCAACATCCAGATAAAGAGAGGTTGATGTTGGTTGGTTGTGTGGGTTTAATGCCATTTTTCAGCACATGATACATGGTGGCCAGTATATTTGGTGGAGGATGGACCCAAAAAGACACCGTGAAGAACCACAGACCAAGACTCAAACCCACGTGGACAGAGGTGAGATGTCAGTGATCTGTAAAAGTGAGCACCTTAGACCACTCAGCCACCCAGGGCCCCAAAAAGAGGTTGAATACCTAAAGGTGAATGTAACATTATTCTCTTCAGTAAAGAAAAATTATTTCCAGACAACTAACACATTTTATACAAACAACATTGTGTCTTAAACAGTCAATACAAAACAGTGTTAAGTTTTGAGATTTTCAGTCAAGGTCAATGTTGTCACCATAATAATGCCCTTACCTAGGTGTGATTGTGACCACTGCTGGTTCCAGCAAAGGTCAAGGTTGTTACCATAAGAATGCCCTTACCTGGGTGTCACTGTGATCACTGCAGATTCCATTAAAGTCAAGGTTATTACCATAAGAATGCCCTTACCTGGGTGTCATTGTGACCACTACAGATTCCAGTAAGCAGCCTCAAGACATAGTTCAGCGAGGGTTTACCAAGGAATTCCTTCCAATTATCACCGTCAGTTCTGATGAGAAAAAAATAGGAAAATCAATTTCAGCTCGCAAAAGAATGGTAATTTGTGCAAAAACAGGTATAAATTCTTATGGTAAACTGACTTTGTGACAAGTTACTTTGGCTGCCAAGACTCTCAACCTTTAAAACTTGTTTTGTTTTAAAAAAGACTGAAGCAGGATATTCTTATAATAGCAAGGAATACACATCCAGGCTTTGACACTGTATACTGTCTTCAGCCAATGTCCTGTTGTTTCTTTTAAAAAAAGGTTTAATGTCTTTGCCACTTACTTTTCAGCCAAACAGAGTCATCTCTTGCTTATGATATCCAGTTATAAAAACTAAATTTGTGTTTGTAAAACATGTACTGCAGACCCGAAAAGACCATGCTCCCAAAAACTTAAAACTGAAGAAAAATGTGAAAAACTGCTGTCATATGAAAATCTAACCAGGTCATCTATTTATGCATATAAATATGCAAATTTCATTTGTCTGACTCTGATGATATTTCCTAAATTGCGCTCCCAAAATTTTGTGAAAAATTCCAGAAGTTAAGAAAACAATTCTTAAAAAAAATATTTATAGGACCTTTTATCCAGTATAAAATTTTATGCACCAAAACACACAAGAACTAAAACCATCTAAATTATGTGTCAGAAAGTTATCAAAAAGTATAGTTTTCTCCAGGAGGCATTTTACCAACAAATTTACAGCATAGTGGAAGTAGTGGTATCCAACCATGGGGAGGTAACCCACTATAAGGAATGTACCCCCTCTTTTCTAGAGACACCTTCTGGGGGTGGAGGGTGGGGATGGGGGTAAAATGAAAACACCTTTTAATTAACTAGCAGTATGGAATAAAGCATCCCTTATCATGTTGCCTATTTCTTTGATGTTCTTGATCAAGTCCAGTTTATAATCACTATTCTATGCCTAACGCAGACAAGCTGTATCTACCAGTGTATATTCATCAAAATATTTATCTGAAGAATAACAAAGATTCCTACCGTCATGCAACCTCTCATGTCTTCTCAAATATATTCAGGGTACAACCTAACTTTCTACAGCACTATCTTGTTCACTATTGTGTACTACCTTGTTCACTATTGTGTACTATCTTCTTCACTATTGTGTACTACCTTGTTCACTGTAGTGCACTAGCCTGTTCAGTACTCATTCAAACTAGAGTGCACTTCTAGCTTAAACACGGCACTTGAGAAGTGCACTTTCGCGTAAGGTATGGTTTAAGTGACACTGCAATTAACACTACATGCCATCAACCATACTGATATTCAACTAACACTACATGCCATCAACCATACTGATATTCAACTAACACTACATGCCATCAACCATACTGATATTCAATTAACACTACATGCCATCAACCATACTGATATTCAACTAACACTACATGCCATCAACCATACTGATATTCAACTAACACTACATGCCATCAACCATACTGATATTCAACTAACACTACATGCCATCAACCATACTGATATTCAACTAACACTACATGCCATCAACCATACTGATATTCAATTAACACTACATGCCATCAACCATGCTGATATTCAACTAACACTACATGCCATCAACCATACTGATATTCAACTAACACTACATGCCATCAACCATACTGATATTCAACTAACACTACATGCCATCAACCATACTGATATTCAACTAACACTACATGCCATCAACCATACTGATATTCAACTAACACTACATGCCATCAACCATACTGATATTCAACTAACACTACATGCCATCAACCATACTGATATTCAACTAGAAATGTGTTCATGGAGCATGAAAAACTTAAGTGCAAAATTTTCCTGGATGTACAGACATACATTTTGAAGGATGTACAGGTAGACCGACAGACATATGTAACCCTGTATGTCCCTTCCTGATTTGGATGCACATACATACATGTGGAGAGATGTACGGGTAGAGACAGACAGACATATGCCCCTTCTTCATTTGGATGTATAGACATACATGTGGAAGGATGTACAGGTAGACAGATAGACATATGCCCCTTCCTCATTTGGATGTATAGACATACATGTGGAAGGATGTACAGGTAGACAGACAGACATGTTTAACCCTATATGCCCCTTCCTCATTTGGATGAGGCATACAAATCAAAGTTCAAATGAATGCAGACATTTCAAGATGATTATAGAAAAAAGGAGCCACTGACTAAACAGAGAATAATATCAGTTGATTCTTACGCTAGCAGAGTTTTGACTTCTGGTGAGTGTGTCTGGATATAATCCACAGCCTGCTTCACAATTCCATGTTCTACCATCATGTCCTTCAGCAGTATTCCATTAGCATTGCTCTGAAGTTACAGAAATAATAGTCAGTAACCATAGAAACAATAAACAATATGGCAAATACAAGTGAGAACGCGAGATTCACTGACATTTTTCACATGAAGCTTCATCTTTAGATACACCTACACTGCAAGCTGGGTTGCTATAGGTACAGAAATTTTGAGCCCAGGCAAGATTTTTTTAAGAAAGTAGGATATAACCCTGAAATGTAGCAACAGTGACCCAGTTTTGGTGCACACAATGTCTTCATCCCAAGCTACATCAATACTGCAAGGTTTGTTTCAGTATGGGGATGAGTATCAGATCGGGAATGAAGGATGGATGGGTGCATGAACACATGGACCACAGACTTCTCTAAGTGAGGTATAATAAAGTGTACATCAACATAGTCATGTAGGTGCATTACTGGTCTTAAATAAAATATTAATTATTGTTGTAAAATTTAATACTAATATAGTTTAACCAAGTCTTTTTAATTCTTGATTGTTAAATGCTCTGCTATTCTATTGTCAACCAAAAACTTCTAGATGAAAATTATTGATCACTATGGACTTTTTAGGATGGAGGCCAGTTACTAAACTGGGTCAAGACAAGAGGTTTACAATGGAGGCCAGGTACTAAACTGGGTCAAGACAAGAGGTTTACAATGGAGGCCAGTTACTAAACTGGGTCAAGACAAGAGGTTTACAATGGAGGCCAGTTACTAAACTGGGTCAAGACAAGAGGTTTACAATGGAGGCCAGTTACTAAACTGGGTCAAGAAAAGAGGATGTTAGGTCTAATCATAACCAATACAAGGTGGTTCAAATTTTTTCCCACGTGTGGTGCTTTCATTGTGACATCACAGTGTGCAATATTCGATCCGGTTTACACTGGATCACACCTTGATTTATCTCGTCCAAATATGTCCACATTGATCTTGCTGTATAAACTTCTCATGGCATTTATATAATGACCTTCCAAGGAATATTGATCTATGAGGTAAATAAAGTAAATAATTGATATTTAAAGGTATGTGCAATCAAATTCTCCAAAATGACACTCACTGCTGAAATAGTTGGTACCAAATACCTTCATAACCTGTATGACTTGTACTTTAGCAAGCATCTATTACAAGGTTGCATGTATCATTTGGATAGAGATCATGTTTCTAGACATACCTCAATTGCCCCAGCTATTGAGCAGAAACAATCCAAATGAACTTTTTCATCTTGAGTATGCTCCAAATCAAACCTGCAATAAAAATATCTTGCATGTAAAGTAAGCAAATTTTCTTCACACCTTGAAAAAAAATATGACAAAAATGAGAATGAATTTGTTTGTTGGTTGGTTTTAAAAGCACTTTGTACTCATTATTTTGCTATATCATGCAAAAGAAATTGCAGCTAAGTACCTTTCCCAAGGATACACAGAAGCAGCTTACCCTAGCTATCGAACCTGTGACCCTTAGATTATGAAATCAGATGCTCTAACAACTCAGCTACAGCAGCTATCAAAGATGAATTTGAAACTTTGTCTACAAGAATATTATATACTCTAATAAATGTATTTTTAAATCATGAATTTCAAGTCAAAAAAATTTTCAACTGCACATAGTATATAATGAAACATTTGTTATTAAAGAACATCCATATTAAATTATTATTTATTCATCTAAACATATCATTCCTGGCTGTCTTTTGGTAGCTTGTATGCAGATTCTATGCAGAATGCGCATAAGAAAAATTTTATACTTTTCAAATTGGTTGGATAAAGTGTAACACAAACAGACCCCAAAATAGGTAATTTTACCTGTTAAATGAAAACTGAATGCATAATTTTACCTGTTAAATAAAAACTGAATGCATAATTTTACCTGTTAAATGAAAACTGAATGCAGACTGAGCACAAAGGAAATGCAGAATGAACATAAACAAAATTAAAAATACATTTTGAAGAAAATAGACAGCACAAATGCAGAACACAGAATAATGAATGATAAATTAAAACAGAACAAAACACAAATGCATTTCATGAATGGATTTGAAAATTTATTAATTTTAGGCTGCTGTTAAATTTCCAAAGGTTGAAAGCCCTTTTGAATTAAAATCCTGGATTAGATTCTTTGCACTGACAAAATCTTTTTCACTCCTTACAAACTGTGACATTGTTCATGTTAAAGCAAACATAACTGCCATTCATTTGATAACATCATCACCGGTAACATTTTCTGTGAAATTTTTATCTGACCAAAATGAAATAATAAAAAATAAAAAATGTGGTGATAATACCTGACAACTGTATTTTACATTTATTGCATTTGCAGGTATATTTTTTATTTATACTCAATTTTGTCTTCTGCATTTTATGCATTTGCTATTTTATTATCGAATACTTTAAATAAGAAATGATATGAAAGCAATAGTTCTCTCCATTTACCGCTCTCAAAAATGGAAAACCCAACTGCAGTATAGGCATACATTTTCCATTTCATTTCAAATAATGAAAATGAAAGGAAATGATGAATAGAAGCAATAAAACCTAAAACTATGTTATAAAAGCCAAAATGAGAAACATGACTGGAATGCAAACAGATTGCAAATGCAATGAATTTCAAAGGCATTTCAAATGCAAAAGAAGTGTAAATGAAATGCAAACTAAATGCAGATTTGGTAAAATTAACAGTTTCAGGGTCTGTATCTAGATTTTATTGGTATAAAAAAAACCTACTTGTCAAAGTTCATGTAAGGTTTGAAATGGTTGATAAGTGTCAGCATTTTGTCTTCTTCACCAAACGCCAGGAATGGGATCAGTCTCATCAATCCCTGCAGGACATTGTTGTTAGTGCGAACAAAGGGGCTGTTGATTCGCTCCAGTAGCATCATCAACTGGTCTTTGTCACCACAACGTTTAGAAAATGTCTGAAATGAAAAGCAAAAGAGTTATCAAACCTGGTCCTGATAGTTACATACAAATATTCTGATGGAAAAATGCCTGAACTCTCTATAGGATTTGTCTGTTTGTTTGTTTACTGTTTAACAGCATATTAACAAGTGCTACGGCAACTGGAGCAAAGTGCTTTGCCCATGGACACAGCAATGGCGGCAGACTGGGCCTGGTCGATGGACACAGCAATGGCGGCAGACTGGGCCTGGTCGATGGACACAGCAATGGCGGCAGACTGGGCCTGGTCGATGGACACAGCAATGGCGGCAGACTGGGCCTGGTCGATGGACACAGCAATGGTGGCAGACTGGGCCTGGTCGATGGACAAAGCAATGGCGGCAGACTGGGCCTGGTCGATGGACACAGCAATGGCGGCAGACTGGGGCTGGTTGATGGACACAGCAATGGCGGCAGACTGGGCCTGGTAGATGGACACAGCAATGGCGGCAGACTGGGCCTGGTCGATGGACACAGCAAGGGCGGCAGACTGGGCCTGGTCGATGGACACAGCAATGGCGGCAGACTGGGCCTGGTCGAGAGTTCTGCTAGCACATTAACTACCGTGGCTTCTTCACTCTGAGAACAGGTGTTTTACAAATGTCGTTGTACTGTTTTTGCACTGAACAATGTGTACATTTCCAAATGTACTAATTTGTATCCATGTGCATGATATAATATACTATATGTATGGGTGTATCTCGGGGGGTGGGGGGCATGCAATATGACAGATGGTTAAATCACAAGGGCCCAGTAAGGACATGCTATCAGGAGGGTGTGATAATATATCTAGTTCTGGACATGAAAATAAACAAATTTTGGAGCCATCCAGAGATTCCCCTAAGAGATGGATCACTTACAGTGTATAACTCTGGTGACTGACTGCTGGCCTCCAGTAGTATCACCTCCATGATCTGAAGAACCTGCTCTGTGATTGTCTGCCCCTTGGTGCCACCACTAGCACTACCACTCTCTTGCTCTGACCACAGTGCCTGAAATATACACACATATGAATTTTCAAAAATCTTGTAAATATCTTTGGTAAAGTCGGTCCACTTTTTATTCTTTTCTTGTCTTTAGAAAATGCAAATATCTGATTGTGAGTTTTTTGTCAAGTTTAGTCTTTGAAGATGAATAGTACTAAAGTAGATAAATTTCTATTACAATGTTTCTTATTAAACATGAATTTAAGGCTTAAAGAACAGAGTGAATCATGGTACACATGCATGTATGACGAGAGTTTTAATATTAATTCACTATGTTTCTATGCATGGTAAATTTCAGCAGATCTGCTACCTGTAATTGACTTCGTATCCCAAATGTTTACAAAATTTTTACACTTGAAAAAAAATTAAAATGAAATTATTGGACATAAAATATTCCAGACATCCTATTATATATCAATAAGGAAATGTTTATATATTTCGGTACTGCCTGCCAAGAATGTGTCTCCCACAACTCTGACCCTAAACCACACATTCTTTCAAACAGTGGATGGCTTCTGTCTCTTGGGAAACCTTTTTGCAAAGTCTAATGCCAATATAAAGATGCAAACAGGATATAAAACTATTTAAAAGCACTACTATACTGTAAATCACAAACAGGATACAGAGCTATTTAAAAGCAATTCTATACTGTAAATCACAAACAGGATATACAGCTATTTAAATGCAATTCTATAATGTAAATCACAAACAGGATACACAGCTATTTAAATGCAATTCTATACTGTAAATCACAAACAGGATACAGAGCTATTTAAAAGCAATTCTATACTGTAAATCACAAACAGGATATACAGCTATTTAAATGCAATTCTATACTGTAAATCACAAACAGGATACACAGCTATTTAAATGCAATTCTATACTGTAAATCACAAACAGGATACACAGCTATTTAAATGCAATTCTATACTGTAAATCACAAACAGGATACACAGCTATTTAAATGCAATTCTATACTGTAAATCACAAACAGGATATACAGCTATTTAAATGCAATTCTATACTGTAAATCACAAACAGGATATACATTTATTTAAAAGCACTTTTATAATGTAAATCACAAACAGGATACACAGCTATTTAAAAGCACTTTTAAACTGTAAATTTTAAACAGAATATACAGCTATTTAAAAGCACTTTTAATCTGTAAATCATAAACAGAATATACAGCTATTTAAAAGCATTACTACAGTCCTACCCACTAATATTGACATCACTTATGTCACCAAACCACCTATGTCGACAAAAAATCAAAGTCCCGGTCCCCTGGTCTATTGTTACAACCAAATTTGTCATGCTTATGACTATGTTGAGATAAAAAATAAATGCATATGTCGACCGAAGCTTGAACAAATCGTTTGTTTACTGATCATTTATGTCAACAAGCTGCCAGTTCTGACTCATACTTTGTTCTCCAATTATCTGATGTTGCCGCTAGGCTTTAATGTTGCCATCAGATTAACAAACATGCATTTGTCTGGTCCTCCAAAGAATGCCATTTGCGGCAACTTCAATTGCACATGCACCCTTCATCAAAGCAAGCCGGCTACAATCTTCAATAAAAACAATCCACCCTTCATCAAAGGAAGTCATCATCAGACTTGAATAAAAGCAATGGAATCTGATCAACTGTTGCATTTTCCAAAGTGATTGGTGATTGAAACACGTTTACTGTGCCAAGAAAGTTTCCTTTTATGCAGGAAGAAAAGTAACTTTTTTTATGCTTATGATGGCTACCAATAGCAGCGTAAAACGTAAATTCTACTTGTGCTTAATTGATCAGAGAGAATTCATAATTTGTTGACAGGTTTTCATTTCCATATGAATAGCCTAATCCCATTGGTAGCCTCAGTAAGATGATTACATTTGTTGCCTTAAGGCTTAGGCAGACCAAAATCTAAGTCAATTTAAAATACACATAACATGTAAATAACAACTATACAGCCATGTGCTACTGGCAACAATGAATATTGTAGTGAATTGTTTAGTCATACATGTTGATTGACAATGGAATATAGATCAAATGAGGACTACCATTTTTTTTATACATGTGTTTTCTAACAGGATGTGACCGATACATTAATTTTCTAACATGTGACCTGTACTCAAATTAGTGGATTTTTCGTATACATGTACTTAACACATAATAGATTTTATTACACAAAGGTAACAAAAATATAAGTTGTCAATGTACAAGTGTATTTCACACTGGTTTTGTCTTCATTTACTCAATTTTCATTGTTTATTTTCTCAAAATGTAAATACTACTCACTGACGACAGGTCACTCCTTACAGATGAATTTCATTTATATGTGGATCAAAGAGAAATTTGTTTTTTACTGGCCCCCCCCCCACTCCCGAACTTGACATCCGCTTATGTTGACAATATTGCCTCGGGCCTGGGGATGTTGATATCAATGGGTAGGACTGTACACTTTAAATCACAAACAGGATATAAAACTATTTAAAAGCACTTGCCATATTTCAGCATATTAGCAACATATAATTTTCACGAATTACCAATGTACATAAATAGAAATTCTAGGTGGTAATTTTACCTTATGTAATGAAAAGCAATGTGCTGCACAATGAATACATAGATGAAATGAAGTGTGGTTGTTATATTCCTATAAGAGGTATTATTAAACTGCATCAAGAATGAAGTGTGGTTGTTGTGTTCCAATAAGAGGTATTATTAAACTGCGTCAAGAATGAAGTGTGGTTGTTGTATTCCAATAAGAGGTATTATTAAACTGCATCAAGAATGAAGTGTGGTTGTTGTATTCCAATAAGAGGTATTATTAAACTGCATCAAGAATGAAGTGTGGTTGTTATATTTCAATGAGAGGTATTATTAAACTGCATCAAGAATGAAGTGTGGTTGTTATATTCCAATGAGAGGTATTATTAAACTGCATCAAGAATGAAGTGTGGTTGTTATATTCCAATAAGAGTGTGGTTGTTATATTCCTATAAGAGGTATTATTAAACTGCATCAAGAATGAAGTGTGGTTGTTGTATTCCAATAAGAGGTATTATTAAACTGCATCAAGAATGAAGTGTGGTTGTTGTATTCCTATAAGAGGTATTATTAAACTGCATCAAGAATGAAGTGTGGTTGTTGTATTCCTATAAGAGGTATTATTAAACTGCATCAAGAATGAAGTGTGGTTGTTGTATTCCTATAAGAGGTATTATTAAACTGCATCAAGAATGAAGTGTGGTTGTTATATTCCAATGAGAGGTATTATTAAACTGCATCAAGAATGAAGTGTGGTTGTTGTATTCCTATAAGAGGTATTATTAAACTGCATCAAGAATGAAGTGTGGTTGTTGTATTCCTATAAGAGGTATTATTAAACTGCATCAAGAATGAAGTGTGGTTGTTGTATTCCTATAAGAGGTATTATTAAACTGCATCAAGAATGAAGTGTGGTTGTTGTATTCCTATAAGAGGTATTATTAAACTGCATCAAGAATGAAGTGTGGTTGTTGTATTCCTATAAGAGGTATTATTAAACTGCATCAAGAATGAAGTGTGGTTGTTGTATTCCTATAAGAGGTATTATTAAACTGCATCAAGAATGAAGTGTGGTTGTTGTATTCCAAAAAGAGGTATTATTAAACTGCATCAAGAATGAAGTGTGGTTGTTGTATTCCTATAAGAGGTATTATTAAACTGCATCAAGAATGAAGTGTGGTTGTTGTATTCCTATAAGAGGTATTATTAAACTGCATCAAGAATGAAGTGTGGTTGTTGTATTCCTATAAGAGGTATTATTAAACTGCATCAAGAATGAAGTGTGGTTGTTGTATTCCTATAAGAGGTATTATTAAACTGCATAAAAAATGAAGTGTGGTTGTTGTATTCCTATAAGAGGTATTATTAAACTGCATCAAGAATGAAGTGTGGTTGTTGTATTCCTATAAGAGGTATTATTAAACTGCATCAAGAATGAAGTGTCGTTGTTGTATTCCTAATGAAGTGTCGTTGTTGTATTTCTATAAGAGGTATTATTAAACTGCATCAAGAATGAAGTGTGGTTGTTGATTATATTCCTATAAGAGGTATTATTAAACTGCATAAAAAATGAATATCAAAACTGAGGTATAATTATACAATTACACATGAAACATCAATCAAAACATTTCTTTGAAGTAATATTCACAAGACTACCTGTGTTCACTCATTTGCATACATCCTTAGAGTAATTCATGAAATAGTGGCTTTTAAATATTGATAATTGGATAAAAACTTCAAGTATGTCTGTGTGGGTAGACATTAGCATTTGATTTCACTAATGTAAAATTGTAGCAAATGAGTTTGCTTGCTACATTTTCTAAAATTGTTTGATTTCTAGTACTTTCATGCTGGATGGAATAGCTCTAACTTAAATAGATAGTCTTACCTCCACTGTATTTGTTGCCATCAAGAATTATTAACTGAATGTAAGGGACATAAATCTGCTGATTATACAATATTTTTATCATAACAAGAATGAGTAGGAAGAAACTCTGCAGATTCTACACGTTTTGTTGTCATGATTTGAAGATAAGGGAGTTAACTCACCAGATTGAGGGCTCCCAGCATAACATTGATGGTGTTAAGCTCCTGTTTGATCAGCTCCAGACGGTTGGCTTTAACATTCACCACAAAGCTGAAGAGTTTCAGCAACACTAACATCAATGGTTTGCCAAGAACCAAGTCTCGTATTGATACCAGCCTGACAAAAGAAATTGTATTAAATTAAGCAAAGTCTAGTTTATCATAATCATTGAACTTAATTTCTAAACAAATCAGAGTGTAATCAACTTTCATTAGTCTCCAGAAGCCATTGTAAAACATTACCATGAGGAAAATAAATTCAGACTAAAGTTATCTTGGCCCCTTTTACAACTTAAGATCTATTTGCAATTTTTTATCCTTATGTTTGAACTTTTAATCATTTTAAAATTTGAAATTTAAACTTTTAATTACTGTGCTGACATATTGTGAAACCACCTGCCTACCTACCCACCCACCCACCCTCCTTGCTACTGTGACACAGCATAAAAGACATAAAAAAAGGAAAAACAAAATTCTTTATAGGAAAAACAACATTCTTTTCATCATATCAAAGTAATGGTAGTTAGTTAAGGAGTACCTAGTTTACAGGAGAATAGTTTAAGAGTAAGCAATAACAGCAAAAATGTCAAATTGTACTAAAGTCAGTGAAATGTGAAATATGAGTCACAGTGACCTACTTTTATCATGAGGGTGTAGTACTTATCAAGATGCACCCTCTCATCATGTTTCATGATTCCAGGTGTAGCAGTATTATACAGTAGATAAAACACCAATGTGGTCAGGAGCTAAATGCACAAACATGCCAGTAAAATGTTAAATATAGGTCACAATGACCTTCTTTTGTTGTATGGGAGTGGTACTAAATGGGATCCATGCAATCACCAAGTTTGATGATTCTGGCATAAATAATGCTTGAGACTGAAATCAAGGCAGTGAAGCATGAAATATTGGTCACAGTGACCTACTTCTGTGACAAGGGTGTAGTACTGATCAAGATACATCCCCTCGCTAAATTTCATGAATCTTGGTAAAACAGTATGTATACAGGGTGCTAAAAAATACAATTTGGTTTTGAGCCAAACCCCCAAACTTTAAGCCACTAAAATGTGAAATGTAGGTCACAGTGACATTCATTTGTGGTAAGGGTGTGGTACTAATAGAGATGCATACAATCATCCAGTTTGATGATTCTAGCAGAAACAGAGTTTTCGAAATATACTTGAAACACACAATTTTACCAAAATCAGTGAAGCATGAAGTATACATCACAGAGACCTACTTCTATGATGAGGGTGTAGAACTCATCAAAATGCATCTCCTCTTGAATTTAGGTATAACAGTATATATCTACTGTGTGCTAAAATCCTATTTGGTCTTGAACTAAATGCAAAAGCTTAACCAAAGCCAGTAAAAAGTAAAATGTAGGTCACAGTGACATTTTTGTGTGGTTTGATGATTTCTAGCATTAACAGAGATTGAGAAATAAACTTAAAACAACATAATTTAACCAAAGTCGGTAATACATGAAATATAGGTCACGGTGACCTACTTCTGTGATGAGAGTGTGGTACTCATCAAGATGCAATCCCTCACCAAATTTCATGAATCTAGATATAACAGTATACATACAGGGTGATAAAACCTATTTGGTCATGAGCTAACTCTTTACCCTAGTCATACCACAACTGAGTACTATAAGACATTTCAACTCTATATCTTACTGAGTACCACAACAGAGTACTACAAGACATTCCAACTCTCTATCCTAAAGAGTCATTGGTACCACAACAGAGTACAACAAGATCATTATTTCCCCACATCACAGCTGACTGGAACTTTATATTTCTTCTCTTCCAGATCTGAACCAGTTCAACAACACTGTCTGTTAAGATGAACATATCTCACCTATGTTTCATTCTTTGTGCCCCATGCTTTCATCTTCACTAACACCCTGTATCACACTTTATTCTTTTATAGCAATGTTTTAAAGTTGTTAACATTTCGTCAGTTAGAAACACAGTGTCTAGGTTCCCAGTAGAAGTTCATCAGTATTGTTTGTTTGTGTGTCTAGGTTCCCAGTAGAAGTTCATCAGTATATTGTTTGCTTGTGTGTCTAGGTTCCCAGTAGAAGTTCATCAGTATATTGTTTGTTTGTGTGTCTAGGTTCCCAGTAGAAGTTCATCAGTATATTGTTTGTGTGTCTAGGTTCCCAGTAGAAGTTCATCAGTATATTGTTTGTTTGTGTGTCTAGGTTCCCAGTAGAAGTTCATCAGTATATTGTTTGTTTGTGTGTCTAGGCTCCCAGTAGAAGTTCATCAGTATATTGTTTGTTTGTGTGTCTAGGTTCCCAGTAGAAGTTCATCAGTATATTGTTTGTTTGTCTAGGTTCCCAGTAGAAGTTCATCAGTATCTTGTTTGTTTGTGTGTCTAGGTTCCCAGTAGAAGTTCATCAGTATATTGTTTGTTTGTGTGTCTAGGTTCCCAGTAGAAGTTCATCAGTATATTGTTTGTTTGAGTGTCTAGGTTCCCAGTAGAAATTCATCAGTATTGTTTGTTTGTGTGTCTAGGTTCCCAGTAGAAGTTCATCAGTATATTGCTTGTTTGTGTGTCTAGGCTCCCAGTAGAAGTTCATCAGTATATTGTTTGTTTGTGTGTCTAGGTTCCCAGTAGAAGTTCATCAGTATATTGTTTGTTTGTGTCGACTCCTCTAGACCCCTCTATGTTCAAAAGTTGACAGGCTTTGATATCTGTATGTCACCCCTCCTATTCTGCATTGTGGGTACAATTTTAAAAATTCAAAAAGAATTTTGAAAAATAATTTAGAATGGGGTTCATCTTGATTTTCGATAGGGATGTACTTGTTTAGAATCCCAGGTTTCCATTCTTTCCATCCCCAGGCCTAAAGTATATTCAGAAACAGGCTTGTACTCCCCTCCCCAGATATTTCACCTAATGTCTGGTTTCCTTACCCATTTTTGATACTAAAGAGCGATCCTTGCTGTGGATCATTATTTGTTTGTCCTTTATGTGCCTGCAATTGTTGTACACATTTATCCGTGTATGTGTGTAAATGTTGTACACATGTATTTATCCCTGTATGTGTGTAATTGTGAGGACTGGCTTTCTTTAGTTCTAATATGTTATGAACAATTTGTTTAGCAAAATTACATTTAAAAGAGTAAAATTTATTTAAAGAAATTTAAAAAAAAAAAGAATGATAGATGGAACAAAATAAGAAAATATTTATATTTGTACTGAATATTTGCATGATATATGTATTTTTGACACACAATAAATAGCATGTATAGAGGTTTCCCCATCATTGAAAGACAGAAATGCCATTTGAAAATTGATTCTTATGTGGACTATGCATTGCTGCAGCAGCATCAATGAGTTCTATATCCACTGAGTATTGCTAATGAGTTACATATCCACTGAATATTGCTAATGAGTTAGATATCCACCAAATATTGGAAATGAGTTAGATATCCTCCGAGTATTGGAAATGAGTCAGATATCCATTGAATATTGCTAATGAGTTACATATCCACTGAATATTGCTAATGAGTTATGTATCCACTGAATATTGCTAATGAGTTAGATATCCACTGAATATTGCTAATGAGTTACATATCCACTGAATATTGCTAACAAGTTACATATCCACTGAATATTGCTAATGAGTTAGATATCCACCAAGTATTGGAAATTAGTTAGATATCCAATGAGTACTGGAAATGAGTTAGATATCCACAAAGTATTGATAATGAGTTACATATCCAATGAGTATTGGAAATGAATTTGATACACTGAGTATTGCTAATGAGTTAGAAATCCAATGAGTATTGGAAATGAGTTACATATCCAATGAGTATTGGAAATAAATTTGATATCCACTGAGTATTGCTAATGAGTTAGAAATCCAATGAGTATTGGAAATGAGTTAGAAATCCAATGAGTACTGGAAATGAGTTTGAAATCCAATGAGTATTGGAAATGAGTTAGATATCCAATGAGTACTGGAAATGAATTAGATATCCACTGAGTATTGCTAATGAGTTAGAAATCCAATGAGTATTGGAAATGAGTTAGAAATCCAATGAGTATTGCTAATGAGTTAGAAATCCAATGAGTATTGCTAATGAGTTAGAAATCCAATGAGTATTGATAATGAGTTAGATATCCAATGAGTACTGGAAATGAATTAGATATCCACTGAGTATTGCTAATGAGTTAGAAATCCAATGAGTATTGGAAATGAGTTAGAAATCCAATGAGTACTGGAAATGAGTTAGAAATCCAATGAGTATTGCTAATGAGTTAGAAATCCAATGAGTATTGGAAATGAGTTAGAAATTCAATGAGTACTGGAAATGAGTTAGAAATCCAATGAGTATTGGAAATGAGTTAGATATCCAATGAGTACTGGAAATGAATTAGATATCCACTGAGTATTGCTAATGAGTTAGAAATCCAATGAGTATTGGAAATGAGTTAGAAATCCAATGAGTATTGCTAATGAGTTAGAAATCCAATGAGTATTGCTAATGAGTTAGAAATCCAATGAGTATTGATAATGAGTTAGATATCCAATGAGTACTGGAAATGAATTAGATATCCACTGAGTATTGCTAATGAGTTAGAAATCCAATGAGTATTGGAAATGAGTTAGAAATCCAATGAGTACTGGAAATGAGTTAGAAATCCAATGAGTATTGCTAATGAGTTAGAAATCCAATGAGTATTGGAAACGAGTTAGAAATCCAATGAGTACTGGAAATGAGTTAGAAATCCAATGAGTACTGGAAATGAGTTAGATATCCAATGAGTACTGGAAATGAATTAGATATCCACTGAGTATTGCTAATGAGTTAGAAATCCAATGAGTACTGGAAATGAGTTAGAAATCCAATGAGTATTGCAAATAAATTAGATATCCACTGAGTATTGCTAATGAGTTATATATCCACTGAGTACTGATAATGATTTACATATCCACTGAGTACTGATAATGATTTACATATCCACTGAGTATTGCTAACAAGTTAATAGTTTTGTAGCACAAGATACCTCGGTGCTGCATTGTTTGAGAAACGAAATGAAAATTGTACTACACTTTTAAATAGCCTGTTATTTTAATTAGGCTTGATATTCTCCATTTCTACATTTAATTTAGAAATACCACTGAACAGGGGGTTGACCGGCATGCTGTCATTTTGGGGCTAAAAATCACTCACTGGTTTTTCAGTAGTATTTGCATAATAAAATTTTCATCTGATGGTGAACCATGTTGGGAGTCAGCCATTTTGGGTGTTCTAGGTAGTACGTATTTTAAACAAGCATTTGTAAAACTTCCTTGATGTATGCAAGGTTAAAACTAGGACAGACTGCTTGTTCCTGTGCCCAATGTACCACTCAAATTTAGTTTAACAACCATTCATGTCAAGCCGGAGTACCCAGATGTGTAAACAGCTGCCTACCTGAAAAATGACATATGCTGCGACAAGCGCTATCTACTGGCGTTGCAACTTATGTCACGACAAGCACTTTATGGGTTAACAGTTGAATAAAAATTGTACAATGCGCAGAATACATTTTTATATGCATGACTTTGAACTAATTTGTGGGGGTTCTCATGCATCACTGCTTTCCAAGTACACAAATTCATACAAATTTGCACGATTTGTGCACTTGCATGCCATGGAAGCACCTCTGGTTATATGTCCAGTGAGTATTCCTAATGAGTTACATATCCACTAAGTATTGCAAATAAATTATATGTCCACTGAGTATTGCTAATGAGTTAGATGTCCACTGAGTATTGTTAATGAGTTACATATTCACTGTGCACTGCTAATGAGTTACATGTCCACTGAGTATTTCTCATGAGTTACATGTCCACTGAGTATTGTTTATGAGTTACATATTCACTGTGTATTGCTAATGAGTTACACGTCCTATATTGAGGAGTTACATGTCCAGCAAGTATTGCTAATGAGTTACATATCCACTGTATATTGCTAATGAGTTACATGTCTACTGAATATTGCTGCTGAGTTACATGTCCACCGAGTATTGCTAACAAGTTAGATGTCCACTGTGTATTGCTAACAAGTTAGATGTCCACTGAGTATTGCTAACAAGTTAGATGTCCACTGAGTATTGCTAACAAGTTAGATGTCCACTGAGTATTGCTAACAAGTTAGATGTCCACTGAGTTTCGTCTCCTATATTGATGAGTTAATGTCCTCTGAGTATTGCTAACGAGTTATGTGTCCACTGATTATTGCTAATGAGTTACATGTCTATTGAGTATTGTTAATGAGTTACATAATATTCACTGTATATTGGTAATGAGTTACATGTCATATATTGATGAGTTACATGTCTATTGAGTATTGCTAACAAGTTACATATACACTGTATATTGCTAATGAGTTACATGTTCACTGAGTGTCGCTAATGACCTACATGTTCAATGAGTATTACTAATGAATTACATGTCCACTGAGTATTACTGATGAGTCACATGTCCACTCCACTGAGTATCACTAATGAGTTACATGTCTAGTGAGTATTGCCATCAGCCCTGATACTGATATGCCCAATCATCAAATACAGAAATGCTGTCTGACCTGTCTAACATGGCCTTCAGTCCTGATACTGATATGATCAATCATCAAATACAGAAATGCTGTCTGACCTGTCTAACATGGCCTTCAGCCCTGATACTGATATGATCAATCATCAAATAGAGAAATGCTGTCTGACCTGTCTAACATAGCCTTCTGACATGATCAATCATCAAACACAGAAATGCTGTCTGACCTGTCTAACATGGCCTTCAGCCCTGATACTGATATGATCAATCATCAAATAGAGAAATGTTGTCTGACCTGACTAACATGGCCTTCTGATATGATCAATCATCAAATACAGAAATGCTGTCTGACCTGTCTAACATGGCCTTCAACCCATCTCCTTCCCCTAGAACAGCTGCCATGTGGAACACCTCTTCCTTGTCCACATCCTCTTCTGAAAAATAGTACAGAACATTTGAAACAAGTAAAAAAATTTGTGCTGTGCATTATGGCTTTACACACAACAGATTTTATGTAAATAATTCGAACAGTAATTGGGATTTTGATTGTCCAATGCTCTTCTGAGGAAAAATCAAGAACAGTTTGATCCAGTCTGTGGAAGGAACAGCCTATAGGCAGGGCTGATCCAGAATTTTGTCTACTGGTTTAAACATATTTTATTTGCAAAATTATGCAAAAGGGGTCAAACTACAAGTTTTCACAACATTAGATAAGCCCTTCCCCTTTTCTACAGTGTTTTGATTATGGGAAAGGGTGGTTCATTTGATTATAATGGCAGCTGCCTCTGCTTTTCACTAAAAAGCACACTATTTAATCTGGAGAAGGGGTGTTGATGGTAGTTCAAACTCAAATGTGGATTGACTACTGTGTAGGAATAAACAGCTTAGTTGGTACAGGGTAAAACTCATAGCTTACAGGTAATGGGTTCTGGCCTTAGTGCCAATAACAGGTAATGGGTTCTGGCCTTAGTGCCAATAACAGGTAATGGGTTCTGGCCTTAGTGCCAATAACAGGTAATGGGTTCTGGCCTTAGTGCCAATAACAGGTAATGGGTTCTGGCCTTAGTGCCAATAACAGGTAATGGGTTCTGGCCCTAGTGCCAATAACAGGTAATGGGTTCTGGCCCTAGTGCCAATAACAGGTAATGGGTTCTGGCCTTAGTGCCAATAACAGGTAATGGGTTCTGGCCTTAGTGCCAATAACAGGTAATGGGTTCTGGCCTTAGTGCCAATAACAGGTAATGGGTTCTGGCCTTAGTGCCAATAACAGGTAATGGGTTCTGGCCTTAGTGCCAGTCAACTGTTTTATGGACTCTTTAGCAGTGTGCCTTGATTTAGCTCAACTTGATAGGTCAGTTGTTTGTGTCTAAAATAGCTTAGTAGTTTTTATTTGTTCTTTACATTAGATGTAATCTTAAATTAAAGGTTGTTGGTTATTATTATTATATTGCCCTTGAGAGTTTGTGGGCCTGATTTAATGCATAGTCAACTTCTAAAATAATGTTCTTGGAACTTTCTGAAATTTCTTGCTGTTTCCAAATTACATAAATTTCTTATGTCAAAAATATTTTTATTCAGCTTCAGGAGTAACCAATTTCTTGGAGTAAAATATGTTTGTCTCATAATACTTCCTCAATCTTAATATGTTAGGAGAACATCCACTACCTTGCAAATCCAGACCTCCCAAGTGAAACATGAGTACCATGAACAGCACATTATACACATGGACACCAGTAGGTACTAGTAGGGTATTGCTGACTTTGGAGATTACTGATCAATGAGTCTAGAACCAAACATAATGTGCAAAATAAATTACTTTCTTATCAGACTCACCATGCCCACTGAGAGAATCTACATGTTTCTGTATAACCTTAAGTGCAAGCCATTCACAAAGTTTGGTCAAGGAACTTGCTCTGGTACAAACAGATCAAGGTAACACATGTAAAATCCTTAAAACATATGGTCATATTTGTTTTATAAACCACAATCCCTCAAAAAGATCTCAGATGGTACATCATCATACACTTTCATCATGCAGTTCATGTTAAAATATTTCTGTCAACTTCAAAAACATGCATTTGAAAAGTTTAGTAATGTGCTCTGATGCAGTGAAGGCAACATTATGTTCAACTAAAAAGTTTGTGCAGTACACTTCGGCCTTAATGACCTCCAGTTCAGTTTCAGAAACTGCAGTTACAAACCCCATGGTGGTCAATGACATCTTGCTACATCTCTCAACTCAATGTAATATTTGCTTTTTTAATTCACATGGCTGCAGCAATCATATTTCCCGCTTTGCATAATACTCAAATCAAAACATTATATTCAATAAATGTAACTGTCACCTTTCCTGGTTTTTTCCCCATGTATGGCTAAGTATCTGAATATTGTATTGTTTATTACTTCTGTGCCGACTGTTTGGACCTTTAAAAGGATGATTGTCCCTTTCACCTTCAACGAGTTTTTGTTTGCTGGATGACATTTCCAGAAAATGCAAAAGCTTGATCATGCAGGTGCTTTACATGAATATGCATAGATTAAAGCGTCTGAGGTATCCCTTGTCAAGTTTGTCTGTTTCACTGAGTCTACAAACTGGATCCAGACCAAACCCGGACAAGCAAATGTCCAGATTTGACCACAATGATCCTATTTTTGTATTGTATGCTATTTCTCCTCAAGTCTGTAATTTCAGTACACCTTACAGCAAATTCGTAAGGGTTGGCAGGTCTGCCTTAGGTGCAAGTCCTCCACAAACCTTTGTTAAGGAATGGGGTCTAGATGTAAAGTTACTATGCAAAAACCAATATTTTTTTCTCAGTCACAATGATCTTGACCCCAAAATCAACTGGCTTCTTTGTTACCCAATGTGGAAGTCATCCATAAACTTTGATGAAGGTACATGGTTGAGAACTATACTATTTGTGCAGAAACCGTTTTTCTTCTTTCAGTCTCTGTAATATGGACCTTAGGGCACTTAAGTTGATAGGGTCCTTCTTTATTCCAAGTGCATGCTATCCACAAAGTTTGGTAACTGTATATGGTGAATAACTCAAGTTATTGTGCTGAAACCATTTTCTTCTTTCAGTCACAGTGACCTTTGGATTCGAAATTGATAGATTTCTTCCTTACCCCAAATGAATGCCATCCACAACATTTTATAACTGTTGATGTTGACAAATTGAGCTACTGTGTGGAAATGAAAATGGTAGCAGATGAATGGATGGACAACATTATAACATAATATGCTGTACCTCATGGCGGGCATATAAAAACTGAAGAAAAAAATAAGGTAATTTTTTGAGACTCACTCCAAGTATCTAAATATCAAATTAGGTCTGGATTGGCTATATATTTTGAGAGCTATTCTGCTTACAAGAATTTGTGGTGGACAGACAGATGGACAACACAAAACCAATAGGTCTATGGGGAAGACATAAATGATCATTTACTTGATACAACTTGCAATGTGGTTGAGTTTTGAGATGTAGTGTTAAGTATTAATAGCCAAAGAGAATTAATATTGCACTGCTTAGCTTAACATATGAAGAACTAGATGACGGAGATGAAACATATTCATCTTCAATGAGGATATGGTGAAATCCAATGAAAAAACTGATGGAGTGTACTTCCTTAGTGATTAGAAAACTCCTAGGATTGCACAAACTTGAGAAAAAGGCAAAAAATGGACGATATTTGTGAGGACTGATGAAAGTGCTGACTAGGCACAAGTGAAAGTAACGAGATGCCAAACTCTTCTATCCAAGGATAGACCACTCTTATCTGACTTGTCTCAGAAAGCAGATATGTCTTTGTCCTTGTATTGCTAAAAAAAGCCAAAGATGCGGTCTATGCCCTTTTTTACTTTGGTGGGCTAGATTTGCAAGGCACTGGACGTTCTTGTAACATATTATGATAAGGTACTGTATATACTTGCTTACAAGTCATGTCCAACTCCAAAAAACATAGACCCTAATCTGCTGGCACATAATGCACCAGCAGATCAAGGTCTATGTTGATTGTTCTACAGATTACTCCTAACAAACTGCATAGACCTAGATCTGCCAGTGCATTATGCGATGGCAGAACTGGGTCTGTGCAGTTTCAGCTGGATCTGACTTTTAAATGAATATATATGGTAATGTATCGGATAAAGAAAGTTGCATGTAAAATGATTCACCATTTGCTGATCGGGGCAAGACAACAATAATTAAATTATATTATAATGAAATAGGCATAATTCTGTCTATATTCAGAAATTCTTCATATCAATGTACATGAGCTGATGGTGTTCTTTACCAGATTTACTTTCCAGTGAGTTGACCATGTCCTCTGTGGCATCCCCCAACAGTCCTCTCATCCGGTAGATTATTTGCATTGGTTCACCCTGCAGAACACAATGAAAATGATAGTACAATATAGACTAATTAACAAACTTTCCAAATAATAAGCTGTCATAGGTTGACAAGAATGACCTGTATGACCCTTCAGATTAGGTCAAAGACCAATTCAGAAAAAGGAATAATGATATGCATATATGGTGCATGCTGGATGCTCATGAGATATTTCCACTATACCACGATGTGTTGACACTAGCATATTTTCAGACTGCAAAAATAATTACTTTTTTCTGTCCAAAAACACACCAAAATATTGCATTCAGTATTTGAAAACATATGAATGAACAAAACACCCAAGACCTGGCAACCAAACCCACACATACAATATCAATCTATCCCTCAAGTCACACAGCAAAGCAATCACACTTTATGTGTGCATTAATGAATGAAAACTTCCATTATTTGCCTTGTTTAGTTTAGTTTATTTCAGTCCACAAGAAAATGCAAGCATATTAAAAAACACAACTTCAAAGATGAAACAAAATAAACCACCATGTTTTAATCTCTTGCATCATCTACTGCCCATGAAAATCTGAATAAATATAAACTTAGATTTGTCATAGAGTTTGTAATTAAATAAAAACCAGATGAGAACAGATATCGGAAATACAGAATGTAATTTCTAGCTAGTTAAAGCAATAGCGTATTTTAGCTGCTGGTTGGAGAGGAGAAGATCGGTTCTAAATATTACTAACAGAACCAAATAAGCGATCAGAGTTTGTGTGATTTGGTACCAAACCATGTATAAGGCAAACTAAATTACATTACAATACTTATAAATTCATAACAGTATATAAAACACATGAAAAAAGAATCTGTTTTGTCATAGGTTATTTTTTTAAAATGCAGTTTTAGTATTATGAACACTTTAACTGTTTTTTCTTTTAATAAAAGGTGACATATTTTTCGAATGTTTTTATGATTAAAATTTTTTTCTCGCAGGTAAAATAGTTTTAAACATAAGTTACTCATGATATCATTGTCAGTGAACTAATGAATAGTGAGATGTGGTTATCCCAATTTTTGACAATTTGAATCATACATATAACTTGTCTAGGCCATTTTCGATGAATAGCAAGCCATTCCTTCAGTATTTGAAAGCAGTCTTAGTCTGCCTTTCTTGTCTTATCATTGCAAAACTATATTTATGCTGGAAAACATCAGTGCATAAATAAAATTCTTTTAAATCAAGATGTGTAAATGACAAGGTATGAAACAATTAATTTAGCCGCCCCAAAATGTTTTTTTTTACATAAACAAACACTATCTGAAGATATACTGAAAATATAGCAGCACTTATTTTACGAGTGGTCTAGGCCTTCATAAAAATTCTACTGAATGATCAAAATTATAGATCATTCTTGTGAACCTATATGTATGCGTATAAGTGTGTAAGGGTGTGTGTGTATGTATGTGTATAAGTGTGTAAGGGTGTGTGTGCATTTATGTATACAAGTGTGTAAGGGTGTGTGTGCATGCATGTGTACAAGTGTGTAAGGGTATGTGTGCATGTATGTGTATAAGTGTGTAAGGGTGTGTGTGCATGTATGTGTATAAGTGTGTAAGGGTGTGTGTGCATGTATGTGTATAAGTGTGTAAGGGTGTGTTTGCATGTATGTGTTGGATTGTAATTCAAGTTTTAGCCATAGCCTTCAACATACCATCTATTATTCTACATGAAAGCTATGACCAGAAAACTGTGTAATCACCAAAGACAAGTTCTGGAAGTGTAAATAATGCAGAAAACTCTCAAATATATTAGTCAAACCTGTGGAATTTTTTTTTTGAACATTGACAATCGTGTATTTACATGAAACTATTCTTTACATCTGCATAAATCTCTTAAAATCAGTTCAAAATATATAACTCTTCCTGTTTTGATTTACATATATGTGTAACCTAACCTTGATGTATACTTGATAATCACTCTATGTAGTTCTATTCATCCAGTCTTCTGAAATCTTGAAGCAAAACATGAGCTGGATACAGAGATACATGGAATGCCTTCCTCTGAGGATTTAGTGTAAAAACACAGCAAGAACATGAGCTGTTCCATTTTCCCCCCAAAATATTAAAATAAAAAAGTATGACTTACCTCCCCATGTTCTGGGGCCCATATTTTCCTGTAGACCTCCTTCACATCCAGATCCAGACTAATGATCTTCTTGTTTACCAACAGCTGAAAACAATCCATACATTTAACATGATTGGACTCGTTATACCAACAGCTGAAACAATCCATGCATTTAACATGATTGGACTCATTATACCAACAGCTGAAACATCCATGCATTTAACATGATTGGACTCGTTTTACCAACAGCTTAAACAATCCATGCATTGTAACATGATTGGACTCATTATACCAACAGCTGAAACAATCCATACATTGTAACATGATTGGACTCATCATACAAACAGCTGAAATAATCCATGCATTTAACATGATTGGACTCATTATACCACAGCTGAAACAATCCATGCATTTAACATGATTGGCCTCATCATACCAACAGCTGAAACAATCCATGCATTTAACATGATTGGACTCATCATACCAGCAGCTGAAACAATCCATGCATTTAACATGATTGGACTCATCATACAAACAGCTGAAACAATCCATACATTGTAACATGATTGGACTCATCATACCAACAGCTGAAACAATCCATACATTGTAACATGATTGGACTCATTATACCAACAGCTGAAACAATCCATGCATTTAACATGTTTGGACTCATCAGCAACCTTATCCAACCTCCTTAAATGGTTTTTACATAATATTATAATGTCTTATAAGTTTAAACAGAATAATAAATGGGGGACACTCATTGTTGCATCTAGGTTTGTCTCTGAACTGGGTCAAGTTGTTCATAACCTTTACAAGAAGTCGGCCATCTATTGGTTTGGTAAAATTACTACTAATGCTACATGAAACAGAAGTACTTGCATCAAACAATAAATCTGCTATTTTGGATGAGCTCCAAGAAACAGCTAGAATAATATCATTTTTTACTATCCCATTATTATGAAACAATGACAAAGATCCGTTTGAATACTTGGTCAAAGTAGTGTGTGATAAATTTCAAATTGTCGCTCACTCACAAACTTCGAGTTAGTCTTCCATTAAACCATCAGATGGACATTTTACACTGTATAGTCAATCAATTATCTTGACGTGATCATGAGATGTTGTGCATGACTATAATAACAAGTAAAAAGAAAATATGATGGTTAGTACAGAAGGATACTGACCAATAAAAAAAAAAGGTACAGTACGTTCTGACTTCTAGGAAATGCTATTTTAGCTCAGGAATGTCCAAAAATTCAAGCCTCTCACCAGGATATTATTGATTAATTCTAAAAAATAAACATATTAGGCATTGATATTTGGGCCAACTACAATATTTTATGACATAAATGAACCATGCCAAAAGTCTCATGAATTATAGAGTATAATAATAGGACATATTATTTCTCATTTCATTGACATCCACACCTAGACTGGAAATATTTAGGTGTTTTCGCTGACATCCACACCTAGACCCGAACTATTTAGGTGTTTTCACTGACATCCACACCTAGACCTGAGGTATTTAGGTGCTTTCACTGACATCGTCACCTAGACCTGAAATATTTAGGTGTTTTCACTGACATCCATATCTACACTGGAACTATTTACGTATTTTCATTGACATCTGCCTGTCAATATTCTTAGGTACACCAAATAAACTTGTATAAATCCCAATTTGTTTTTAATTCCATCTGTACTTTATAGCTAAAAGCTTTTGAAAAGTGTAAAAGAGGGTTCATATTTTAGATGGAGTAAAAAACTAATTGGATTTGCCATATGAATGTATCTCGACTGGACAGCCTTGATATCTCCCTATGCCATTAAAAACTCATTCTATCTGCTGACATGGAACAAAATACGTATTTATTTTTGTGTATACCTCCATCCCAGTGTCATCCTCTAGAAGTGCCACCAACTCACAATCTAGAAAAAAAAAGGAGAAAATAGTTAATGGCAGTGAAAAATAATGCACTTATAAATATGGGATAAAAACATCATGCTGCTAAAATCTACCACACAACCTTTTTTTGCATGCAAAAGTCAGGTACAAAGCACTATCAAACTGGGCAAATATATACAAAATTGTTCAAACAATTTTTGTAGATGCATTATTATTACTGTTCAAAATGTTCAATGCTATAATATATCTGTTGTAGAACTTGAATAATGAAACAGTACTTTTGAACTTCACAAACATAATGAAAATTCAGAACCTTTCAATTGGCCTATGAAAGTCTGAAATAATGTCACTACAAATTAAATCTGCCCTTTGGCTTTATTAGTGAAGTATCAAATATTATTGACATGCACAAGTTCTTGGTTTCCGCTGCCTGACCATGGTTGCCACAGAGGACTGGCTTAAAAATTCCTTCACTTTTCCAGGAACTTTCTTAAACCTCAACTAGCTATTCATAAGAGATATTACAGGAGTAACTGGCACCGATGTTCATGAGCATTGAACTTTTTATGATCTATGTTAACAGAATACCAATTATAATAAGCAACAAGCCATGTCGAGTTTCTTATGGGACTGTATAAATATCAACATTTATCCGGACGATGCCTCCTGAAATAGTCCAGAATATATAGTAAAAGTATGAACAGCCTTTTAACAGCCATTTATCCTCCCTGTTATTTAGCAATATTCACCGCAACATTCATCAAAGAACATTATGACTTCATACATACCTTGGCAGATTTTATTCTTGACATCTCGCATAAGTGGCCCGAGACCTGGCTCATTAGAGCTGTAGGGATTTCCCAGCATCCTACCCTGCAGGAAATCCTCTTGCTGCGGGTCCTTTTCCAAGATCATAAAAAATTCTCCAATGTCATTCTCCTCCTGTAAAACAAAATACTTTTCTTTCACCAATGGATTTTATCTTTACTGCTCGTCACCAGTAGGCATTATCAGAATTTGGGTAAAATAGGAAGACAAAATGATGTCATTTTTGCTTGTATTGACTACAATGGGCTAGCATAATTTGTGATTTAAACCTTACAACTGATTGATGGATCAAGTTTTTGTTTATAAAAATATTCTTGAATCACTAAA
The DNA here is from genome assembly GCA_029931535.1 of Margaritifera margaritifera. Lineage (NCBI taxonomy): Eukaryota > Metazoa > Mollusca > Bivalvia > Unionida > Margaritiferidae > Margaritifera > Margaritifera margaritifera. The sequence continues at coordinate 2,628,876 of JAQPZY010001517.1, read as the reverse complement.
TGACATGAAAATACTATAATTTGATTTCCCAAGATAATAAAGGATGTAAAATGAAGCTGCATAACACTGGATCAAGAGAAAGAAACTGAGAGATAGATTTTTGACATTCCTCACGAACATTTTGTAAAAAATATATATATTTGTTTTGAAATCAGGATCAGCTGATTTATTTGGACTAGGCCTATATACTTATGTATGTAGACATGATTGGACTCACAATAGTTAGTAAGGCATCATTGACATTTTGGTTTGAAATTACAAAATTATGAATCAAAACTGAAGTTCAGCTGATTTAAAATGTTGCTTCCTGTCCATTTTCAGTTTAAATTAAGAATTTTTGAAGGTTTTAAGACTAATGTCTACAGATTTATATTGAGTTAGGGTAGTTTTCGAAGGAAATTTTGTTTGCAGATCAAGATCTAATCCTTTTCATGGAAAATGATTAATTAAACAGGATATATCAAAATGTAAAAGTCTACATTAGCCATTTCTTTCCAGTGATAAGTTAATCATGCTAATTTTCATTAAGTTTGTAACCCACTGGTTCCAGTCTATTTTTCACAAACACATATAAGCACACACATGCAAACACTAATACAGATGTTTCTGATAATGATTGCTAATGCTATCAGAATGTTTAAACAGTCATAATTATTTGCCTGAACCTGAATAAATGTGCCCACTCTATGACCATATCAGATGCCGTGCTTGATGCACATTATTTTCACTTAAAAATTCTGTTTATTTACAATTTGCAAACTGTTCTGCTGCAGTTTTTTTTCGACAGGCTTGTCTTGAACCCATATACAGGCAGATATTGGACTAACAATTGAGGCTATTAGTAGGAAAGCTGTCACCATGTGCATAGTTGAAAAAAACAAACAAATGTCATCATTTGTCTTCCAAATCGTTTTTTTACCCATGATGAGTTTGCAAATTTCTAATGAGATTTATAATAATTTGATGACAAATAAAGACTCCACAACTTTTGCCTCTTCATTTTTAATTTGCCTCTTAATTTTTGATCCATCAAGGAGCTTTCTTTGACCTACTAATGAGAAACATGACAAATGGACAAACTACTAGATATTCCCTTAAAACAGCATAAATTATTGAAAAGAAAGCACTGAGACAAGGAACCACTCCATGATGGTCTGTGCATATTAAATGGATAAAATAATGTCTCTGAAAATTTCACAAAAGTAGTGATAGTATGGCTGTTTTGACAAAAATTAGTGAAAAGAAGGAGCCCAATCAAAAAGCAGGGAAAAGTAGGGCCACTTGAAAGCCTGCAATCTCCACAAAGTCTGAAAGCTTGAAATAGCAAGGAATTTCTTTACAGAATTTTCAAGGATGGTGGTGAAACCTGTTTACTCAATAAATAAACAAGAATAAATTTTTGCCAACTAAGATTGTGGCAACTATTAAAATTGGTTAATGAAGAAAGAAAATGTAACCTGAGGTTCATGGAATGAATGTCAGTGCGTTGTTCAACTGAATATCTTGAAAATTTAATTCCACATGCATTTTCTTAACCTGAAATTTAGCAAGACCTCAAAGGGACCCAATGCCTGCTTGAATTCCCCATGGATCCAAATTTCATCACCATCTGAGTTAGTGGCAAAATCTGGACATTTTACCAACATCTGATAATTAAAGATTGTCGCTTTCAGTCTTACCGGGTAGATGATACTGCAGAGTCTCTCAAATATGAAGACTGGTGACACATAGTCATCTTTTGGGTACTTCTGTATCGTCTTCACACACACCTGCATGAACTCTCGTGTCTCCGACTCAGTTCCTGTCAAACATGTAGAACTTTTAAAAACCTTTCCTGCTTTGATGACATCAGGATAAATTTTGCAAAAAAAACCCATCTTTTGTACCAAAAAGTAAATTGGCTTGTTATATTCAGACGAGTACATGTATGTTAGATTTTCATAAATATAGGACTTGGAAGAAGAACAAAAGGAGTTACTATCACAAAAATGTAAAAGATTTATTAGTCAGTAATCCTGGTCCTCATAACTACCGGTAGTTAGCAAGTAGCAATGCCAGTATCCCTTCTTTAGATCTTCCATCTGTTTAAAACAAACAGTACACATGGATTTATTTAGGATTTTATTGGATCCGAAAGATGACAATTAAAAACTATGACTTTCTGACATTCGAGTTTGCATAAATATTAAACTGACTTTCTTTTATAAATAATACATTTTTATTGGATCCGAAAGATGAAAATTAAAAACTATGACTTTCTGACATTCGAGTTTGCATAAATATTAAACTGACTTTTATAAATAATACATTAAAAACTGGATAAAATCACTTCAAGAATTTATTTTTTTTGTTACTTTAGCTTCATGTACTCCAAATGAATGTGATTTCTATATTGTAGGTTCAGAGTGCCAATTTGTGAATGTAAGTGTTTCTGTTTGGAGACGAATTAATATAAATACAACAAGCACTTGTCTCCAAATCCAATGTTTATTTTATGCACTTTGTACACTTTGCAATGTTTGAAAGAAATATGGTTTAAACTAAAAATATAAACATACATTTGTTAAAGACTTTTTACACTTCTCTAATCTCTATCATTAACTTTAAACAAGATATTCAAGCTGTTCTGCAATTATGTAATTGATATTTTAGTGCCTTCATCCTCCAATCATAAACCTTTTTGGTTTTGAAATTGTATGTTTGGTTTTGTTTTGTGGGGTTGAACACCATTTTTCAGCACATGACAGGCTATACATGGCAGCCAGCATATCTGGTGGAGGAAGAACCTGAGAACACACCAGGAACAACCACCGACCCACGGGAAGCTACTGGCAAGCTTTCTCACATACCTATGTTGGTCAAGCCGATTTGAAATTGTAACATGTCAAATTTACACCCATGACAATTCTTACATTTCACAATAACTCCCCTTCTCCAAGCTTCACTATTTTTAAGATCACCAATTTTATTGGATTAATGAGGGAACAATATAAATTTTTGTACCCCAAATCCATTTTATCTTTCAGAGTTACTGAGTGAAAACATAATAGAACACATGCGTACATATGGGACAAAAATAGAAAATATATGCAATATTTCAGCAAGGTTTGCGAAAAAAAGGCCAGTTATCCCCCTTCATCTGAAAAAGTGGTCCAGTGGTGTAATCATAATGGGCCAACCTCATAATAATATCATACATCATTTACATAGTCTATTTTACATGTTATTGCACGAAAAATCAAAATAAATAACCTTTACTTTAAGATTCTCTTCTTTGATGCTTCTGACAATACTAACAATGTGGAAGAAGTCAAAGTCTACACTTGTATGCCCCTCTAACACTGCAGTTATCAATCTTTGTGAAGTTTCAGCCTACATGCAATTTCTAGAGGGTAAAATAATGTTTTTCTTATTTGTTTCTGCTATTTGGGAATCTGCTTCATTATTGGAAGTTTCACTTTTGTTTGACTTTTGTTGATTTTACCATCTGGTTTACTAGAGTCATCATGTCTGTGGTCATTATTATCACTTTTTTTATCTGAGTATGATACTGGGTTAAGGCAAATCAGTTATACGTTGTTCCATATCTACCTCTTAGAAAAACTCTGCTGCCTTTGCAAATGATAAATGGCACTACATCAAGGTCATATCATGTGACTGGAAACACATGTTTATGAAAACTGCTGAGACTAAAAAAAATTCTGTTAGTTGTGGATGTTACCTCAATATGTTACTTGAATCTGTTTAATATTTTCATAGAGATAGAGACTATTACAATTCAGTAACATGCTGAGCCTATGCTTAACCTCTCAACCAAGACATATTATGGGACATACTGAGTACCCAATCATTTCTGGATGATCCTGAGTTTTGCCATATATGGAATTAGGAGAATGGGGCAAAGTGCTCAGTGCAACCGAGTATCCAATCATTTCTGGACATCTCGAGTTTTGCCATATATGGAATTAGGAGAATGGGGCAAAGCGATCAGTGCAACTGGAAAAAACTGCTTGATGGATTTTATTCATTTTCATAAAAACAATCGTAGAGCAATTTGGGCATTTTATGATTGGTTGGCACATATGCATGAGATTAAAGGTAAAAAATGTGCCTTCATTTTTTTGGTGCCACTTATGATGCATTCAATCTTGTTTTCTGTGGAACTTTTTTGTGCAAATCCCACAAGGGCATTTAGCAAAAAATAACAAAGCAAACAAATAAACAAATTAAAATAAAAAGACAAAACCTTATCTACCCTACCTGATGTGAGTTCCTCCAGCAGCTCAAGAAGTTTGTCCTGTGTGTCATCAATTAATTTAGTTCGCTGTACAAGGAGTTTCTTCAGAGACAGGTAGCCATTCAGCACATAACCAACCAGTTTGTTCTTAAAATGCTGCTTGATTTTCTCCTCCTCAACAAAGGTGGATAACAATTCTGCAGACAGAGGTCAGGCAATCAATCAAAACAGGCTTTCTAACAACCTTGTACCTATTCAAGTGTATCTATAGTTTTACACCCAGCTGTAACAGAGCTTAAAAATGCGGGGGGAAGGGGGGAGAGGGAGGGAACTTCAAAAGTTCAAGAAAAATCTAAAATAATTGGCAAATATGTGCACAGATGTCTGAGAGTAGCCTTACTAAGTTTTCTGTGACCTCAATTATATATACATATCTACAGCTCTTCCTCACAATACTATGGTATTTGGGGTCTGTAACTGTCAACTGCATTATGTACTAAACCACCATATAATGTGACCGATTGAAAACTATGAAACATGTACATGTGTCTGTGTGTGTGTGGGGGGGTGTGAAGGTGAATACCTCACATACCAAAAGCAGCTTTTATATACAAAAACTATATTTGTTATGGTAATTGTGCACTTTATTTTGTAAAGAATCAGATGTATGAAAAGTAAAGATACAATGTACCATATATCTGGTAGGTTAACACTGTAAAAAAATTACTTCAAAATGGGAAACCCTGCTTTCATAAACATCTCAATTGATGTTCATTACTAATCTGGTACTTAGGACAGTGAAAATGAAAACCCTTTTCAGTCAATTTTCACTCATAAAACATCACTATTTCCATCTGTTTCTCTGTTTACAAAATGTTGTGTTATGGAGAACAGAAGCAAAGATCATGTTTACGTTTACATCTAGTAAAGTCTCAATCTTGTCCGGATCTCCTGAGATTTCCTCAATGGAAAACTCCATTCATGCAGGTCTACCTTCCTATCACAGTGACACTGATCTAAGCTAATACCACCAGCTGTCTTTCCTTTTTTTTCATTCCCCAGTGGCATCATCAGTATGCTAAGTAGGTATAGGCTATTTTAACTATTATTAGTGTATTGGAAGAGTGTTTACATGCCTACAGCCTTTGCAGTGTATCAGCAACATGTACTTTCAGTCTACATGTGGGTTCACATCTCCTGTATGCAACTGGATACTAATGGGATTATGTATTTTATATTTTTAGGTACATGTACTTTCAGTCCTATATGCAATTGGATACTAAAGAAATGATGTACTTTATATTTTTGTGTACAGTGACTTTCATTCTACAAGAGGGTTCAAGTGTCTTGTATGTAGTCAGATACTAATGGACTGATGTACTTTATTTTTTGGGTACAGTGACTTTCAGTCTAAATATAGATTCATGTGCCCTGTAGGTAATTGGATACTAAAGGACTGATGTACTTTATTTTCTGAGTACAATGACTCTCAGTCTACATTTGGGTTCACATGACCTGTGTGTAGTCAGATACTGACTGATGTACTTTATTTTTGGAGGTATAGTGACTTTCAGTCTAAATATGGATTCATGTGTCCTGTATGTAATCAGAGACTAAAGGACTGATGTACTTTATTTTCAGAGTACAGTGACTTTCAGTCTATATGTGGGTTTACATGACCTGTATGTATTCGGATACTAAAGGACTGATGTAATTTATTTTTCGACACAGTGACTTTCTGTCTACATGTGGGTCGCATGTCCTGGGTGAAGTCAGATACTAAGTGACTGATGCGCTTTATTTTCAGAGGTACAGTGACTTTCAGTCTAAATATGGATTCATGTGTCCTGTATGTAATTGGATATTAAAAAACTGATGTACATTATTTTATGCGGGACAGTGACTTTCAGTCTATATGTGGGTTCACATGTTCTGTATGTAATCGGATAATAAAGGGATGATGTACTTTATTTTCTGAGCTACAATGACGTTTAGTGTACATCTGGATTCATGTGCCCTGTATGTAGTCAGATACTAAAGGACTGATGTACTTTATTTTTTGAGGTACATTGACTTTCTGTCTGGTGAATAAATATTTTGGAAAACTTTGATCACTTATCATTTGAGAGAAATAAGCAAGCATTAAGAAAAGTTTATCCAATAGGTAACTGTTTTATGCCACATGGGCTGCATCCAAATCACATAGAGAATTAACTAATGCATGGTCAGAAATACTTATGTGACTGGCATGTAAGAGATGCACAGCTATACTGGCCAACCTGGCACATTTAAATATATATATATATAGGTCTTAACATAACATTAACATATTCCTGGCTATACAGTGCCAAGTATGTTTTGGTATCCTCAAAAAGACACAAAAAACAAAGATGAAGCCCAGAAGGGTAAAATCCTTAATATACAAAGTCCAATTTTTGCTATAAACCACACTCTTTGAACAAGTCCATGACCTTCTCAGTTGGCGAATCATCATGGGACATGTCCCAGAGCAAGACCTGGCACATTTGATTAGCACTGACAAGAATTTTGAGTGTTCTATAACCAGTTATGGAAAACAACAGTTAACACTGGCTGTATAAAATAGTGGCTAATTACAGAGAAAAGAAAAAGCAGAATAAGCTTGAATAAAAAATAGATATTAGAAGAATGGCTGATCTATCCAAATGACTGTAGATATTATAAATGTAAAATGAACATAATTTTGCAATTTCATGATCAGTGACCTTAATCTTTGATCTATTGATTGCAGATTCAATGTGGAACTGCCCTTCCTCAAATGTAATGCAAGTTGATAAAACTTGGGAAACTTGAGAAAAGTAGTCTCATCATGTGGAACCCAAAATGAGAATTTTAGCTCCTATGAACTTGACCTTTGACCTCTGGGCTTGAGAATTAATAGGGAGTTGCCTCTGCCCAAGTGTAGGTTACTTGTGAAGTTTGAAAAAAATTGGATCCAAGAAATCCGAGAAACTCAACTAAGCAAGTGGAAATAGAAAATTTAAAAAATGACAACATTCAATCCAGTGACCTTGACCTTTCACCTTTTGGACCTAGAATCAATAGGGAGCTTCCCCTGCACAAGTGTAGTCTACATATGAAGTTTGACGAAATTTTGGCCAAGGAACCTGACTTATAATGCAGATGGGAAAATCACACTTTCATCTCTAGTGATCCTGACCTTGGCCCTATCAGCCCCAAAATTGACAGGCTTCTGCCTCTGTCCTTTGGTAAGCCACAAAGGTTTGAGAAAAAAAAAAAGACTATGACAAACAAAAGTCATGTTTCGTAAACTGCCACGTCTGTAGACAGGTGGAAGGACTGATCAACATCACCATCACAATATCCCCCCACATCTTAATCTATTAGAGTGGGTGGGGGTGGACAAAAAGTTTCATAAATCTTTAAGGTCATTAATATTGAAAATTAGACATCTCTTAGTTCATTGGGATTTTTCTAATGGGGTCTGGAATCATTTTATAATAGATATATAGAGAGACACACTTCAAGAGAGAAGAAGAAATAGACAAGAGTGATGGGTGTTTATAATACACTGCGTAATGTGACTATAATCTTTAGCCAAAATACTGATATTATTATGGTGTAATATTAAATATTAACAGTTCTGGACCCATATTCTTCAACCATTTTGAGCATAAAACTGAAGTGAAAACGTAAAATCCCCCAAATCTGACATTCCTTCACTTTAATTATTTTAAATTTAGAACCACATAACTATCAAGATCTTCTTATATTCCTCTGCTTTCATGCTGAATTTCAATGATGTTGATATTTACCCAAGAGTTCTGTGCTAAAAGACAAATATTTATTTGGGAATATGAGACCTGATATTGCTTTGCTGTCAATCTTACCTACAAGTGCCTTAAGAGCAAAACCTTGTGCTAGGTCAGAGTTCAGTGTAGTCTCCTCCAGATACTGAAGATGTTCCACTTCCTGAAGGCAAACAAAAAACAATCTAACTAATGTTGTTCATTCCTACATACAACAACCAATATGCATGCATAGTCAGGTGTCTCTTTAAACAACAACCAATATGCATGCACAGTCAGGTGTCGCTTTAAACAACAACAAAAATGCATGCATAGTCAGGGGCCTCTTTAAATTTTACCGCTTAATGTCAGCATTTGAAAATAAAAAAGATTAAATACTGTAATGTAACACAATTTTTATTTTAAAAAAATTTCATTTAATAATTAAACAATTTAGGTATTAATGGTGTATGAAAAATCAGAAGGTGTAAAAAAGGACAGAAAAAAGTACTTTAAATTGCAGCTCAACAGAGTGTTTTAGTTTTGTTTTCAGACAAATAAGCTCAGAAATAATTGAAGGTAAAAACAATAGGACTTTTCTATACCATTATGTATCCCATGATATCAATTAAGAGAATTCAATCATTGAGTGTCCTCATGAAATAATTAAGTGTATTGGCTATATAATGAAATCAACAAGTAATACTTTCACCAAACAACTGAACTTTTATCATATACTAACTCAAAACATTTCAGACAAATAACATGGAGTATAAATATAAAAACAATGCATAACACATAAGCTTTCAATAAAATGTACAGAAATTGTTCATAGCTTTGTCTTGCATCAAGTTTCATAGACAATTTAAGCTGTGAGTCAAGAAAGCATCAAAGTTAAAGCAGTTCAGGAAAGCAGATACTTACATGAATATAATTCACATTCATCTAACTGATATGGCATAGGGAATAAAAACAACTATTTATTACCACACTTTTTGCCTTAACTTGGTTATAAGGTCCCCCATCTGCAGCAAACTCCACTGATGGCCCTGTAATACTTTCATGGGACAGGTGAGTGCAAGTGAAGATACAGAGATAGGTACTAGTTAATAAGTAATGTAAAAATAAGTCACTTATAAAGTAAATAACAAGTGTTCTATGGAATGTGGTTTCTCACATGTACAACATTTAATCTGACTTGAAAAAACCTCCACATAAAACTTTAACTTGCAAATATTTAACACAGAGTCTTAATGCTGATATTGTCACGATCACCACTGGAAAAATGACACCTATGTCTTGCTGTTTGTTAACACTGGTGAGACAATAATAAACTGACCTTGATAATGAGGTCTCCCAGGTGAAGCATGACACCTTTAATGGCCAGGTAATACTTCCACTGGACAGGTGAGATAAGGTTACGATACAGCGTCAGAAACTCGTTTGCACACTCCCCACTCTTACCAACCAAGTCCAGACACCTACCAAATATAGAGAAATACACTTCAAGATACAAACATCACAGGAGATTGGTTGGTTGGTTCATGCTTAATGGGACATCAATTTTAACTTGCACACGCTGCACACTTCTTATCCTGAGTCTAGCACACAAATCACTGAGCCACTGCAGCTCTTCAATGTACTAGAAACAATGATATTACTTAATACAATGAACTTGTGTTATCCGACCATGAAAAAAAATACCTAAAATGTAACTGTATTAGTTACTGAGATGGAATAATTTAATAATAGACTTTGCAGCTAAAATGGACAGAAATCCATAAAGCAGGTTCCACTGTGTATAAACGATTGTCTCTGCATTAATATATATATATATATATATATATATATATATATATATATATATATATATATATATATATATATATATATATATATATATATATATATGGCCTTTGCAGATCCAGCAATCCTCTGATGCAAGTTATCTATCCTGGTCTACATGCCTACATTTATGTTGACAAAGAGCAATGTTGGCTCTGTGGGTTTTCTACCCTGGACTACATGCCTACATTTATGTTGACAAAGAGCTATGCTGGCTCTGTGGTTAAAGTGTTAGACTCATGACCAGAAGAGTGTGAGTTAGATTCTGACTATCGGATCAGCCTTAATCTGCTACCATTGTGTTTTTGGGCAAGACACGTTACTCTACTTGCCTTGGCATGATATAACATTCAAAGTGTTATTGCATCTTAAAATATTTACCCCCCCTCCCAAATCATTTATGTATGCATCTTACTGTATTTCTGTTGTGCTGTTCATTCTGAGTCTGACACAAAAGACTTGGGGAAAATCCATGCCTGAAAAGTACGCCCTTTTACCCCCAAATATCTGTCTGGTTTATGTCAATAACTCATTTGGATATACAACTTTCTGTTCATGGTTTTTGAAAGTGTGCAAGTGTGGGTGCTGACATCACCTCCAGTGCCCAAGCTGCACTATAATCATAAAGGTATTCTTCAGTATGAGTCAATGTAAAAAACAAGAGGCTCAAATCATTTGTAGAATATCCACCTGCTTGCTGTGGTAGCCATACCAATGCAATGGGAGACATCATGAACACAATTCTGACACAGCCTATTCTGAGGAACATTCCTACCATGTTTAATCAACATTGATCGAGCCAAGCTAAAGAAGTCAAAAACAGGTTTTCTACCTCATTACTACAGAAGCAACACTATTGTAATGAATTTAAACCTGAACAAATTCTGTCAGATCATGTTCTAAGAATCATTTCTATCAAGTTTTATCAATATTGGTTCAGTTGTTCTGGAGAGAAAAATTGAAAAAAAGTTTTTCACTTAGCTGCTATTGAAGCATGTCATATTAAAAATTCATACCATGTTATATCATAACTGACTCAATTCTGGAGAAGAGTTCAAAAATGTTTCCCACCTGGTTGTTATGGAAGACACACTGTTGCAAGGGAGCCACCCTGGAAACAAATCTGTAATGACATATCATACAAATTGTTCCTAACAAATTTAATCAAAATTGGCTTAGCTGTTCTAGAGAAGAAGTTGAAAATGGGTTTTCCACCTGGTTGCTATGACAACCACAAAGTTCCACCCTGCAAACAATCTAACAGAGCATAACCTAAAAAACATTCCTACCAAGTTTAATAAAAAATGACAGCCATTTTGGAGAAGAAGCAAAAAATAGGTTTCCATATGGTTATGGAAACCACACTTTCCCCGGGGAGCCATCCAAAGCCAATTATAACACAGCATGCCCTACAAAACATTCATAACAAGTTTGATCGAAATTGACTAAGCTGTTCTAGTGAACAAGTTGAAAATAGATTTTAGATTTGTTTACTAAGGAAGGCACACTGCTTGGGGAGACCTTCTGGGCACAAGTTTGATACACTCCTTCAAAGTTTGATAAAAATTGCTTCAACTGTTCCAGAGAAGAAGTCGAAAATAAGTTTTCCAAATGGTTGCTAAGGAAGCTACATCACTACTAACAGAGTCACCCATTACACAGTTTTGATTGTGCTTTTCCTAAAAAACAGTCCTACCCAAAAATTGGATCAAAAATGGCTCGTCCATTATAGAAAAGCTGAACATAGTTTTCAATATGTGGTGGTTGCTATGGAAGCCACAGAATTGCCAGGGAAGCCACCCTGAACATAATTATTTTGATAGCTTTAATAGGAGTGTACAGAAGAAACATTCCTACTAAGTCTGGTCAAAACTGGCTGAGTCACTGTGGAGAAGAAGCTGAGAACAGGCTTTCTATGTGGTTGTTATGGAAGCCACACACCTGCTAGGGGAGCTACCCCAACACACAATTTTGGTAGAGCATGTCCTAAGAAAAGTTTGATCCAAATTGGCCTAGTGGTTCTGAGATGTCCAAAAATAGCAAATATGGAAGGATGGGCAGACAGATGATGTATGCAGGATCATGCTATAAGCTTATATGGCCTCTGGCCAGGTGAGCTTATGATTTCAGAGATCGCTTTTAGAGGTCTACAGGGGTCAATAATACAATGAAAAAAATATTTCAAAATCATGCAGAATTATCTTTTCTAACAATTTATGTGTATGCAATATTGTTACAAATTGGAATATCTTTTTTTTAAATGTGCCCAGGCCCCATTCTTGAGCACCCTATAAAATTTCATAGAGTCTAAGTTGTTATTAAAGTTCAGATTTAATAAATAATGAGTATATTATTGTGCCAGTCTGGTTGAAAATACAACATTTTTTTCATCATTCAGTGCATCTGATTCATTTCCTGTGTAAAAAGAACTTACCTGGTCAGCATGTCAATAACCTCCTTCCTGCGTGTGGGAACCTGTGCAATGGACTCGATAATGCTGCAGGCCGTCACACGTGCTGAGCGTGATGATGCAGAGAACATGGCCTGCTGGAGCCATGTGGTCCGAGTCAGTTTCAGCTTCACCGCTGGGGTCTTCCATAGTTTGTAGTGCCACCTAATGCCATATTTCTCCATCAGATAGCGAGATCGAACTTCTTTCTTTTCTTCCTCTTTCTTTGACTCATCTTTTTTTGTCTCCTCTTTCTTTTCCTCCTCCTTATCATCCTTGGTTTGCTCAGTGTCTATGAGTAAAATGCAAAAGAGCAATGGTGATATTTTGAAAAATTCTACTGTTCTAGTACTCAAATATCTCCAGGAATAAACTAAAATAAAATGTAGGTTACTTTTGTTTTGTATTTGTAATTCTTTGAATGATATTTGCAGATCTTTATCATAGATAGAACTTTGTACATTTTAACATTTAGTGGTATCTGTGGTGAGTAGATTCATTTAAAACAAGACCAGGGCCTGCAAGCTGACACCACAATCAAAGCATTGCTGTAAAATGTGTGACCTTGATTCCAAAGTTAGAATTTTTTTTTGTTTTTGTTGGTTCAATGGCACTTTCAACACATTATTGGCTATATCATGCTGAGGAAATGGAAGCCGAGTGCCTTTCAAAAGACAAACCAAGGCAGCTGACCTGGGCTTGCCTGGGAGTGTATCAAACCAGCGATCCTTAGATTATGAGTCTGACATTCTATTAAAATGAGCCATCATGGCTCTCAAAGTCAAAAGCAGTGAGTAAGCATGTCACAAAATGAATAAAGATTCATCCAAAGTATGAAGAAAATCCATCAAAGGATATAGGCAATACACATTATGAGGTTCATACACACAAACTAATATTCATCACATAATCAAACTTCAAGAGTGTGAAGCTTGAATTATACCAGATGTCTATCCAATGACACGTCTATCCAATGACATGTCTATCCAATGACATGTCTATCCAATGACACCATCTTCTGACATGTTTCAGTCTTTAAACTGGTTTCCTTTGACAAAAGAATTTCATATCATAATTGTATTTTGGTTTATAAATCCCTTCATAATTTAACATATTTTTACCTGTGTGATATGCAAATCAGCAAAACTACCTCTATAAGGTCAGCATCAAACCTGTGTTTAAAACTACCAAAACCAACTAATGCATTGAAAATGCCACTTACACTTCTACCAACTGAAATCATCTACTACTTGAACAAAAGCAAGCAGGATGTTTCAACTAACTTGGCATATAATATCAAATATTCTGGCAGTTTCTCATTTGTTCTTATGTGAATGTATGTACATTATTACAAGTTTTAAGTTAAATATTTATGTGATTTTAACCTACAGTTAATATCTTTTTTCTTTTCTTTTATAAGTATTGTATACATGTATAGAATATTGTATACCCCTGAGGGCCTCATGGGAGATCAGCTAATATTTAGTTAAATGAGTTGTATCCTCTGATAATAAATTATTTATATTATTAAAATTATTATTATTATTATTAAATATAACAAATGAAAAAACTCTAATCAAAATGTTAATGCAAATTTTCTAGGACTGTGACCTTGACTCCAAGATCAAAGGGGCAAGAAAACATGTCACAATTTGTTGTAGTTTCATAATGATTCATCCCCAGCATGAAGAGAATCCATCAATAGATGAGGGAAATACAAGCAAATAAAAAAACTGTAATCAAAACCTGAACAAAAATTTTCTATAACTGTTAGCTTGATCCCTAAGTCAAAGGGGTGAGGAAGCTACACTGCTGAATGAAATGTCTTATCTTCATCATGATTCATGCCTAGTATTAGGCAGAGATACTACCAGGATTTTATCTAAAGGGGGGAGCTCCCCCCTTGTCACCAAAATAAGGGGGGAGTAGAAAAGGGAAGTAGAAAAAAAATGAGGGGGAAGAGGAAACAGCCATAATTCAATATTTACCTAACACATAAATATCCGTATCTACTTTCTTCCTACTCTATTTAAATCAAAATCCTCAAAAGAGTTCTCCTCTAGTTGTATAAGCATTAATCTGTTGATCATTTCTGAGCTTAATTTCTTCCTTATCTGTGTATGAATATTGTTCTGTGATGATAACCCCCTTTCACATATGCATAGCTAGCTAAGCCAGCGTGAACAAGTTGGAAAACTGTTCTTTCTGGTTATGTACAATTTTCAACAGCTCATAGGTATTTGTCATTGTCTCTTGGATATCTCTGCTACAAAATAATATTTTGCATTAACAAGAGCTCTGCTAAAGTTTCACTTTCTTGAATCAGTGCTTTGCTGACTACTATGCCAGATTTCTTATCTGTTCCACAATGTTGTATTAGGGTTTTAAGTAAATTAATGCCATAGTCAGCTTGTTCAGACAGAGGTATTTTGATCACAAATAAATATCCTTACTTTTTAATTTCTTTTTAGATTCTTATTTATTCAATTTATCTTAACCCTTGGAGTGCTATATGGTTTTGTACCACAAGATCCGTCAAGGCAGAATTGTTTGAGAAAAGAAATGAAAATTGCACTCTACTTTTAAATTGCCTGTCTTAGTATTCTGCCTTTTTGGACATTTAATTTCGAAATACTGCTTAATAGGGGATTGACCGGCATGCCATTTGTTTTTGTCCGTCCAGCATGTACATCAGACTCATGTTCAACATTATTTTTGGGTTCAAAATAACTCACTGGTATTTCCGGTAACATTTTCCGGGCTCCAATAACCTCATATACTTCAAAACTTTAAAAATCATTGTCATCATCACTATCATTAGCCAGTATTTGCCGAACAAAATCATAATCTGAAGATGAACCACTTTGGGAGTCAGCCATTTTGGATTTTCTAGTAGCCCTTACTTTAAACACGCATTTGTAAAACTTCCTTCATAAATGCAAAGTTCAACATCGACAATGTATGTTCCAAGGCCTAATGTGCCAATCAAATTTAGTTTAACAACCAATAATGTCAAACCAAAGTACTCAGATGTGTAAAAAGTTGCCTACTGGAAAAAAGACAGATAACGAGACAAGTGCTACGAGACCTCTACTGGTGGCGTGACTTATGCCGCAACAAGCACTTTAAGGGTTAACAGTTAAATAAAACTTGTATATTGCACAGAGTACATTTTTATATGTGCGACTTTAAATTAATTTGTGGGAGTTCTCGTGCAAGACTGTTTTCCAAGTGCGCCACTTAGTACAAATTGTGCGCTATTCGTGCACTCGCACACCCTGGCAGCATCTCTGATGATGAGAATCTATCAAGGGGTTTAGGAAATGGAAATGAAAAAACCTGAATCAAAACCTTAATGCAAGAGTTCTACAACTGTGAACTTGACCCCAAGGTCAGAGTTAAGCCAGCATGTTGCAAAATGAATTCTCTCAGCTTCATAAATGATTCATCCCAAATATGATGAACTCTGCTGGCTTCAAAATGATTCATCCTAAGTATGAAGAAAATCTTTCCTGGGGTTTAGGAAATACAAGTATGAAGAAAATCTTTCCTGGGGTTTAGGAAATACAAGTATGAAGAAAATCTTTCCTGGGGTTTAGGAAATACAAGTATGAAGAAAATCTTTCCTGGGGTTTAGGAAATACAAGCAAATGAAAAAACTTTAACCTGAATCTTAAGACTTATTTTCTATAACTGTTAACTTGACCGCAAGGTAAAAAGGGGTGAGCCAGCATGTCACAGAATGAACTGTCTTAGCTTCATAATGATTTATTCCAAGTATGATAAGAATTTATAAAGGGTTTAGGAAATATATGCACATGAAAAACTGTAGCCAAAACTTTAACAAAATGTTGACACTTCTGGTGAAAAAGTGATTGCCATGGTCGCTTCCCACTAAAGTGGGCTTGACAAAAAAAGGAACTCTAATTATAAGCACCAAAATTCTTCAGCAAAGCAAACACTGTCCCTGTTGACTCTTGTTACAATGATATTCATTACAACAAAGCAAACACTGTCCCTGTTAACTCTTGTTACAGTGATATTCATTACAACAAAGCAAACACTGTCTCTGTTAACTCTTGTTACAGTGATATTCATTACAACAAAGCAAACACTGTCCCTGTTAACTCTTGTTACAGTGATATTCATTACAACAAAGCAAACACTGTCCCTGTTAACTCTTGTTACAATGATATTCATTACAAACACTGTCCCTGTTAACTCTTGTTACAATGATATTCATTACAACAAAGCAAACACTGTCCCTGTTAACTCTTGTTACAGTGATATTCATTACAACAAAGCAAACACGGTCCCTGTTAACTCTTGTTACAATGATATTCATTACAACAAAGCAAACACTGTCCCTGTTAACTCGTTACAATGATATTCATTACAACAAAGCAAACACTGTCCCTGTTAACTCTTGTTACAATGATATTCATTACAAACACTGTCCCTGTTAACTCTTGTTACAATGATATTCATTACAACAAAGCAAACACTGTCTCTGTTAACTCTTGTTACAATGATATTCATTACAACAAACAATTGATGGGGACAAATGTATTCAATAGTAAATTTCCTCTGGTAACAAACATGTGTATGTCCTTTATCTATTCTTTTCCACACTGACATTGTCATTTGCTGGGATTTGACATTAACCAAAAATTGTCAGAGGTCAGTATTCAAATATTTTTAGAACAATTAATTTAAATGAAGAAAAAATATGTCAGATTTAAAATATAAGTATGATAATATTAGAAAAAATAAGTTCAGATTAATATTTCTGACTAATTTTTCTCATTTATAGAAGACAAAGATGATAACTCTTTAAATTAAAGACATATTCTTTACAATAACAGATTCATTACTACGATTTAATGGTTGGACACAATGACAGATTCTTTACTATGACAGAATGGTTTGACATAATGACAGATTCATTAATATGACTGAATGGTTGGACACAAAGACAGATTCATTACTATGACTGAATGGTTGGACACAATGACAGATTAATTAATATGACTGAATGGTTGGACACAATGACAGATTCATTACTATGACTGAATGGTTGGACACAATGACAGATTCATTCCTACGACAGAATGGTTGGAGAATGACAGATTCATTACTATGACTGAATGGTTGGACACAATGACATATTTATTACTATGACAGCATCGATGGATACAATGACAGATTCATTACTATGACTGAACAGTTGGACACAATGACAGATTCATTACTATGACTGAATGGTTGGACACAATGACAGATTAATTACTATGAAAGAATGATTGGACACAAACTTGGTCATTGTAAGGAGAGTTAGATCAACCTTTTTCCTGATAATTACTCTTCCCCTACCATCTGAATAACTCTACATACCTAGCGCCATCATCTTCAGACAAATGAACCTTCTAACACTGTTGTAAACATCTTTAAAATATTCTCAGCATTCTTCATTTCTAACCAAGCTTGCAATAGAATACAAATTAAAGTGTGTATACATGCATAGACATACATGCAGTTGCAGCTAACAAGAGTTGTGACTGTTCAACCCATTTTGACATGTCATTCAATTATACAAAGCTTGTATGGCTGGGAATTGAAACTAGTAGAAAATGACACAAGTACTGGTTAGAAGTAACCCTTCAATGAGACAGAAATTAGAATATTTGCAAAATGGTAACAGCTCATACCATTATATATGGTGACTCATCTGGGCACAGCAACCACACCATGGGAGTTCATGAAGTCAGATCAGCTAAGCTTATCCAGCATACCAGAGTTTTAATAACAAAAGCATAATTTTAGCTTTTTAAATTCAGCATTTACCTTGCTTATGTTTAGGCAGTAATTTCTTCCAATTCTGATAGGAGTACTTGGAGTCTCCTGCCAGCCATTGTTTGCAGTTCAGGTGAAGCTCTGCAGACAGCGAACTTAATGGAGTATACTCAATCACTTCAGTTGGCTTATTTTCATCTTCCTGAGACAGAAAAGACAAAAATATTGAAAATTAGCAAAATAATTAAAAATGAGTTTTCCTGAATTACAGCAATCATGTATAGGTTATGAAACCTTGAAAGACGATAATAAAACAATCTTTCAAAGCTCAGCATGCTGATTAATATTTTCTTTCGGGTCAGTCAGTCAGGAACTCAAAGTCGACAAAATATACTTTTAATGCATTCATAACTTAGGAAAATGTCTGTGAAATTTAATGGTGTATAGCACTCTATATTGTCTATCTGACCTGGTATCTAAAGTATCTTCTCTTATTTGTCTATCTGACCTGGTATCTAAAGTATCTTCTCTTATTCCAACAGGTTACTGGAATCAAAATTCCTTGACTTTTCCATGACCACACATTTCATGTCAAACACAGATACACACACTTCCATTGTTAAACATATAAAACAAAGGAATTTACTGTATTTCTCAAATGATAAGATGCAAGGTAAAGAAAAGCCTACAGGATAATAAAAACAAACAGCAACGCTACCCTTAAAAAATAAATTCAGATGCTACTCTGAAAATTTAGCACTGAAGAAAATGTGAAATCAAAGATATGAAAAACTGCTTCAGCCATGGACATACTGTGGATTTTGATTGCATTGTCCAATTGACCCAGTTGCCAATGCAATCTTCCCATAACCTATTTATAACATCACTGCTAAAGGTGTTTAACAGCATGTGATCTCGTGAGCACACATACTAACTCGCCTTATTTATATCTATGTGTGATGAAAACTCTACTCTGTTTATGCGTGTGTCTGTGTGTGCGTGTGTGTGAGAGAGAGAGAGAGAATTATGTTCTCTCTATCTCTCTTCTTTCAATTTTGCATTCTCTCCCTCCCTCTCTCTCTTAAAAAAGAACCAAACTGAATGTAGCTTTGGACACATGTAATGTCTGTAATGTATTTCAAAGTTAAATATTTCTCAAGATAATGAACATAATTATCTCTCTCTCTCAAAAACAGAACAAGGTTCTCATCACTTGTCAGCAGTCATGTAGGCACCATTACTGATCTTAAAAAATAACATGTACATTGTTGTTCTAAAATGTAATGCTAAAGTAGTTTTACCAAAGTCTGTTCATTCCTGATCACTGAGTAATCTGCACCTTAGCTGTCATCACAAAACTTCCCAATGAAAATTATTGATTGCTGTTGACATTTACAATGGCAAACTAACACTAAATTGTTTCAAGAAAAGTGGATGTCAGGTCTACTTGTCCAAGGGATCGTTCAAAATTCTGTCCAATATGCAGTGCTTTCATTGTGGCATTATAGCACGTGACATTCAATCCAGTTTACAATGGATCACAATTCTTAATTGGTTTCATTTTAAAATGTTGACGTACTTTAACACTGATTTGGTCATATGTATTTCTTTGGGCATTTATATAATGATCTTCCAAGGAATATTGATTGATGAGGAGCAAAATAAAGTGTATAATCACCACTGAAAGGTATGCATCATAAAATTCTCAAAAATGACACCTATAGCTGAAATTGTTGGTACTGTATGCCTACAAGACCTGTATGACTTATACTCACAAGATCATATGCTATAAACACCATGGCAGATACATTATAAATAGGTTATGGGAAGACTGCACTGGCTACTGGCACATGCTGTATGATTGTTAGTTACCAGCTAGCAGGGAAGAACATCGTCAGTCACAATTCATGATAATAAGTGGCAACTGAGTCTATTGGACAATGCAATCAAACACATTTCCCGATGCGGTCATTCACATTAAAATCTCCTGATTGAAGGTACAAAATTCCAGACTTTTGACAAAAATTTATATTATTTATACACTTTATATTATTTATACTTTATATTATTTCTAAACTTTATATTTTTTTTTATACTTTATACTATTTCATACATGTGACAGAACAGAGGTTAGCTCAGGACAGATCAGGAGATATGCAAAATTTTGGCCAGGAGTTTTACTTCAAAAGAGGAAGGATTTTCATCAATCTGATTTTTAGCATGCAAACATACAAAAATTAAAACTACTGAACAAATTTCCATTCTTTTAATATTAAAATATGCACATCATCTCATCACATTAGAACTTTCACAGTAACTTGTTGCCATTCATACTCTCCTTATATGGACCACAAGCATTTTTACATCTCTTGGAAGATCATTATCTGGATTATATTTGTGGCAGTCCTTATCACTGGTGATCTTAACACTTAGGAGATGATGTATTGTTACTGGATCCAGGTTTCCTCTGGAGTCAGCCCAAATTTTCCTCAGAAAGGAAAATGTCCTTTCAGTGTCTGCATTGGAATGTGGCAATGGTAATACAACTCTAATGAGTCAACCACGATGTTCAATGTTTTCCTGCCTGTGGGTAGATTCTGGTTGCTGACTGCCTTCCAGAACTTATCAAGATTGTGTTTTTTGGGTAGAATTTGAGACGTTCCTCTTAAAATCAACTTTATAGAAAGGGCAGAATGCATATTCACGTCTCTTGGAACATGATTCCAACCATGGAAGTTCCTGTTTCCATCCACTACTGAATTTTGTGTGAAATTTTTCGGTTGTTTCGAGTTTGGCATTTTAGCATTGGGTGATCATGCACGCTTAATATCAACAAACATTAAATACCGATACCAAACCGACCTTTTTTGTGCCACTCAAGCTATTTAGTTACGTCTAATCCAATCATAATCCATTAATGTCTTTAATCCTGTCCAAATTACTACTGATATTAATTTTAGGTTATTGTCAGTTGAATTAGCAATTAAAGTGTCATGCTCACAGTCACATGATCACAGGAAGTCTTTACCAGAAATATACTACACTGGAAGCAAGGTGTAAAAAAACCCTAGAAAAATGTCTGTTCCAGTTTAATTTTGAGTATGCGGGAGATTTCAATGAATCATGGGAGGGATGGGAAACATCCCTCATCTTGGGAGGAAAACCATCCCACATGGGAGGTTCACATGTATGCTATTTATATTATTTCTACACTTGTATTATTCATATAATTTATACTATCATGTGCACAAATACTTATAGGTAAAAAATATTAATTATAATTTAGTGAAGTACACAGTTTTTCACATTTTTTATGTGAAAAAAGATCTCCATATGAAAAATTGCAGGACAAAAAATACGAAGAATTAATGGTGGATGAAAAATGATTGACAATACAGTAATCAGTCAATTAACCTTGGGTTTCTTGTTAGCATCAGGATCTTCACTAATCAGTCTGGCATTTAAAACAACTAACCTTGATTGTCTTGTTAGCACTGGGATCTACGGTAATCAGTCTAGTATTTAAAGTGACAATGTATGTATGTATGTATGTATGTATGTATGTATATGTATGTATGTATGTATGTATGTATGTATGTATGTATGTATGTATGTATGTATGTATGTAATAGTAGCACCTCAGCTCAAAAGTGGCTATGTAGTGCCAACAATAGAACAAATTTTAAAAATGTAAAATTGAATTGCACAAAATTTAGGAAGATAAAGCCTTCCAAATAAAATGTATAATTAAGTACAATAAGATAAAATATAAAACTTAAAGATGTTAAAATCCAACTAACCTTGGTTTTCTTGTTACCATTAGGATCTGCAATGGCTGTCGCAGCAGCAGGAGGGGTGGAAGAGTCAGTCTTAACAAGATGCTGCAGAATGCGAAGGCAGGGAAGAGTTATGCTGTCCATGATAGCAGGATGGTTCATCTGCATGCCCATCAGAAACAGGCATACAACTTTTAAAAAAAAGATAAAACAGACCTAGTGTATTATGTGGAGGTCATTATATATCCATCAACACATTTCCCTAAAACTTTATTAACCTAAATTTTAAATCAGTTCAGAATTTTTAAGTACTAAAAAACAAGGGAAAAGAAAACAAGTACCTTTCACATTTATATTTATTCAACACATTTAAATATATAACCATAGATATGTGCTATTAAAAGACATATTTGTCAATTTCTTAGCTTGGCATTTTCATGCAGCTGTGGATGTCACTATTTTTGTCCCAAGCTGTTTGAATAAGATTAAAAAATCGAGATATAATGTGATCTCATTTGGCACCTATAATACTCAATTCAAGTTGTGAAATGGCTTTCACTTGCCATGGTTCATCAACCAAACTAAATGCCTTGTACAATGCTTAATAGGTAGATATGATTGACACTGCATTTTGTTTGTTAGCTTTAACAAACAAAAGAGTATTTAACTGGTAAGAGTACCATGAATAGCACATAATATGTTCATCCCATGTTAAATGTCCTCGTTGGTCTCAATGATCTGGACCTTTGGTCAAGGTATGCAGTCTTAAACATCCCTTACTGTGCAAAAACCATTATTTTCTTATAAGACTTACAATGACCTTTGACCTTTAGATTCCAAAATCTAAAGGCTTCTTTATTACTATTATTTACAAGCTATCCACAAAGTTTGGTTGAGGAACTACTCTAGAACAGAAGTTATTGTGCAAAACTCGTCTTTCTTTGAGTCACACTTACCTTGATCTTCGACTTTTTAACCCCTCACATCAACAGGCCTCTTACACCTTAAGTGCAAACCCTCCACAAACTCTGGTCAAGGTACATGGTCTAGAACTGAATTTATTGTACAAAAACCAATTTTGCTTCTTTCAGTCACAGAGATCTTGAACTTTGACCCCAAATCAACAGGCTTCTTTTTTTACCCGAAGTATAAGCAATAAACAAACTTTGGTGACAGTATATGTTCAAGAATAGAAATTTTCATGCAGAAATCATTTTTTTTCTTTTAGTAAAATGGACTTTGACCTTTGGACCCGAAAATTAATAGGCTTCTTCCTTATCTGAGGTGCAAGCCATCCACAAAGTTTGGTTCAGGTCTGTGATATAGAACAGAACAATTCTTCTTCTTTCAGTCATAGTAACCTTGACCTTTGACCTTTTAGCTCTGAAACTTATAGGATTCTTCCTAACTCCAAATGCAAGCTATGGTAACAGTAGATGTTGAAGAACTCAAAATATTATGTGGAAAACAAACAGGAACAGCTGGATGGACAAAAAAATATTATCTCCTTATGGTTGAGGTAAAAAAATGCATTACTAATGCCCTGATATATATAACATCTTGTCATTATGGACGTAGTTCGAATCATCAACTCAATTTGTTGCTGAAACATAATATATTGCCTGGTGTTGGAGTCCATTTTCTGGGGAAATACACCATATACTTTATGAATTTTCACAAAATACTTAAAATATACAAAAAATGGGAGATTTGGTCTCCTGGTTGGGAGACCAGGAGTTTTACTGACACTTCAGGAAAATCCTGTAGATATCACATGTATGGTTGGTGAACATTACTGAATAAGAACTGGCCCAACATAAAGTAAGCCAAGGTTATGCCCAGGTGTGTTAAATAGTGTTAATTCTATTTAAATTCACTACACATCAGATTTATAAGATTAGCAGGCTTAAATAATGACACAAGCTTACCTGGATGGAGAATATATGGAAGACTTATTAATGAGCATGGGATGCTATATCAAGCTGGATACATTTCTATGTCACAACGCTATGGCCTTGGGATAAACTGTGGCCAAATATAGTATAATATTTACAAAAACAATTCCATATACCGGTATACCTATACTTTAACACATATTTATTCTTATTACTTATTCTTTGCAGCCACTTGTACCATTATTAAGATTTATGCAGGTTTATTTTTTGTTACTGTTGGTGAGACAGTGTCCCAATAAGCTAATGCCTTCCTGTCCACTCACCACATCTGACCCGCAGTTCCCAGCAGGTGTCGTCTTGTTGTAAAGAGTTGGCCAATAGCAGGATCTCATGGCGTACAGAAGATCCCTGAAGTAAAGGCATATAATATACAAACTGAATAAAATGCTTTTAACTTAATCTATTTTATGAAAATAAGTTCTGCTTCATATGGCATATGGCAGTAAAACTAAGGTTTGGTATTCAAATACTGATACTAATTATCTTTGCTGTTTATTAGACCATCATTTTACTACTACTCTATTGGGAGAATTGAAGGGCAATATTAATTACCACATATACTCGTTTATAAGTCGAATCCAACTGCAAACAATATAGACCCTGATCTGCCATCGCATAATGCGCCAACAGATCAGGGTCTATGTTATTTGTTCTACTGATTGCTCCTAGCAAACTTCACAGTTCCAGATCTGCTAGTGCATTATGCGATGGCCGATCTGGGTCTGTGCAGTTTCAGTTGGACTCGAATTATAAGATAGTATATGTGGTAGATCCATTCTGCTCTAATTCCTACATTGTGTATGTGTGACACAGTTTGCCCATGTGAAAAAACAATGTGAGATACAAATATCCCACACAAGTGCACTCAGTCACATCATCTGGTTTATGATGTCATGAACATTTGCAATGTTTCTAGTGTTTTAAATACTGACAGGACAAATGTTTCCAGTTTGTAAAGCATAACTTCTTCTTTACAACAATATCATTTGTTGTAAGTAAATGTTTCATATCCTATCAAACAACGTAAAAAGTTTCAGAATATACTCAAGTCTTTCTATAGCTACATCAATACCAATGATCCATCATCTTTCTATAGCTACATCAATACCAATGATCCATCATCTTTCTATAGCTACATCAATACCAATGATCCATCATCTTTCTATAGCTACATCAATACCAATGATCCATCATCTTTCTATAGCTACATCAATACCAATGATCCATCATCTTTCTATAGCTACATCAATACCAATGATCCATCATCTTTCTATAGCTACATCAATACCAATGATCCATCATCTTTCTATAGCTACATCAATAACAATGATCCATCATCTTTCTATAGCTACATCAATACCAATGATCCATCATCTTTCTATAGCTACATCAATACCAATGATCCATCATCTTTCTATAGCTACATCAATACCAATGATCCATCATCTTTCTATAGCTACATCAATACCAATGATCCATCATCTTTCTATAGCTACATCAATACCAATGATCCATCATCTTTTTATAGCTACATCAATACCAATGATCCATCATCTTTTTATAGCTACATCAATACCAATGATCCATCATCTTTTTATAGCTACATCAATACCAATGATCCATCATCTTTTTTCCACTACTCTTTTCTAATTTGGAATGAGAAAAATCATCAAATACATTGGTGTAGGACAGGGAAATCCCACCCTGAAAATCCAAATTTTTCATTAGAAACTTGACAAAGTCTTGTTTCTGCCTGCGAATTCTGACCCTTGGGTGGGATATCCCTATCCCAGACCAATGAATGTGATGGATTCTATGAATCCAACTTCTGGGTTTTTCTTTTAATTTTGTTGGAAACAGTTTGTACTTGATTTAAAATGCATTCATGATACATGTCGTAATGATCAATAGAACTTGTCTCGAAGTAACTCTCAAAATGAGATGAAACAACACATTTAATCATTGGAAATGGAAACTGATGTCAGACATGGGTTATATACAAGTATTTCAACTTGTGTTAAATAATGTGTACACTGTACACGAGCAGAAAAGGTTTCAAGGGAGAATAGTTTTGTACTAATTGAGTTACCTTCTATAAATAAAGCATTATCATTATTATTAAAAAATATACAAAACTACATACATGTTTTTTCCAAGTCAGTGGAAAGAAAGAGTTCGATATGACTTAGGGATATAATGGTGCCATCTCCTTCAAATATGCTGAAGACGTATTCATACTCTATATCACATGAATTATTTCCCCTGACTTGGTTTTGTAATTGTTACATATCCTCTCTCTAATGCTTTCTAAATATTTTCAGCTATGTAAGATGAATGAAACTCAAAACACACAGAGACTGATTAAAGTTTGATTCCGTGTATCTACGAATACTGAAAGGCAGATATCTGTAAAAACATCGAAATAGTGCCACACTGGGTGTTCAATACCAAAATATGGACTGAACACCCACACTGAACACTGGAACAATTTTGTGAAATTGAATGGGTATGTAATAAAATGATACACAAAATGTAACGATCCCCGCCTTATAAAGCAACCCCAACTACACTGAAAAAGTGGCCTTATAAAAGGTGTGACCTCTCTTGAGAGACAAAATGATAAAATTATACTCTTTTAGTGTCGGGAAAGGTGTCTTCTGATTAGGGGGTGGCCTATCTTGAGAGGGGCCATTGCACTAGTCTCAGGAACAATATCACTGTAAAATATGCAATTTTTCCAAAGTATCTGTATATACAGACAGCTTTTTACTTTTTACTTCACTTTCAACTCAAGATTGATTTAATGTATCTTTTAAATTGAAAAAAAAACCAACCTTCAAACCAATCCAAACAGAAAGACTGGACAAGGAGATGAAAGTGAAACTGTAGAAAACAAGTTTGAGCTTGATTTTTATTTTAACCATGCATACTGAACCTTACTTTTGACGAGTTACTTTTGATTGGTTTGGCATTTGAAATTAAATCTCAAAATTGAGTTCAGAGTTTTATGATCTCATGGCCAAGTTTTCATTAGAGGAGTGAATGATTTGGTTTGTTTTGGTTGCTGTTTTATGGCATCACGAAGGTTATTTAGAGCTGAGGCTATTGGAGTAAAGGGCCATCACCAGGGACACACCATGGTAACCAAACCAGGCTGATCCAATGGTAAAGATTTGAACCGTACTATTCCAGTTGCAAGTCTGGCATGGTAACCACTAAGATACAACAACTAATAGCAATGAATAAAGTTAGCTAATAATTACCAGGTCAGGATTAGACAGGTGCCCCTTGACGGCTGCAGCAATCCTCGTCATGATCAAGCTGTTCATTTCCTCTGTGCCACGACGACTGTCACGTGTCAGCAGGCATAGCAGGGAGCGAACCTCAGAACGAACTTGTAGAGTGCCATGTCGTAGATTGTAGTCAATCAACTCTTGGATCATTCCCTACAATATTGCATTGATCAATATTACACTGTGCTTATATATGCAGCTAGATTGTCCTCAAAGTTTCTATTCTGATGCATCACACATATTCTTAAGACATTGGAATATATTTTATCCCAAAATAAGCCTACCTCACAAGGAAGCTATCTCCATTACAAACAAGAAGTTGCCACTAACATGGCAATTGTTGCCCCCACCTACCACTAAAGGTTGGAGGATTGGGAACTGGAAGGCAAGTATGGAGTCAGTCTCTGGTAATAACTTACAGTACAATATGTTCAAAATCACTCTTGAAATTGATATCATCTAAGAGTTTGCTAAATGTGAAGTTTTATAGTTAACATTACTAACAACAAAAAAGTATGAATGCATTGAAAACAAAAGGGTATGAATGCTAGTTCACAGCCATTAAAATATTTTAAATCAATCAAGGGCCACAACTTTGTAAAATATGGTCCAAATCTGCTAATCATCACACTCTGAGATATTGTTGATATAAAGCTTTTCAGGAAATCAGGCTGAAATCAAGCAAAAGATGTGGCTGCTGGAGTGCTAAAAATACATTGGGATGCATAGCTATTCTAAGTTGATCAAGGGTCTTAACTCTGTAAAATATAGTAAAAATCCAGTTATCATCAACTCATCTTAGATCTTGCTAATGAAAATTTTAATTAAAAAATGTGGTTGAAATCAAACACAAAATGAGAATGCTACAGAGTTTTAAAAAACCAGTAAGATGAATAAGTCATTTAAGGGTTATAACTCCATAAAATATCATCAAATCTGATCACTGTTGAAGTAATTGGTGACTCTATTAAGACGAAGCTCTGTAGCCAATTTGGTTGAAAAATGTGGATGCTTGAGTGTTCACAACGTTGTGCATTAGTAATTCCAAAGCCAAGACAATCTTGGACTATAACTCTAAGAAATATATGCAGAACATGTTCAGCATTGAACTCCTCTTGGCTTTTGCTGATATTAAGTTTCACAGCAAATTTGCTTAAAATCTTGTAGTGTTCACAATGTTGTGCATTAGCAATGCCCATACTAAGATGATCAAGGGCCATAACTCTAAGAAATATAAGCAGAAGGTGCTCATCACTGAAATTGTCCGAGCTCTTGTTAAGATGAAACTTGACAGGCAATTTGGTTGAAATCTAATAATAAATGTGGAAGCTTGAGTGTTTACAAGGCTGTGCATTAGTAATGCTGATTCTCAGATGATCAAGGGCAATAACTATAAGAAATATGCACAGAATGTGCTCATCCTCAAACAATAAATGTGGATGCTAGAGTATTCACAAGATGGACAGGTAGAAGCATGGATAGATGGAAACTATTTCTATCTTGCTTGCCTTAGAGTTAGGAGGAAAATATATATGAATTGCTAATTAAAAGAATGTGCTGTTACTAAATGAAATGTTAGGTAATCAAATACTGAGATTTCCTTTCATTGACAAACCACTGTCTAGTTATGCAACCCTTCTAACTTTTGTAGGCAGACAGTACTGTTCAAAATGAAGGAACAGTAGAAAAACTTACCAGAAACTAATGTTAAAGGAATAGGTATACCAATGGTATAAATGGACAGGAATATTTTAATGACAAGTTTTCTAGAACAGGATACATTTTTAGGTTTCTTGTTAAATGTTGTAGTTTTTTCTATTCACACTACTTGAATATTTCAACCATCTAATTATGTAATCTTCTGCGTAAACCTTCCAACTTTTGTAATAAGTCCAAGAAAGGTATCTTTCTACCTGACTGCAGAGAATCTGACGTAGGTTGGTGTTGGTGGTGAGCGCACGTAGCAGAGTGATGCAGTGTTGTACAGTTGCACTGGCACAGCCAAAACATTTCCGTGGTCGAACACTGAAAAGGATTGTCGGCAATACTTTGTTAATCAATCAAATATGAGTATGTGTTATTACTGTAAACATATGATGAGACAAAAGCACACACAAGCTTGTAACAAGTCAATATTTGCTGCCCTGATGAATTCGCTTTTAATGTATTTTTAGACAGTTTTATTTATGGTGCAAAATGTAATTATTATGAACAGAAATTCCATAAATTGAGGATTCTCATGGATACCTACAGAGGAGAGATTTACATGGAGTGTAAAAGTAAAACTCCATTATGTTCCTCTTTTGGATAAGGAAACATTCTTATTAAACTGTTGTTGTTGATAAAGGGAGACATTCTTATTAAACTGTTGTTATTCTTGATAAAGGGAGACATTCTTATGAAACTGTTGTTGTTCTTGATAAAGGGAAACATTCTTATTAAACTGTTGTTGCTCTTGATAAAGGGAAACATTCTTATTAAACTGTTGTTTTTGATAAAGGGAGACATTCTTATGAAACTGTTTTTGTTGAAAAAAGGAAACATTCTTATTAAACTGTTGTTGCTCTTGATAAAGGGAGACATTCTTTTTAAACTGTTGTTCTCGATAAAGGGAGACATTCTTATTAAACTGTTGTTGTTGATCAAGGGAAGCATTCTTATTAAACTGTTACTGTTGATCAAGGGAGACATTCTTATTAAACTGTTGCTTTGATAATGGGAGACATTCTTATTAAACTGTTGTTGATAAAGGGAAACATTCTTATTAAACTGTTGTGTTTTGATAAAGGGAGACATTCTTATTAAACTGTTGTTGTTCTTGATAAAGGGTGACATTCTTATTTTTCTTCTTGATAAATATTACACACAATGCTTACTAAATTACGTTTTTCGTCAACAGAATGTTTGTTCAACATTAAGAGACCAGTTCTGATTAGGAACTCTTTAGTTTCTGTCCAGGACAATATTTCTGTAATGTCCCACTATATCTAGAGTGTAACCAATGTCTGTTCATTACATCCTGTCCCATCCTCGCTAGTATGTTGTGTATTTTTTTTTCAACTCCAGAACTTTTGAAGTACTTCACTTATTGAAATCAAACTTGGTATGAAGCTTGCAATCAATATAGTTTGATTTTCACCATTTTCTCACAAAAGTTTATGGATGTTATGGCCTGTTGGACTTAAAACTCTACCCTTCAATAACTGCATCATAATGGTGAGTGCATACATGTCATATGAACACATTTCTGGTTTCAAGTGAAGTTTCTTCTGTTTCATTTTAACATCTCACAAATATTTTTGTTACAAATCAAAATTAGGTAAAATTCTCCTCATACCTGATTTAAGAAGCATAAAAGTTTTCCAACATACACTATCCTGAACAGAAGAATTGAAGAATATATTGTAGGTAAGAAAACTTTCTCATGTGATTTAAAATTCATTTAATGCATGTATAATAGCACTAGTACTACAATTTACTTCAAGAAGGCAGCCATTTCGTATTTTAAATTTTATGAGATGTGCATCAAACTAGTAATTCATTTTCACCTGCAATACATGCAAATAAATTACACTTGCAAGCTTCCTGGTTTACAGTAAATGTATAATGAAGTAAGTACCTCTCAGAGTCTGGTCTATCCTTTTTACAGGGTGTGACCTCAACGACCTTAAAAGGGTGTTCTCGGGGGCTTGTAATGGGTGAACTGCTTGCTGCCACCACTTCCCTTTGTTGTCTGTCATAATCCACCAGCTCTCGGCGACATGCCAGCACTTTCTGCAAGCACATGATGATGATAATGCTGATGATGATCCAACTACTAATTCTACTCATGAAAATAACAAAGACTTTGAAGCTACATTCCCTCATTGAAAAATTTAAAAAAATGTCAGATGATGGCATGACAATTTTTTTGCTCTCCCCCTTATGAATAATGAAAAATATTTTGCAAAAATGCCCAACTAGGTGAAGAAAAAAAGTGGAAATCTAAGCTGTGTGATGGGGGGGGGGGGGGGGAACATACCATTTGGCAGATGAGATAATATTAAATAGGCTAGTGTGATTTGCAGTATGTTTGTTGTATGTCATGCATGCATCATGATGTAAAGAAACCAATCAAAAAGGTCTGTATTGCACAAGCAACTAGATACAGCCCATCCATAATTAATTTGAAGGGTGGAAAAATGTATAGCAGGGTTGTCTGACTTATTTCACATGGGCCAGAATCCAGCCAGCCAAAAGGTTTCTATCCGGCCTGCCAACCTTTCATAACTTGTGCCGGCTGGTAGTAAAAAGCAATCATCTGCACATGCGTTACATGTTTACAATCTGGGGAAAACAATCATCTGCACACAGAGTGCATGTTTACAATCTGGGGAAAGCAATCATCTGCACACAGAGTGTAATCAGTATTATTGTTAGTTTGCATCACTGGGGTTTTCCCGTAAAGTATAAATAAGCCAAACTGGACTAACTAATGGATTTTGGTGGTAAGACAATTCTTTGAAACATTTACAAGTTACAAACAACACAACTATCATGTTAGTTTAATATTGATTTGGGTAAGGAATGCAGCTCTGAGGAAGGTGAATAAATTATTTTCATTAAACCTCAATCTTGGTTGTCAATAAATTTATTCAATAAAACATCTGATCTAATATTTACATATCTAAAAAACTGCAAAGATTGACAAAATCGTTCATTCTTAAAATGTGAATATAGTTTATGGCTGTAGAAATGGTATACAGTGATACAGCATTGATCCAGACATGTTTGTTCCTACTATTGTTTTGTTTCAACAACTGAAAAATCTGAACTAGAACTGTAAAGTATCACCTTTGTAAATCCCCAAACTTTTCTCTGCATTTTCCAATGAAATTCCCTCCCCCTTCACACTTACCCCATCCCCACCCCCACTACTCACCCCCACACACCTGAAAGTGGTCCAAGGGTCATATATACGATGTGTTGTCCTGCAATGGTTGAATGTATGATGTCTGAGCAGGAAATATTAAAAAATGTCATTGTAAATTGAAATATCTGTAGATCTGATGTCTGACCTCCTCCCAGGGACCCCTGGCATGGGAGCCAAATATTACACCCCTCTTGCAAATGGTCACAATAAGGGCAACATAAAACTACAAAGTTTAGTAAGGGAAATGGTAATGGGCAGATGGTACATACAGATGGACAGATTGTGGGTATCACAATATCTCCAACACTTTTTTAAAAAGTTAGGCGATAATTAACAAATGGCTTCAAAGAACAATAAATGGAGTTCCAATAAATGAAGCCTCACTGCTGATCTATAAATTCAGTACCCTGGGTCACCCAGGCTTTTACCAGGGATGAAGTAAAATAAGGAAACACCATTAAGTACCTTGAATCACCCAGGTTTTCATCTGGGACTGGGGTAAAACAAGGAACCCCTTTTAGTACCCCAAGTCCCCAATGTTTTCACCAGAGACTGGGGTAAAACAAGGAACCTCCCTTTAGAACCCTGGGTCACCCAGGCTTTAACCGGAGGCTGGGGTAAAACAAGGAACCCCCTTTAGTAACCTGGGTCACCCAGGCTTTTACCCAAGACTGGGGTAAAACAAGTAACCCCTTTTTTATTGAGCCAGCCTTTTTTTTAGGTAGAAAAGATGCCATAAAAGGAAAGCGAACAATTTTAACATTGAGATTCATCTAGGGTGTGGATGGATGTATAGACAGACATGCACATGGATGCCAAAGTGATCATTATGTTGAGCTTTAGCCTTCTGCCAAGGTGGACTCAACAAAAAATCAAATGAACCATAAACATGTTGCCCTTAAGTTTGGTACACTAAGTTTAAGGTACACAGAAGTAAAGTTTATATCAGTCAAGACAAATTTGTAAGATCAATTTAGATGTATATTAGCCTAATGTTATTTTTGACAACATGCAAATTATTAGATTCAAATCACAATGATGTCAACACTCTCTTTAGGGATGAGAGCAAAATGTATTAGTTTGATGTTGACAAACTGCAAGGGGGTTTAGTTTAGGCTGTTCTAAATGTATTAGTTTGATGTTGACAAACTGCAAGGGGGTGTAGTTTAGGTTGTTCTAAATGTATTAGTTTGATGTTGACAAACTGCAAGGGGGTGTAGTTTAGGCTGTTCCAAATGTATTAGTTTGATGTTGACAAACTGCAAGGGGGTGTAGTTTAGGCTGTTATGTATTAGTTTGATGTTGACAAACTGCAAGGGGGTGTAGTTTAGGCTGTTCTAAATGTATTAGTTTGATGTTGACAAACTGCAAGGGGGTGTAGTTTAGGCTGTTCCAAATGTATTAGTTTGATGTTGACAAACTGCAAGGGGGTGTAGTTTAGGCTGTTCTAAATGTATTAGTTTGATGTTGACAAACTGCAAGGGGTGTAGTTTAGGTTGTTTTAAATGTATTAGTTTGATGTTGACAAACTGCAAGGGGGTGTAGTTTAGGTTGTTTTAAATGTATTAGTTTGATGTTGACAAACTGCAAGGGGGTGTAGTTTAAGCTGTTCTAAATGTATTAGTTTGATGTTGACAAACTGCAAGGGAGTGTAGTTTAGGCTGTTCTAAATGTATTAGTTTGATGTTGACAAACTGCAAGGGGGTGTAGTTTAGGCTGTTCTATCCCCAGACAAATATCTGCATATTCTCTATGCAGATAAAGGCCAATACTATAAATTCAGTACAAAGTTAGATAACAGGGTGACCAGACCTGCAGAATTTGTTTTGCAAATTTAGGATTTTTTGCAGAGTTTGCCGATTATCAGCTGAATTGGCAATTTTGCAGCTTTTTGTCTCATATGTAAACTTTCCTTACTTTTCTCAGAAGCTGAAATGTTACAATCTTGAAACAAGTTACAATGAATTAGCTTAGGGCTGTTCAATTTAAACATACTTGTTACCCAGAGAAGGCATTTAAAAAAATATATATATGCCAGGGTACTCAGATTACTCTAAGAGTTCATATGAAAATGATACAAAATTCTAAATTGCATCTATGGGTGGCTACTCCATGTTGAAAGTGCCTTCCTTGGGTCCCAAGTAAGTTTTACTAAAACAGCCCTTAGAATGAAGATAAATTACAATAATTTTGGGATGCATTTTTGAGAGCTAAATGTTTTATGTCAGAAGAACAACTTACCACATACCTCTGGATGTAAAAAATTGGGAACTCTTCTGCAGTGAAGTTTAAGATTTCTAAATTTGCAGATTTGGCAGAATTTTTTCCCTGGACAACAATGTGGACTTCTTGTCAAGCCAAGGTGAGATAATATGATGTACACTCTTTAACAGAATGTTCTGTGTTGTCTTAGCAAAGGCAAAACACAAGTGAAAAGATAAACCCACATAAATATGAAGAAAGAAAAAACTTGTTACATGCCTGATTAAGATATACTAACCTGTATGATTTTGCTGAGCTCATCAAAAGAGGCTTTGCATTCACCACTGTATTTGAGTGCCAGTTGCTGTATGGCCTTGTTTACACTGCTGCCAGGAGCAGTGCTCCCACCTCCCGTCACCGCTCCATCCTCCTAGCAGGATTAAAAAAACATTAATCCAGGTAACATTTAACAGCAAAACAGTGTACATGAGTTGAAGGCAAGAAAATTTACACTTTGACTAGTATGTCTGAAATTATTTTAAATGGGGGTGATATGCAAAGTTGTTATATAAGTAACACTATCTAAATAATGATACACAATAAAATATACTCAAGACAAACATAACATTATATTAGGAGTCACACTATCTTAATAATGATACACTATAAAAACACCATAGAATATACTCAAGGCAAAGATAACATTATATTAGGAGTCACACTATCTTAATGATAATACACAATAAAATATACTCAAGGCAAAGATAACATTATATTAGTAGTCACATTATCTTAATGATGATACACAATAAAATATACTCAAGGCAAAGATAACATTATATTAGGAGTCACATTATCTTAATGATAATACACAATAAAATATACTCAAGGCAAAGATAACATTATATTAGGAGTCACATTATCTTAATGATAATACACAATAAAATATACTCAAGGCAAAGATAACATTAGGACATATTATCTACAAGCAGATGGGAAGAAAATACAAGTGAAATTCATGTTATGCTAGTGAAGCTGTCTTTACAATGGCATCAATGATATTTAACAAAAAAAATTGTCATAATTATGAGCATTTTCAGCTATTTTATTTTAAATGATGGACACTAAAGAAGTGCTATTAATAAATTCAAAAGAAGTTTCTAAAACTTGCAAAAATAATTTGTTGTGTAAAAAGGTATTGATTAATACCACCTAGTCTGATTACATAGAACATTGTTTATTTTATGGACAGTAAGCTGTGGGTCACAAAAAGTATGTTTATTAAGGGACATAACTCTGTACTTACCTGGCTGGGTTTGCTGCCATGGAGTGTCCTTGGGTAAGGCATTTTACTCCAATTGCTTCTGCACTAAATAACCTACTTGTGTTGCTGTGCCACAAAACCCCAAAACAAACCTGTACTTACTCGTTTCTCCATACTGTGCTCGGCCACCTGTATCATGAGGTTCTCTAGTGCAGGGCGGTGAAGTTGCAGCTGTCTGTAGATCCTGTCTGCCTTCTCCAGTAGGGCATTGATTGTACTGATGGCCTATGTATCACATAGTAAAGATTTAGAAAACAAAATACTGTTAATGATGATTAAAAGTTCAGTAAAACAACCAAAGTCATGCATTTCCTTTTAAATGAAGGTTATCAACAATAGTTCAAAAATAAAAATCTTTTAACTTCTTAGTGTCAACAATAAGAAATGTATTCATTACATCCTTGCGACCATGACCTTTGAACTGTTGTCAAAACAGGTTATTCATTTTTATAAAAAGTCCCCAGTAAACATATGTATAAAGTCTTGTTTTAAAAAATTCTGATGCCTACCAAAATATATAGCCATTTAAAAATCAAACAGAAAAATTCATGCAGTGACAGCCATTATTCAAGCATCTTAGTAATAAATGTAACAATCACATTGTGATAATACTGGTACAAGTCAATGAATACGTATGTAAAATTGAACTCACTTTTTTTCTGTCATCTTCATTCTCGATAGGGTCAACAGCACAGCATGGTTTGGCAGTGAGGGTGAAGTCAAACTTGGCATATTTACAGAAACCACAGGCATTACAAAGGAATGGGTCCTTCTCATCATAATTTATAGCCCTGTAGGGAATAATACACAAGTGAGGGTGAAGTTAAACTTTGGCTTAATTAGAGAAAATGCAGGCATTACAAAGGGACGGTTCCTTCTCATCATAATTTATAGTCCAGCAGAGAATAATACACAAGTGTAAAATGTATATAATGTGTGTAGCACCTGCAGCTACAAGAAGCATACTAAATGTCTTTTGAAAGTAACGTAACTGTCCATAGCAGAGTGGTCTTAAGTACAAGTCTATGGTGGTCAGCTTTGAAACTCGCAGCCATGGATTCATGTCCACACAGAAGTGACATTTTTATCTAAACTGTTAATGAAAATAGAGCTCTAAAATGATCCACATGAAGGAGAGGATGAAGATGAGATTTTAATTCTCGTATGCCTGAAAGGTCAAATTTGATCTAAAATAGAATTCGATAGTTAAGTAACTTTTTGGCAAAACAAGCAAGCCTAACACGAGACCCTGAAAGGTACTAATACTCTGGTGGCCAAAAAGAATTTCCAGGAAGCCACATAAAGTCTGTTTTCTGTTTCTTCCATCCTTTGATTCATTTCAACTGTTGGTACTGAAACAATCTCAGATATTTTTGAGAAACTCCAAAATACCAAATTTGGTAAGAAAAATATTTTCTAATATATTGAACTTAACATGTTCAGAAGATAAGCGCAGCATAGACATCTCTGTAATGGTCTTTGACCTTGAGCCTGATAACACTGATAGAAGATCTATGAACTTATCTCAGATACTGTCAAGATATACCCACATGCTAAGTTTTTGTTAAATCCATAACTGACATTTCTTTTCATGAAACCCCCAAGTTACTAAACTGGCATCATTCAAGGTATTCTTTGGATATATCCACAAACTGGGTTTTGATAAAAATCCATTCATACTTTTCTGTGTTATCATGCTCACAAACCATTACAAATAACAAGACAAGGACTGCATGTCAAGCCCACAATCAAATTCATTGCTGTAAAATATGTGACCTTGACACCAAGGTCAAAATGTTGAGAGAGCAAGTCACAAAATGAATTGCCTTAACTTCATGATGAAGAAAATCAATCAAAGGGTTTAGGAAATATATATGTGAATGAAAACCCTTAAATAATTTTCACTGACTATAACCTGGACCCCAAGGTCACATGTGTCACAGAATGAATTACCTTAACTTCATGATGAAGAAAATTTATCTTGTGGTTTTGGAAATGTAAGCAAATGAAAAAAAACTTTAACCCACAATGCAACAAAATACTGATGATTATGACTGGTGGAAAAGTGACTGCTATGTCTCATTTCCCACTAACAGACTTAACCCACTAATAGTTTATTAGAAGTAGCAATAATAAAGTTGTGCTAATGGACAGACAGACATTCAGACACTGGATGACAAGTACTCACATAAGATCTTCTGGTCTTTGACCAGTCGAGCCAATACTATCTAGTTCTCAGGAGATCACTAGAAATAATCTATACAGATGATTCCCTCTTATGAGCTTGCTTCTGAGAGGCCAGCTCCTCCTGCATCACAGATGTGCATATATATTTCAACCAAACTGCCCTTTCTGGTCACCTCTCTAATGGAACCATTTTTTTTAACATAGAAAAGGGGTAAGTATATTATGATTAGTGAACCTGCTGCGTGGTTCACTTTAGATAAACTTAATTGGTTGTTAAAACTATATTTATGACATCAAATTATTAGGGAAAGCTGGTTATGGCCTATATTTTAAATCTTTAATTGCCAAAGGGTTTCAGATACAAGGTTGTCGAAGACACTATGTATACATTTGGTTTTAAAGGGGCTAGATACAATAAAAATACAAATAAATTATTTATCAACTTCTTACCTGCATTTGTGACACTGGAATACATTCTCTCCGCAGTTTCCACACACTCCAGGGTTGGCTGGAACAGAGGCACTACACCGTGGACACTGTAGTGTCTCAGATGTGGCCTGTAGGTTGTCAAAGAACTCTGCATACTCAATCATGAGGTTACATGCCACGATTGGGATTGGAAACTCAACCTACAGGCAGGATAGTTATCACATATAAGTATTTTATTGACATGATCTGAGCACTGAACATGTAATCAAGGAACCAGAAATGTGTCCATGTAACAGTGATGCCCCCACAAATACAATGCAATTGATGGGCAAAGTTCCAAGTCAAATAGGGTCCATAACTCCATGAAGTTTTGTTGGAAAATGGTTAAAATCAAACTTGACCTAGGTTTTCTAGATATAAAGCCTCATATCAAATTTCAATCCATGAAGTCCCTCAAAGGGAAAATGTGACAGACAGGACATGACACTGTATACCCCCTCCATACATATGGCATCTGGCATAAAAATTTGGGTTGATATCAGAGTGACAATTATGAAATACTGTATTAACTCAGAAATGGTACTGAAAAGTGGATACAAGTATGCTCATATTACCTTTGGGTTTTTTATACTACAGCAAAATGTAGTCAGACATGACTGATTTTTAGGTGTATTATTAGATTATTGTAAACACTGCATAATTGATTCTGCATGTGTAGCTTGTACTGATGTGACATATCTGGAGTAAACAGTAACTAAATGTATGTGAGCTGATGCGTTCAAATGGGGAAGTAAGAGATAACAACTAGACATCTGACCTTGACATCAGTCTGTCCAGCAGTCAAAGTCACTCTCCTGGCTTTGTGCCAAAGTCCTGGTCTGAAACACAAAACAGCACAAATTATATCAACATCATAAAATACAAGTCATGAGAAAAAAACTGTTTATTGATTTGGGTTTATCAGATGAACAGAAGAACATGGAAGATTTGGAAGAACAGAAGGTTCTGAAATGAGAGGCTTCATTATTACTAACTGTTGACTTGATGAAAATTAAAATATGGAAAATATATGAACTTGCAATAATATTTTTTAGTAAAATATTTCTTCAATAATGTTTACCCAATCATAATATGTTAGGAGTGGACCATCTACCTTGCAAATCCAGCATTTGCAAGCTAAATGATGTTTATGATATCTTGTAGCTTGCTTCTGCAGCAAAAGTGCTAAAACGTAATCTTCTTACCGAGACTGAATTCAGACGAGAGGGACTGGTGTCAATCATCAGTTACTACTGGAGTAGATGTGCATGCTATTCCAAGGATGTAATCCAGGGGGATGGTTTGGGAAGATGTGCCCATATTATGATTGGCTAAATACTCTTGAAGAAACATATTATACTACAAAAATTGCTTCTTCTTCAAATACATTACCCAATCATAATATGTAAGGTGAATCAATATGATGCAGAGAAAGCTACATCCCCTTACCATGGAGTTGGCTCTGGCGCTTATCTCCTCGCTTACGTTGAGCATCTTTGAGATACCGATTAGCACATACTCAATGCCTGGATGTGGTTTAGAGAAAAAATGTGTGCTCCTGCAAATCAAGTGGAAGTTTGAGTAACCCACATCACTGAGCAACCTGGGAGGGTAGCCTGTTGCACTGCAGACATAGGTCCCACCAGATTGAACTGAGCTCTCTGGTATGAAAGGTCACTGAGGTAAAAGTTAGTGAATGTCGTCTCTGACTTGCACAATGTCAACTATGGAGCAGTTGACCTCAAATGCTATGCTAGTAGTGACTACCCTAACATCATGAGCTGTGTGCTTTCAAAATTCACCTGGTTTTGAATTATTTCTCTGTAGGCTGAGTAGATAACACAACAGATCTCTGCTTTTCTGTATATATTTGTGGAAATTCATGTTTTTCCAAACATGATAGTGTTTTGAGGTTTGGAAGTTCAAACTGGTTTTCATATGATCTGTCACAACTTTGCAGGTATCAATTTGTAACAAAACTCTAAAAGCAATAATTTTATAAAGCTGATACAAATGCACACCAAGTTTCAAATGGTTCAGGAGATATTAGCCAGAGACGAGTGTGAGGGCTGGATGAACAGATGGACACATTTTTTAATAAAAATGGGGATAACTCTTACAATGTTGATCAAACAGATTCCATTTTTTTTAACAGGACTGAAAATAGTCTAAGACATCAGCATGAACATCATCACAGGGCACAGCCCAGGACAACAAGTTTCCACCATTTGTTACCTCATATGACATGCAGGAGGGTTCATTGGGCTTATTTTTACATCCACAAGCTTGTAGGGGGATCACTGTGGAGAGGAAACTCCAAAAGAATCATTCAGAGAGGAAACTCCAAAAGAATTGTTCAAACTGGTGAAAAGGCACAAAGTGAATGGTATTTGCAAGGTCTCATGTAAGAGTATGCTGACCAGGCATGAACGGGAGTAGTCAACGACTGATGTGATAAGGTGCCAATCCCTTTATTCAAGGGGAGACCACTCTCATCTGATTTCCATCTCTTCAAGTAGATTACTTTTTTGCACTTCTGCTGTTAAAACAAGCAGAAAGGCGTGGTGAATATCTTTTTTAAGTTGAGGAGGGGCAAGATTTGCAAGGTAGTGGATGTACTCCTAACATATTATAATTAGGTAACATATTTCACAATACAGAATTATTGGCTAAAATATTGTCCTAAAACTTTGCCATGCCAAATTTAAAACATGCAAGAGCCAACTCTAAAACCTTTACTATCTTTAAAAGAAATGTATACAATTATCTTTACACATGGTTTTTACATGTTATATACTATCATACTTATAGCAATCCTGTTTTTACAACTGAGAATATTGCCTAAACTTAAAGGAAAATTATCACGGACATTTCTGTGTTGTTCTTTATTTTTGACAGCTGAATAGAGATACAAGTATAGGTCCAAAGCAATATATATTTAACAAAATATTTGACTTCCTTGATACAATGGATCAAGCTACTGTGTGTGTTGCTCTTTACTTCATTACCATGTAACTTCCACTGATTTAAAACAATACAAATTCTTGAAATAAAAGTTTGCTGATTCCTTAATTCTGATAAATTTGGGTTTTTGCCTAGGTGAGGTTGATGCCTTAATTCTGATAAATTCAGATTTTTGCCTAAGTATGGTAAACATTTTTTCTGATATGCAAAACTAAAATGAGCAACATAAAAAGTTGTTTTTACTATACACCAAGTATATTGAGTGTTTTATTGAAGTGGCTGGTATACACTGCTAGATCAAAGTATATTGAATGTTTTATTGAAGTTGCCACTATACAGAGGTTTGATTACCATCATACCAAACACTGCTAGGACCAATTATATTGAGTGTTTTACTGAAGTGGCCAGTATACAAAGGTTTGATTACAATCCAAAGAGCCTTACTGGTACCCAAATACATGTCCAATCTACAGAGGGGCTGGTTTAGGGGAGTTTTACTATAGTTCATTTCCCATACAAGATATAACATACCTATTTTTCAGCTCCACAACTGCCTGGACTGTCCTGTTGTTGTAGTAAATGTTCATTATCCTTACCTAGAAATAAAATTGTCATCAGAAGCAATATAATCAAACCTGCCGAAAAGGTCACTTTATTAATAATCATACTTTATTTATTTAGTAATAATCTTTTATTTTTTATTTATAGAGGATGAATCATTTAGTCAAAGAGTATTCCCCCTTGAGGCTTTCTTAAGAAGAAAGTATAACAATGTACATCATACAAAAAGTTAATAGTA
This sequence comes from Margaritifera margaritifera, assembly GCA_029931535.1. Lineage (NCBI taxonomy): Eukaryota > Metazoa > Mollusca > Bivalvia > Unionida > Margaritiferidae > Margaritifera > Margaritifera margaritifera. The sequence continues at coordinate 2,586,884 of JAQPZY010001517.1, read as the reverse complement.
TTGTCCATCCTCCAAACTTTGTTCCCTTCCTTGAATCGTGCGCCATGTTTCTTGTGACCTAACGCACTTGTTTTGAGATAATGACGTCATCAACTGTGTCACCAGTGTTCTTCAAGAGTGACAGCAAGTATTTAACAAGTAAAATAGACAAAATGAGATTTAAACAGGTAATATCATGTAATTTAAAAAAATCAGAATGAAAATCTATATTTTGACTAATGCCTTATTTGTGACAGACATTTTGGCTTTAAATTGTGTATTATATGCTAAAGATAGGTCTGCTGATTATATGTTGGCTTTGTTTACATTTCTTGAAGAGGAAAACCCACTTTGGGAATTTATACAATGGCAAAGGCAATGTAAATATTTGGTTTTAATCATGTGGGATTCTTATACAATGTAAGAAAAATTTACACTGGAAATGTATATTCACTATGGACTTTTTCGTTTCAGTATTATTTCATTGGAAAGAAAAATATTTAAAATAAATTAGAATTTTTTTTATTTCAACACGGAGACACTATAAAATAATAATATCCATACCTTGCCCTAACTGGCACATTCTGGTCATGTGTCATGTGACTTTTTAGTCAGTGGCATGAACCATGGATGAAATTCCGGAAATAAGTAAACTTACACACGCTCGGAAGAACGTTAATTCTGAACTAATGTACATGAATGCCAAATTTTTTTTTACGATGATTAAATGAAGTAGATATAGTTTTTAACACTTTCTATGGTTATTTGAATAGATTCTCACAATATTATAATGAACGCATTAAAATTCACGTTAAGGGCACAAACTATGGCAGAATGAGGATAATTACTATTTAATTCAGCATTTACCCATCTTAAGCAGCCACATTCTGAAGATCATTACAACCAAATTATATCAGATATGAACCTGTATTCAGCAGCCACCTGCCTAAAAAGGATAGTTTTCTAGATTCCCAGAGGTGGCTGCTTAAGACAGGTTTGACAGTACTTTGTGTGGACAATTCCTCAATCATTCATTAACATTTATCATGTTAAGTTCCAAATTGTTTACATAACATTAAATTAACTTACCTCTGTGCAAACATTAGTGATTTTTGATGTTCAACAATATGTGTTCACTAATGTGATCTTTTTGTAAATATTCATTTTTTTATGTACTGTTATTACAAGACAAAATAGGTTCAAAATCGTAGACCTAAATCTTTTAACACATTACTGGTTACTTTTTCTTTTATGGGAACATCATGTACTAAACATGTACGAGATTTTGCATAATGCATGATTTTCTTTTTTCCTTCTAAATCCTTCCTATTAGTTGTGTAGAGCTCCTATCTTCAAATGCACTTTTCTGGTTTATTTACTTCTATAAGATGCAATTGTATGCAAGCATAATCAGCTGCATGGTGTGTACAGCAAGCCTTACATTATACAAGCACATGTTGTGGAGAGAGAGACCCTAAATCTAGGAAAAAAACACACAAATACATGAAAAAAGATTCTGATCTGTGTCCCACAAGAGATCTGGGAGTAAAAAAAAATGAAGTTTTACAAATTTCTTCAATTCACACTATCTTTAACCCATACATCAACATAAAAAAGCTATCATTTAAAATGAGGACATAGCCCCCCCCCTCTCCTTCTAAAGATTATGAATAATGTTTTGATCCTTTACCATTAGATTCTTGATAATCAGGTTTATGACTTTGTATTGCTACTGAAGCAAAACCTAGACCAACTGCAATGACATGCCATTACAAATCCCAATGCTTTTTTTACTGCATATTCCAGCCATGTCATTCCCAACCACAGACAATGCCACATAGATCATTATGCAAAACAAGTCATTTATATGTGCCTTCCCACTCTGACAGCATTTATGAAATTTAGTAAGAAAATATTTGAAAATGTCACTGTATCTGAAACTTGTGAACATTTTGATCTTTGACACCCTTGCTGGGACCACAAAGGCAGGGTAATCACAAAGTTTTGTGAATTTCCACACAGTGGTTTAGGAGATGTGATAATGGGCAGCAGATGGACAGATGGATGGACCAACTGGTAGGCAAATAGTTGGAAAATACCCCACCCCCCCTTTTTTTTAAAAAGTATGTAGATAATGAACAGCATGTACATTTGTAATAGATAATACTGAAATCACATATTTACTAATTTAACATTACAATCACAATTAATAATGTTACACTTACCATCTTGGTGCGTTTCAGGTCGGTAATACGGAGGGTAATCTTGGAGATGGTGTGGCTACCGACCAATTTGACTATCTGGGTGGTGGTGGTGAACTTGGAGTCCACTTTAATGGCTGACAGCTTCAAACTCTAGATTAGGACAAGGCAGAAAATAAGACACATGTTCTAGTCATGATAACAGAAGCATACAAATTTCATGATGATACATCAAACAGTTATGGAGATACAAAGTGTAAATATGATTTTCAAACTCAGGGGGAATATTCTAAAAGTACTAATCTGTCAGACAAATCTTATATTGAACACAAACTCCTGTCCTGATACAAATGCATGCCAAGTCTCATTAAGATATCTCAAATGGTTCTGGAGATATTACAAAGGCAAATTCCAGACTAATATTGCAGCCACTGGCCTGTACAAATTAACCGGAGACGAGTGTGACAGACAGATCAATGGACACAATTTGTAATAAAAATGGGGATCACTCTTAAATAGCTGATTTTTCATCCTTAGGATGTAGATACATTCTACTTAATTCATCAGACCCCTGTTTAACTAATTATCATGTATACACAATGAAATGTCACACCTACAGACACCTCAACATGTATCAGTTGTAATTATCTGGGTATTTATATGATTATCTCATCATTTACAAGACCTAGCTGGTGATCTCTGAAATAAATAATATTTGCTTATCCAAACAGTCGGGTTTCTGCAGTGGTCCTCATCTAATAAACAACATCTGATAAACAAACAGAATTATTTTGAAACACAAGACCTAATTTTGGAATGTATTTGAGGAGGACTTACAGTGTAAGGAACTTCTGGGTTGTTGCAGACGAGACATGGATCACTCTCCAAGTAGTAGCCATCAAAGTCCACCAGTCCCTGTAGCATGCTGTAACAGACACGTGGAAAAGCTATTTCAAATCTTATCAGATTTAAAAAACAAGTGTTCCCAAAAAATTGGTGTCTCACCTGTGAACAGTATTCAGAGTATGCTTATGCAAGCAAGACAGAATCTACAAGCAAAGGTCAAAACACAGCTAATGACATAATATATGACTTTCAAAAACTTTTACAAATCATCATGACATTACAGACCTATTTCATGCCGTTCACAGCTGAGACAAAAATAAACGATGATTAAAAAAAAAATTATATCAATTCAAAAGTTTATCAAATCAGGAACAAGAGTACAGTGAACAGCACATTATATCCCAACCTCGTTTAATAGTCATCTTGGTAGATATATAAAAATTATTTGCAGAAGTAATTTTTTTCTTTAGTCATGGTGACCTCAACATTTGACCTTTTGACCCTAAAATTGATAAAGTTCTTCCTTACCCTACGTGCAAGTCATCCACAAAGTTTGGTCCAATTTGGTGATGTAGAATTTGTGCTAATGAACAGAAACCATTTTAATTCTTTCAGTTGCAGTGATCTAATGACAGTAACTTTGTCCTTTGACCTATGACCTCCAAATTGATAGGCTTCTTCCTTACTCCAAGTGCAAGCTATCCTCAAAGTGTGGTCTACATATCTGATGTAGAACTAATTTTATTTTATGGAAATCACTTTAGTCTTTTCAGTCACAGTGACCTTGACCCCCAAAACTTATGAACCCCAAATCAATAGACTTCTTCCTTACTCAAAGTGCAAGCCATATACAAAGTCTGGTAATGGTACATGGTGAAGAAATTGATTTATTGTGCAGAAATAAAAAAAAAAATGGGCAGATGGATGGACAAACATATGGACAACATTGTTAAGATAATACGCTCCACATTATGGAAGATATATAAAAAGTTGATAGAAAATAAAAATACATCGTCTTTTGCAGACCTTTCTGAAAGATCATTTGCAAAATTTTCAAGACTTCAAAATTTTCCTCTCGGGAAAACAGGCCATGTCTGCAGAGAAAATTTTAATATAAATTCTTTTTGGTAGAAGAAATCCATTTTCCAAAATGATGTTTTGGGGAAGAGGGGGCAGGCAGAATATGACTTTACATCCCTGGCTCATAATCACACAGGTTTATTTCCACTGTACATCCCCTGCTCATAATCACACAGGTTTATTTCCATTGTACATCCCCTGCTCATAATCACACAGGTTTATTTCCATTGTACATCCCCTGCTCATAATTGCACAGGTTTATTTCCATTGTACATCCCCCTGGTTTATCACACAGGTTTATTTCCAATGCATATCCCCCTGGTTTATAATCACACAGGTTTATTTCCATTGTACATCCCCTGCTCATAATTACACAGGTTTTTTTCCACTGTACATCCCTGGCAAACAATCAGACAGGTTTATTTCCATTGTACATCCCCTGCTCATAATTACACAGGTTTATTTCCACTGTACATCCTTGGCCAACAATCACACAGGTTTATTTCCATTTTACATCCACCATCCTCCATGAGGTTATTGCACAATATTACACACAATATATAGAGTGCCTTACTTGTATATCTGGGCATTAGGATGACTGGCCAGGATCTGATTTTCCTCTCTCAGCACTAACACCGCCTTCTCCAGATACTCCTTAGTCTGAAAGAAATATTTAAGTTCATGAGAGATTCTGTCTAATTATTTAAGATTTCAACATTTATTTGTCACATGATGTTGGGTTATGTGAATAAAACTGAACTGTATGTACATGATAAATAAAAAAGATTTTATTTTGATAATAAAATCAGTGCTGAACAGCGCTTCCAAATAAAATGTTTGCCAAACATGCAAGATTTATGAGCTAACATGACCTGTTGCCCACCCACCATGCTTGACATTTGTCATTGGGTGCCCATAAATATTTCATACCATTATTTAGTAATTATGCTTACACTACATGCTCCTACCACTGTCATGGTGGAGCACAGAAAAATGTCACTTTGACGGAAAAATCTTAAAATTTGTGGCAAGAACTATTTTATTTATCTGAAACAATCATCATAAACTCAACTGGTCTTGCATCCAGATGTATGTAATATTTAAGCTGCAAAAAAAAACCAATCCTTTACGCATCCTACGTAAACTGTCCCTTTTATGTGGAACATACAGGCAACACTTAAATTCCACATTCCAATTATAATCATCCAATGGTTTTGTGCAACCAGTGAATGCCCATGATGGATTATTAATATGATCTTGCAACCAGTGAATGCCCATGATGGATTATTAATATGATCTTGCAACCAGTGAATGCCCATGATGGATTATTAATATGATCTTGCAACCAGTGAATGCCCATGATGGATTATTAATATGATCTTGCAACCAGTGAATGCCCATGATGGATTATTAATATGATCTTGCAACCAGTGAATGCCCATGATGGATTAATAATATGATCTTCCAACCAGTGAATGCCCATGATGGATTATTAATATCAAATGATCTTGCAACACTAGTGATGGGAGTGATAGTGGCTGTTTGAAGTTTTCTATAAATAAACCTTTGATGTGTGGTGGTGTCTTAAATAAAATATATTTTGACTCCCCCTTACAATTCATTCTTGTATAGCCCTAGGCAATATGCAATACTCGTTCACTAATGTTGAAAACTAAATTTGTGTTTGTTCAGCACATATGCCCTCGCTGCAGACAAAACCAGTATCCATCTGTCAGAATGTCTGAAAACTTGCATGTGTTTGTACAGCACATATGCCCTTGCTACAGACAAAACCTGTATGTGTCAGAATGTTTGAAAACCTGTATGTGTTTGTACAGCAAATATGCCCTCGCTGCAGACAAAACCAGTATCCATCTGTCATAAAGTCTGAAAACTTGCATGTGTTTGTACAGCACATATGTTCTCACTGCAGACAAAACGAGTATTCATCTTCAGAATGTCTGAAAAATTGCATGTGTTTGTACAGCACATATGCCCTAGCTGCAGACAGAACCAGTATCTGTCTGTCAGAATGACTGAAAACTTACAAATCATCTTAATGATACAAAAATCTACATATTCATTTAAATATGCATGCCAAACCTAATTTGCTGAGGTCGACAGTTTATGCTAAATCATGCTAGCAAGGCTTCACAAAAAAGGTAGAAGTTCAAGAGTTTAAAAAAAACCCTAACTTTTACAAAAAATCAATGAAATCGTTGAAACATCCAATTCATTTGCATTTAAACAGAAAACCTGATTACCGAATTTAATTTGTTTATGGCAAATAGTTGTGTGTGATAGTGCTAATAAGCTTCCCTGGATGAATGGATTACATATAGATTTATGGACAGATGGAAGGACAAACAGGGCCAAATACATATGCCCTCAATGATCGCAGTGGAGGAATTAAAACCAAACTACTATATGCCTACGTTTTTTTTTGGATTGTGATTTTTGCAGAGTTAGCAGTAGGCTCATGTCCACAAAAACATTTGAAAACTGTCAATTATAGTAGCCTTGACATCGGAAAACTGTCAAAATATAGTTGAACGCAAAGTAGATTTATAGAAGTAAATTTTGATTATCTTACAATTCAAACATTCTGATCTATCAAAAAGTCAAGGTTTGTTTTGACTAAATAAATATGCAGAACAACTAAATTAGGCAAAAGCACAAACCTTCTTTTCGGATGTCTGTGGGGTTTTGAGAACAAAGTATCCAAGAAGATCTACAAACTGCGCAGTTTTCCTGCCGTACTTTGGAAGTTCTTGCCACAGGCTCCACATCAGTTCCAGTAAGGCTTCTACCTCTGAAAGGCTGGAATTCCTGCAGATAGACACACAGATGGATGCACCAAGTTTAACCATATACGGTAAATTTAAAAGTAATAACATTTAGAACTAGTCTGAAGTAAAACAAATGACGCATGGAAGTTATATTATTGCCAAGTCCACATACCTCCCTTCCCATACAATCACATATGTTACCTTCACTTTACTCAACTCTGGGCAGAAATTATTTTCAGCTGAGAAAAGTAACATAGGATTATGAACTAAGTCGACGCACTTGGATGTAAACAGATTTAATCATTTCAGGGCTATATAATAATATTTCATGGGACATAAATTCTACATAGCTAACATTGATTTGCATATATAAATGAGTGACTTGGTGGTAGCTTTCATTTACGTGGATCTTTTGACAAAACGAAGAATAAAGCACACAGAAATTGATTTGTGCCCTGCATGTGATGGTCAAGTATTGTTTATTGGCACGGCCAGTATTGATCTCTTCAAATTACAATAAAGCTAGGGCCTGCATGTTGAGCCCATGATCAAAGCATTTCTTTAAATTTGTGTCCTTGACCCAAGGTCTAAAGGTTTAATAAACATGGTGCAGAATGAATTGTCTTGGCTTTATAATGATACTTCCCAAGACTGAAGAAAATTCATCAAGGGGTTTAGGAAAAATTAGCAAGTGAAAAAACTAACCAAAACCCTAACCATGATGTATGCTATATACAGTAACTTGATCTAGGTGCTTGTATTATGTTGAGTTTGATAGCAGTCCCATTGGAAATGTGATATGAGTGTCTGGCCTATGGTTTGCAGAAGAGACAAAATTAATGTCTTAAAAATTAATAACCCAATGAGCACTTACTTGTAGATCTGGTAAATGAGTGAGTGTGCCTGCCAGCGTATGGCTGTAGAGTTGGACTCCAAAAGGAAGGTACGGATGAATTTTGTGAGCAGACTGTGATCCAACACTTTGTTTAACAGCTGTACAAGGTTTATACACAATGTCTCATCATGCTTCATACCATCGTCTGAATCTAAGGAGAAAACATATTTTTTAGAAAACCAAATGAATGCTAGATATGTTTTTTATTTTAAATTAATCATTAAAACTATGTATTTATCTATCCATAAAATTGTGAACCCTCATAAAGTTTTGAATTTAATCTCAGTTAGATACCAAGCATAAACTGCAAAAAAAAAAGGAGACAGATGCTGATGGTAAAACATTGGCTGCTATCAAATATAGTTTTCTCATCACCTGTTAAACCAGAAAAAACACCTTACAGTGAAAGAAATATATCTCAATACAAGTTTTGTAGGCATATCAATGTGGAACTGATTATCCTTGTGCTTTCAAAATAGTGTTGGGACATTGTGATACAGTCTGTCTGTACATCCATACATATGTACAGACGGATGTACACTTGTGTGATGTCCTTGAACTTCTACAACATCAGAGCTTGACTCACAAAACTTTGATCAATGATAGTCTTATTGGTACAGATTGTGTCAACTTGTTTTGAATCTGGATCATACCCCTTGGGTGGAGCTTCAGATCAGGAGTGATTCTACATAAACAAATAACTCTTGCACTGTATGCCAAGCATGTTTAAGAACTGGCATTTGTGATCAATGACCCAAGTGACAACACCTGTCAGCCTGCGTGATGCCACAGAATCTTCCCCAACCCCAGGAATTTAATCCTATGGTCATAACACAGAAACTGTTGAGATCCCCATCCTATATCCATAGATACACTTACTGGGCATGAAAAGACAAATTTATACAAGTAACTGACATTGACCAAGATTCCATCCTTACCCCCTGGGACATAGCCTCTGGCCATAATTTGGAAACGATTAAGATCTCCACCCTATAAATAACATATACACTTACTGGGCATGAAAAGACAAGTGTACATACCCAATTGACAATTGCCCCTGGAGGAGTCCTTACCTTTAGGAACATTCTTATGAAGCTCAAACTTCAGTGTGGAGGTAAAAACAGGAAAATGTTGGGACACATGTTTTACAAAAACAGAATTCTATTTCAGTTTGATTTGGAACTTTATATATTGATTAAAACAAAGAATGTTAGATTTCAAAAGTCTAAAAAGAGGAAAATACTTATTATAGGCATAATGTTCATTTTTTCATTTCTTAACTTTATGATCTAATGAAATATTATAGGTTATTATTAATGTGTTTTTTTTACTATTGTGTATAACATCTGTGGGACGAAATTTTGCAGCGTTTTTATTGAGTAAATTATAAAAATCAAATTAGCATTACTGGACACAAATATATTCAGTACAAAGAAACAAAGACACCGTCTTAAAATTATTTGTTACAAATTACCTTCATTTTTGTCTTTATCCTTATCTTTCTCTTTGTCCTTTTTGTCCTTGGCAGGAGAGTTACCTGCCCCTTGTTCCTGAGAGCTACCTCCCTTGGTCCCACACAGCGCACACTGCAATAGCTGTAGCAGAGTGTGTGCTACTCCTTCATCCAACACAATGCTTGCCTTCACCAGGTATGGTAGAACACCTAGGGAAAAGTAGGGGAATAAATCTGAAGTAGGTGCAACTGTTATACATCTTACTCTCATCCCCTTTCCATCTTCTGAAGACTCATCAGCCATCCAGAGCTAGTGTTTTTATGTTACCAGACTACAGATGCTAAATAACAATTTTTGTATCTTTACTGGACTGAAGATGCCCCGTTAACTGTAAATATCATTTTGTGTACTGCAAATCCAGATGTTCAGAAAACAAAAACAAGGGTTTTGTTGAACATGGTGTCTCATCAGCAACCCGTGCAATGATGTATCCTCCCCCCATATCTGACTTGCAAAATCAGTGACATATAATCCTAACACTGAAACTGCCATCACCTTTGCCTCACCGTTCTGTAATAGGTAAGACAATACAAATTTTCAGACTTTTTACAGTTAAAGATCAACATTATAGAATTTTCTGGGCTTCACAATGCAGGACATAGTGAGCATGATGTTGTCCATTAGGGGTGGGGGCTGTGTCAACTCAATGTTTAAGCATTTTGGCAAGCCAACGTTCAAGTTTTTGTGCAAACCCATAATTAAAAAAAGAAAGGCAAGACATAGTGCTTAGCAGAGCACTTGTTCAAAATAACAACTTACCATTTATAAAAATTACAACAAGCCAGGCCATTTATCAAAATCAAAGATGCATAACCCAAAAATCATCTCCTGACATAAATTCTCTCTCTTTCTCTCTTTTAATAAAATGAAAGAACACATATCTTAAAACTACTTATTGATCTATATAAAGTTGCTAGGTAGTTCTGTTTTTCTCACAGTACATACCTGTATGATCCTGACAGTAAAACTGCCAGTTGACTGGACGCTGAGAGGCAATGTCCGAACACTCCTTCAAATGCTCAATCTGAAACAAGAATGGAAAAAAAGTGTCTTCAAGTTTTTTGTAGGAAAATATGTTGACATAAAAAAAACCCATCCGTACTGTGAGTCCCATGAACAGTCTTTCTCTACTCAACTTATCAAAGAAAGCAACTTTTGTTCACCTGATTTATGATTTAATAGGCAGGCATGATACTGATTGTATGCTTCAGTATCAAAAATTTTGTACGAAGGAAATAAATATTAGTGGATGTAACCACTATCTGCTGTAGAATGACACAGTCAGGGAGGTAACAGCAAATCTCTTGCACAGGACACAAATGTAAATTCTGGTTGAAAAGTATGAGAAGAGATAACTGCTTTTACCATAAAATTTCCAAATGCAAGTCATATGTCCGTCTGATGACTGCATGACCCCTTTTCTATGGAAGATCATTTTCATTTTCAGAGAATGATCTCAAGGGAGATAATCAGGATGACTCACCAGGGTCAGCAGAGTGTCATATGGCAGAACGACTCCACGAGGGGTCACATCTGAAGTGTCTAGTCCTCCCTTTTTACACAGCTCCATCACAGCCTGGAGGTTGGATTCTATGGCGTGCAAGTCTCGAAGTGATCGGTATTTCTCCTTGGAGCCGCAGATAAATAAAAGCAACTACAACAAGAAAAATAGATGATAATTTGGATGCTACAAAATACATATGGGTATATACACTGGTTGTCATTATAAATACCCCAAGCAGAACACTTTTTTGAAGTATTCTTCCAAACCCTTCCATATAAGCAACATAATGCACAAAAAAGTGCCTGAATCTGTGTGAATCTGTTCCAAATTAGGCATTCACCTTATTACATCTTCTAACATTCCGAACATTTAACATGGTAAAGATTTAGCCAATGGGTTTAGAAAAGAAAAGCTCAGCGAATAGAATCAATCAATAGCTGAAAACAGTCTTAACTCCACTCCAAGACCCCCGACTTTAGTATCCACCAAAGGAAATTCAGTTTCCAAGTGAAAATCATCAAGTCAGATCATCTCATAATTGTTCAATGGAACCTGATGTCTCACTTTTATCCATGTAATGATGTATTCCCCCCATACTGTATCTGACTTCCAAATACTTTAAACAATTACACATTTGGTGGCAGAAAAATTATATTATTGTCATACATTGTTTACACAAGACAAAAGGATCAAAATCTAAATGATTAGAGGAAAATCAATACTTACATGTACACAGAAAACTTTTCATTGTCTGCACAATCATGACAAAATAGTTAACATAAAGATGAATTCTGTCACAGATTAAATTCCCACTTACCTTTCTGACTTGCCTTTTTACAAAGGGTGTCTGTTGTGTCATAGTATACTGAAACATAAAACATTAAACAGACTATAAGAAATGAAAATAAACTGCTAATTTAGACAGACAGTGCATTTCATTGTATTATCACACTAAGCATCTAACATGTTCCATGTCAATTTTAACTACTACACTGACACCAAACATCTAAGATTCCCAATAACATTTGAATTCCAAAACTACACATAAATTTATTCAAATGTTTTCAGTATTCTAGTGTCATGATCTGGGATTAATTACCACTGACTGATATGGCTGCTTACAATTTCAAAGAATATAAATATTAATACAGCATGCCATAAAAGCATAACATATTACAGTGAAGATTGTTTATAATGTTTTAAAGAGGACTGGGATTTTTAGAACGTTATATCCATGAAACATTATATCCAAATTCATCATTTATATTTGAAAATGTTTATGTACTTGTCCATGTTGATAATGTTGGACATACATGTAGTAAACAATTTACATGTGTACAATTATTGTCAGAACTTATATGTAATGGTAATACAATTTTCAAACAACATACATTTGAATAAATAAATGTTATCATGAAGAAAATAAAAGAAAAACCAGTAAGTTTTACCATCCGATGAATGTGTCGACATACATGTACATGTACTAGCCAGTGAATCATAAAAATCACTTTTATGTGAAAACATCTTTGTTCAATAACCCGATGACTAGTAAATTGGTCCTTTATTTATTTGGATGGAAAGAAATTGTCAATAGTCATCTGTTTTTTATTAATCTGAGATTTTTTGTTATATTTTTTATTGACTTGCAAATGCTCATTAAGAATATTAGGTGTGTCACACTGAGCTTGTAGTTACAGTCTAATATCCGATATGCCAAACAGAACCTTGCTGGCTCCAGATACGATGACTGGTACTGAATCATTGTCATCCTCATCACTTCAAGTAACAGAAACATCGGTTGCTTCCTGGCATTCGCCAATTTCACAAACAATATCCTCAGTTGTTGGTATCACAGATGTGACAGTGTAACCATCAGAATTAACATAATCCAAGAAATCAACATCCTCGTTACCAGACCCAAGTAGGTGTAATGCATCACGCATCATAGGAAGGTTAACATCATCATCGTCAATCATCAGCATCACTGGTAATGACATCTGTTTGCTTACTAAACCCTGCCTTAACAAAACAGTTTGCAACACAATCTGTGGAAACATCATGCTATGCATGATAAATGACAATGATTGTGGCCAATACATTTTTTTCACACTAAATTTTTTTGAACACCCTGCTTCAATTCCTCATATTATTTTTAGCTTTGTGGCCAAAGAGACATTTTTTTCTTTTTCTGATGTGAATTTTCAGCCATTTTCACAACAGTCAGAATTGAAAATAAGAACAAGAGATTTACTTCAAGCTGTACTCAATTAGTCAACATACAGGTATAGAACGATAGTTAAAGGATAGTTCTAAATTATTTGGTCAAAATATTACAAAACAAAAACATTTCTTTTAACGCTTAAATTGCATTGAACCAACAACCGGTGATTCTAAAAAAGTACCAATTATGAATGAGTCTTTGTTACCCGGTGCCTTTGTTGTTACATCTTTCTCATTTAAATGACTACCATTGTTTATCTGACATTGGTGTGTCAGGTGATAAAAAGATTATAATTGAGTTAATTTTTTCAGGCAGACCACACAAATCAAAACACTATAATCAATTAAACATTGTACCAAAGGAATGTTATAACAAAGCCTTTGGAATACATAGTAATTAGGAATTTGGCTGGGGAGATTAAACTAAAATGTTCTAACTGAGAAAATGTTGTATCCAAGAACATAACAAACAATCTTTACTGTAGTAGCCTTATTTGATCCTGGTATATCATCTTTACTGTAGTAGCCTGATTTGATCCTGGTATATCATCTTTGGTTTTCTGTTGGTTCTTTATATAGAGTGAATTTTTTATATTTGTATTTTGGTCACAAACCCAATGCCTTAACCACTGAGCCAATACAGCTGTCATGGAATAAAGATACAAGTACACCAATGCCTTAACCACTGAGCCACTGCAGTTACATGTAATAAACATAAAAGTACAATGATGCCTTAACCACTGAGCCACTGCAGTGACATGTAATAAACATAAAAGTACAACAATGCCTTAACCACTGAGCCACTGCAGTTACATGTAATAAACATAAAAGTACAATGATGCCTTAACCATTAGGCCACTGCAGTTACATATAATAAACATACAAGTACAACATTGCCTTAACCACTGAGCCACTACAGTTACATGTAATAAAGATACAAGTACACCAATGCCTTAACCATGCAACCACTAGAGTTACATGTAATAAACATACAAGTACAATAATGCCTTAACCACTGAGCCACTACAGTTACATTTAATAAACATATAAGTACAGCAATCAGATTGATCTGAAATGTATCAAGCTTGACTAAAATAACTACAAGATATTCCAGCAAATTATTTTTCCCCATTGACTATGCTGTGATACATGGTAATAAAACAAATTCTGTTATTACATCTTACAATACATGTAATAAAACAAATCCTGTTATTACATCATACAATACATGTAATAAAACAAATCCAATTTTTACGTCTTACAATACATGTAATAAAACAAATCATCATTACATCTTACAATACATGTAATAAAACAAATTGTTATTACATCTTACAATACATGTAATAAAACAAATCCTGTTGTTACATCTTACAATACATGTAATAAAACAAATCCAATTACAACTTACAATACATGTAGTAAAACAAATCCTGTTATTACATCATAAAATACATGTTATAAACATCCAAGCTCAATATTCATATTGATTAAGAAACTTACAAGGCCTGACAAAAATAATATAAAATAACCAGGCAGTTTTTTCCTCTAGAAATAGTTACAGGGTTCCCAAACTTTTTGAAACAAAAATTTCCAGTCCTTTCCAGGTTTATTTCTAAATTAATTTTTTTTTTCAAGGTTCACTTATGACCACTACTGAATGGAATTAAAAACATTTTGGCTCAGAAAACATGCATTTTTAACATCAAAAACCATTTCCATTGTGAGACTCTGCAATAAAATCTGAATTAAACATATGACCATGTACTAAACCACAGGATGTATCACTAGAAACAAGAATAACTATTGAAATTCATATAAATTTGCTTGTAACTCATTTTAATTTACAGAATAAAAATGTCAACTTTAGTCAGCTTAACTTCATAGGCTCATATGAAGAAATTTTTTTTTAGATAAGGGTCATTTTAAATTTTGACAAGAAGCCCTAACAAATTATATACTTATACCTAAAAAAAAGTACTGAATTTTTTTATATAAAAAATCCACTTATTCAGGTCTTGGAAAATTTTTCCATGCACTCCTCCTTGGGACGAGTGAGTTGCAACTGATACCTGTCTGTGTCATCATTTTACTCAACACAATACACTTAACACAACACTACTTGTGCTCTTACAAAAAAACTTATGCAAACTGGATACTAGGAGGGTTTTTAACCTGCTGCCTTCACTTTGAATATAATATTTTCATCATCTGAACACGTTTTAGTATCAAGTTTGCATAGGGTGCTTGCATAAAAAGCAAAGTCGGCTTCCTCTGCGACAAGGTTTGAACTGTCAAACAGGCGAAAGTAATTGATAATTGATGTACACTAGAAGGTATTCTCAAGGTGTGAATCTGCATCTTCTCTACCCGGGGATGAGTAAGTAGTAAAGTTTTCAATGGCATGGCCAATTTTTATGCAGACTCGAGAGGACAAGTGGTTTTCCTGAGTCCTGCTTATGTATGGTTAAAAACCCTAACATCAACTTTCAATGTAATCCAACTATGGACTGTATATTTAATGCAGTCATTGTCCCAGAACATGGGATTCTGCATTAAAAATTACCCCAACAGTCAGTAGATTTCTATGTATTTAGCAAGGTCTGATAGTAAAATTCATTGCAAAGGTGAGTTGGGGTTGTCAAAGGTTACTATTAACAATCATGCCTACCAATGAGTTCCCAGTGTGAACTACGAAATAATAAGCAAAGATTTTTATCACAAAACATTTTTGTTAAGTTTACATATCAAAAGAGGAACTGGGGAAGATAAGCTCTAATAATTTTCTCTAACATTTACTGAGATCACACATCACAGATGTGTTGGTACAGTGTTATGCAACACTGGTCTTCTCACCTTCCACATAAGAAGATACCGGTATGGATGGGATTATGGGGTAAACAGTCTAAATGACCAATCCAATTGCCTAAGCGCTTGGATTGACTATACAAATATGTTTAAAGCAAGCACCCAAATGATCTATACAGCAATTGTATCTCAACTGACTAAAGAGTTCCGCAATCTCCGAAAATTCAGGTAAGAACTCAATAAAAATGTAACCTATGATCAGTTCAATTATGACTCAATTATGTATTTTTCTGTCATCAACTGGCGGCCGAAAATTCCTGGTTTTTCCCCCTGACTTTCATCCATATTTGCAAAATTTAAGGGCTTTTCCTGGTTGGAAACAAAGCTATTATATCTCCCAAATTTTTTCCCCGATTTCCTGTAGTTATATCAGTTTGATCAACATGTTTAAGAGAAAAATAGGCTTTATAAGATACAATAACAAAATTTAAGTCTTGATACTGTTACCATTCACCTACAGAAAAAGGCAGTTCTATGTCTTGATTTCTGCTAAAACAGGTGAAAGAAAAAAAATGGAAAAAAATGAAAAATGTATATGAAATGAGTGAATCTGTAGAGATAGACAAGTGTAATACCTCTGCCAGAGTGGTGTGCCAGGCCTGGTCAAACTGGGCAGCAGGTACATCAGTCACATTGTCTGCAAGCTTCTTTAACTGTAACACACGGTACAACATATCATTATGAATTATTGCTGGTATTACTTGAGTCCCTTACACATTATTATTCCACTAACAAGTACCGGGGGAGGGGGCACTCCCAACTCCCATAAAGGGAGAGTGTTTACCATCACCAGAACTTCATTTAGTTTGGTCTGAAAAGCATTGTGTGAAATCACTTTTCACACAAACACACACCACCACAAGAAAACAAAAGTAGTCAAATTCTTTCCTCTTCCAGGACCTTTTTCTATAAAAACCCTAAATAATATACTTCTTGTTGGTCAATCATTAAATTAAACAGTAGTATTGTACCATTTTAAACATTCTGTTGGAAATATTGGATTGTTTCTATAGCTGAGATTATAACATTGTTAGTTTGAATATTTTTGAAGTATCCCCCAAAACACATCCAAGTATATGTACATTCATCCTTTTGTAAATATTCACAATATCTAGGTCAGATCAATATAAAGCCAGAAACTGATTTTGGTTGAAATCCAACAAACTTTGGTAAAGTTATACTGTGGAAACCAAAGTCATTGCGAGGGGGCAATCAGGGGGCATAACTCCTGTAAATGATGTTTTAGAGCATTTGAAATCGAACTCATCCAAGGTCTCAACAATACAGAGCTGCATAAGAAATTTAGTTTAAATCCAACAAGACCCGGTAAAATTAAGCTGTGGAAATGAAAGTTAGAAGGAGGACCATGCATGGGCCATAACTCCTCTAAATGATGACATAGAAAGGCTGAAAATAGAATAATTTTTAGGCCTCATCAATATAGAGCTGCATACTAAATCAAGTTAAGATCCAATAATTCCCAGTAAAGTTAAATTGCAGAAACTAACTTGCTGAAGGATGGACAGCTGGCTATGATAATTATAGGGCTGCACCAATTTCACTGAATGAGGCCCTAATAATGTATTTGAATAGAATTAGATTAAGATATCTGTGTTATCTAAAGTACCAATCTGAATGTGCTCTGCATGATGTGGAGGGATTTGAAACATCTATGATCTAAGCATGTAATAGTATAAGAATGGTGGCTAAAGAACACATGACCTACTTTTAGCAATGATACGCTCAAAGTGTCTCTTCCTTGGGTAACTGTTGTTTTACAATACCTTAATTAGTGTCAGAGAGTATACATGCCTTTTACATTGAGCTCAACATGTGGCATTAGCCAATACTGAACCAATGGGTTATGGCAGGTGTTACGGAATCAAGCCTCCTTTATTTTTTATATAATGATTTAATTTACTAATTTATGATCTCTGTTTTTTTTGTCTAGATAGCGGTTAGCATATATGTATAGATACGACTACTGCTCGATCAATAAGTGGTCACATGATCAATTGCGCGGGAAAATGAAGTCGACCTAGCTCTGTATTTTTGGAAATCAACATTGAAAGGTCACATTCCATTCTGAATCAATATTATGTTTACTCTTTAAGATTTTAGTACACTAGACCTTTGGGTAAATGACGCGTAACCTAGTTCCTGATTGGTTCTTAGAGGGTTGTGTTATTTTGAAATACCATATTATTAAAGACGGAGAAAGGGTATTCCCTTTTAATTCTGCGCACTTAGTAAAGATATATAGGGAATAATCTTGGGAATTATGATTCTTTACAATTGCTTGAATGAAGAGAGGTTATTGAAATTATTCAGTTCAGTGTGGAATTTATTTAATTAGTAATTCATCTGAATTACTATACAGCTCTGTGGAATTATCGGACATTATTCTAAAACTTGTGAGATTCCAGACTTGCAAGGATTATTTTGGATTACATCAGAACTTGTCAACGTAAACACAGTACAGGTTATTTTCATTCGGAATACTTCATCCGGATTACTCGGATTAACATCAGGAAGTGAACTTTAAAACAATTTAGGACTTTTTAGGATATTCTATACTGTAAGTTATTTTAATTCTTTCACTTTGATTGTTTGTTGAACTATTTTAATTCTTTTAATATTTTAGGAAATTAAAGTTTTGCATTTTATTCTTGAAAGCTTGTTTGTGTCTTTTATTCTGTTACATTACCCCTAGAGTCGTAACACAGGAAGTGGAGTTATTATGCATGGTTGAATCTGCCAAGCAGGTATAAGCTCTTTTGTAAACAACGACAACTGTCAGAAACAGCAACCAACAGACCTGAAGCATACATGTGATTCTACTGGTGGTAGGACAAAAATACTATTTTAAAGGCCATCTTCTGCACATACCATTTTATAGTTGAAATCTACTGCTTTTGAAATTTCAAAGATTACACAAATTTTTTAAAGAAATAAAGATATAATGGTATTTTTACATGTTCTATCCACAGAAACCAGTCATAACCTGTGTACTGGGGACTGGAACTATTCCACCAGTGCAACGATGTCTGCTGAGTGATTACTACTCTGATTACAAATTTTTACACAATGGCTGACATGTGTACACAACAAGCTTTACGTGGATTACCTTATTGTTGTAATTTGGAGAGTTCAAGGCCAAAGGTGGGATATTTATTGAGGTGTTGTAAGTAATAAAGGGATCAAAGACGGTCTATCATGGCTTGTGAGACTCTGAATAAAAAATCAGCCAACCTTTGGCAGAGGTGACATAAAAAGGAGAGAATGAACCCAAAAAGATTTTGGCAGAAACACTTGCTTAAGCATTTTGATCTTTTTTCTTGTTTAATCTTTATAGTGTTGTTAAAGATGTTTTAAGAAGAATATTTAAGGGAAGTTCTTATCTTTTTTTGGTAAATTCATGTCAAAATGCCAAAATGTGTACTTTCTCCCAATGCTAAAAGCCACTGGCTAAGAAATATTTAAAGTTCACCAATACTTGGAAATCTGAGTTTAAGTTGGTGCAGGCAAGTAGCAAAGGTCCAGAGTTTGCATTGTTTGTTTCATGCAAAGAGAATTTTAAGATAGTATATGGCGGGAAGAAATTATATCACCAGACATGCAGACACCATTGCAAAGGGAAAATCTGGACTAGACAATTACTGAAAGCCTGTTAAGTATGAAACTTAAAACCATTACAATGAATGTCATTGGTGGACACCGGGCAGTAAACTTGTGAAGGCAACTAAAAATACTTGTGGATTTTTAAAAAATCTTTGCAGTGAACCGAGATATACAACTCTTCCTTTCTCATTTAATTGACAGTATTGTGACTCATATTAATTATTATTTTATTATAATATGACAAGAATACACATCATGGCAAAAAATGCACTTGTTTTGTTTTCAATTGCCTTAAAATGTGTAAAATTTATGTCAATAAGAAATCGTATGATTTAGAAGTCAATCTACAGATCAAAAAAGTTTGAAATCTACTGATCTGATGTCCTGGTTCTGTCACACGATTTCTGAAGTCAGCTCACTTAATTGATTCTGCACCGTAGTAATCAAAGTTATCATAAACCATGGCCATATAAATCTAGTTGCTCAAGTGGGCTGCGAGTTTGATATACTTCACTGCCTGAAGCTAAAAATATGGTTGTCCTGGGCTGCCAGGCAATTGATTTTTTCACTCCTACAATGTTACAGCAGACAACTGGTCTGCTACAATACTTTTCTGAGCACAACATGAATCTGATGGGCACTGAAATACCTTTAGCACATATCAATGCTGAGAAAGAGAAACCATACCTGATAGGGCAATCTGAGAACCATCTCTGTCAGAAGCTGGGGGTAGTCCTCAAAAATGTCACTGGCATGGCCCTTGACGTATTGTCGTAAGAAGAAGGGGGACATGTCTGGGGGTGGTGTGGATGGATGGGGCTTCAACAGCTGTCCTGGAAGGGGGGCTGTCTCTTTCTGAAAGGTTTAAGGGGAAGTATTTAAGTATATTTTTACATGTGGTGTGTCTCAGTTTTCTCTAGCTTAGGACCACAGTAAAAATGTGGTTGACAATCAGCAAGTAATTGCATACTTTTACTTTAGCCCTGAAAATAAATATCATACAGGAAAGTCTATTTATGTCTTGCTTATTTCTATTTGAAATTCATTGTTTTTAAACACCTGCATTTTTAACTTAAGCAACATTATCAAATTAATTTTCAGACATACACTGACACAGAATTTCAGTGATGCCAAATTACAATATAATCATATTGGATCTTCCTACAAGCCCATACATACTTGTATATAGTTGGTAACAATTAGGGTCCAATTAGAATAAATGATGTATCCATTCCTCCAATTCTAAAACCTTGAATTCCTTCATTATTTTTTTCCAAAACAATAACCATAAACATTGGTCTGTATTAAATTATCTGCATCTTTCTTTTCTTTTAATCTCTGCCACAATTTTTCACCTATTTTCAGTCTAATTGACTGGTTTCTCTTGCCATGTACAATCTATGAAAAAACTACATTCAATGTATCAGTCTATCATATTGGTACTGAAGTACTTTTCTCCCAATCTGTGTCCACATAGAAAACTCCTGTTTAAAATTTTATTCCATACCATTTTAATTTTTCAGAAATTTTATCAATATAATTCAGAATGGGAAATTTTCAATGAAAATACGTAATAATTCCACAAAATCTGGAATGGTTACCATCTCTGGAATTGTAAATGATGATTGCCTATTCAACAGAGTAATGACACTGTACCACTCTAAAACCTACATTTACAGAATCTAAGATCAGTTGCTGATGGCATTAAAATGTTTCAGACAACTAGTACTCAAAAGACGGAATAGTGATCATATACTTCAATGAAATCGGGTCATACAATGAAATTTTCCTTTGTGATAATAAACATTCCATTTTGAAATATGGTGTATTTCTATTACTGATGATAATTCCTGATTTGAATAATAACTTTATAAATCTTAACAACAAAGAAATTAAATCGGTTTCTTTCTCATAATTTAAAACTATCAACCTAGTCCAGCTTGTCAACATGTACTTACCTCAGCTGGGTTGTAGTTCTTCCAGTATGTAAGCAAGTTCTTAAGTATTTTCAGGCAGTACTCTATAGCATCACTGGACAACAAGGCCCTGGCTGTGCTATTACTGATGAAAGATGATGACTGCAAAACAAAAAACAAAATATCAATTCCTCTTTTTTTCTGGATATACAATATGTGGTCTCCTTTTTGCCAATTGGACAAACTGACTTTGAAAGTCAACTTCATTAAGTAATCAACTGCCTGACACAACCACATTTTTGAGGTCCTTTATGCCAAATTATTGTAGAAATAAACCTCTATAAAGGACCCACCTGTCTTTTGAAGCCATTTTTTCCGCATCCCAGATGCAACTCCTTAAGACAGGTTCGACTGTTCTACATTTACCATGCTAAATTAACTAAGACTGCAGAAATAAAACATAATTTGAAATGTAGTTTTTGGGGGTAAAACTAATTTTAATTATGTAATAATTACATGCTACTATTGAATTGCTTTCCTTTATCAGGATGCTAAGTCCCCAGTCCAAGCTAATATTCCATCCTCCAATTAGTGACTGGAGGCCCAAAATTGAAAAGTACATGATCCCAGTCTGACTCCTTAGTCATAGCCAACATACTGACATCTTTAAGACTACAAGACATCAGAGCAGGGTGGGAAGAGGGAATCTTTGCATTAGTAGCAGGCTAAGTATTTCATAATTAAAATTAGTTTTACCCCCCAAAACTACATTCTAATAGCAGTAGTACAATACCTTATACTACTGCATTGCTAAATTTACCAGTTAGGAGATAGGTTGATGGCCTGAACAAAAACTGGTATAAGAAATCAATACATTTACTCATAAAGAAGGCATGTTGAGTACTGTGAGCTGGAAGATGGCTACTTGCCACATGTTGTGCTGCTGCAATAGGACCCAAGAAATACACGCCTTTGCTCTGATGCACCAAGAGTGAAGGTACAATGATGAAAAGTGCCCAAAGGCCACTCTCATAAAGTCATCCAATGAGGATTCAAGAAGGTCCAAGATGCAGCAATAGCCCCAACCTCATGGGCTTATTTCTCATGAAATTAGGTTCCTCTCTGTGATGGACTGATAATCTAGCGAGGGCAATCCACTTGGAATGGAGGCTCCCAAAACATAAGAGGAACCCTTGAGAGAGTGGGAGGAGACAATTCTGACCTCCTTCTACCTTTACAGGAAGCCAAAAAAAAACCATAAGGCCCTAACTGGGCAAAGGAACCTATCTTGATTGTCCCCAGCACAGATACGACTGAGACTGGGAATCTCAATAGGAACTGGAGCTACTGAGGGTTGATGATTCTTTACCAGAAACCCCAGTTGGCAAAAAAGACAAACCAAATCAAAGTTCCCATTTAACTGCAAACAGCCCTATTTTGACAAGGCATGAATCTTGCTCCTCCTCCTTGCTGATGCTAAGGAGAGCAGGAAGACAGTTTTAAAGGTAAGGTTCTCTAAGGAAGCTTCACTTAAGGTTCATAAGGTTTTTCAATAATGCCTAAAGAACACATGAAAGGTTCCAGCTAGGCATTAATTAGCAAGACAGTGGTCTCTGAAACTCAAAATACCTGATAAAATCAGAAAGGTGAGGGTCCAACCCAACAGTAGAACCCTTAGATAACTTGAGTATAGAAAAAGGGCTGCCCTATAGCCCTTAATGGTAGAAACAGAACCTTCTCTTTCCTCAAAAATGAAAAAAAAGAAATTCTGCTACAGTTTTTAAAGAGGGACAGAAGATTCTCCACTTCACATTGTAAACATTGAAAGTTGATTGCCTCCCTGCCTTGTTCAAAAACTGAACTTGGCGAATTATCTGAGATAAGCCAAGTGTGAAGGTGGAGAATCTGTGGGTTGTTGTGGAGGAGAGACCCCATGTGCTGTAACTGCAGGTCCCTCCTCTGGTAATGTCCTGGGCTTGTCTACCAACAGGTTGAGTAAACTGCTGAACCATGACTGCTGGGGCCACAAGGGGGTTACCAGGATAAGCCAAAATGAGGAGATCCTGACTTGGCAGAGAACCTGAGGAATTATTTTCAAGCTGGGGAGCCTTACATTATCGATAATCCCACTTCAGACTAAAAGCATCTACCTAGGCCCTCTGATCTGGCACAGGAGAGACATAAAGAGGAAGCTTGCTGTTCAGTCTTGCGGCCAACAAGTCCACTATTGGTCTACCCCCATTTAAAAAAGTGTCTCTGCAACCGACTAGTACTGGGACCATTCCATGTGGACCACACGGCCCTGTCTAGATATTCTGTCTGCCAGGATATTCCTGTTGCCCGAAATATGGCAGAGTCTGAGAGTGATCTCCTCCAGAACTGTCCATCGAAGAGTGTTCCAGACTTCCGCACAAAGGTAAGGAGCATTTGTACCTCCTCGATGCCTGAGGTATGCTGCTAGTGACATGTTGTAGGAGATGATCATAATGCAATGATGCCTTATGAGGTTGACATACCCATGGAAGGCTAGAAACACTGCCCACAATTCTCGATTGTTTATATGAAGGGTTGCCTCTTCACAAGAAGCACAGTCTCTGAAGGACTACCCCTTCTGGCTCCAGGTGCACACCACATCCAAAATCTGATGTGTCTGTGTACAGAAAGGAGTGGGTTTTGGGAGTGTGAATCAGGAATCTGGTCATAAACCAGTCCCAATCCAGCCGCCTACTCAGGCAGTGGCAAAATCAGTCCCCAGGAGATCCAAGCTGATAATGGGCTCCTGTGAAGTCTCCAGTTTGCAGGGAGCAAGAACTGGAGAGGGCAGAAGTGAGATCTCCCTAGGTGAACTAATTTCCTACCTGCATTAGATGTTCCCAGGAGAGAGAGAGAGAGAGAGGTAAACATGATCTGACAATGAAGTCTTGCCCATATGATGTGCTATGAGTGCCACAATATGTGCGATCCTGTCTGGTGGACCACGAACTCTCCCCTTGCTTGGTGAGGAAATATATCCCCACATAGACAAAGTCCTGAGACAGGATGAGATCTGACTTCTCTAGGTTGGGGATTAAATCAAAACGAGTCACCATTAACCAACACAGGGAAAGGTACTTCAGAAGAGAATCTCTGAGGACACTGTGCATCAACCAGTTGTTGTAATGCTGAAGCAGAGCTCAGAATTATGAATATGTCCCAGCCAAGAGAAAACCAGATGAATTTCCAGTCATTCGGGAAGATGGGGATGTGAAGTTATGCATCCTGGAGATCTATGGAGACTGCACAGCCATTGGGCCTTATGGCATTACTGATTGAGTCTGTCGTCTCCACAAATTTGTTTAAGGTTGAAAGAGCGATCATGAGTCAAAACTTTCTGGCGTTTTTGGACACCAAAAAAATCTGAGAGTGGAAAACTGGGCTTTGGTCCTTTTTCACCCTCTTGACTTCACCCTTCCATAGAAGGGGTTTGTACCTCTTCCCTTAGCTGAACCACTTGGACTGGGGAAATGGAAGGGGGATCCATGATAGAGGAGGATGTTCCAGGAAATGAAACTGGTAACCCTCCCTTAAAGTAGAACAGCTCAACATGTTGTCCGTGATGCTCAACCAAACCTCTGAAAAGAAAAGAGTGCCAGTCGGGCACCCACTGGAATGTTGGGAAGAGCAAGGGGGTGCCAGAGAAAGTGCAACTCCCAAGGGTCAATACCTCACTCCTTAGGGAAGGAGGAGGAGCCTGAAGACTTTCTCCATAGGCCTTTACGAAGGCATTGTCTAGCAAAAGAGGGCAGGAGAGACTTTTGAACTGGGTCTGCTTTTAAGACTGTCAAGGCTGGATCTGCTAGAAAAATCTGAGAAGAGGTTCCATAGGTCATTCAGAGTGGCTGTGCTTCTTGGCCAGTTTTTTGATTGGTCCTGAGTCACAGCCAGAGTGTGCCATTGACATGGAGAGTACATCTGGATGTCTTAGTCATGGCCTCCAGCAAGCGTTGATGCACAGCTGGAGACAATGATTCCTCCTTGAAGAGACTGAAGGAGGCAGTTGAAAAGAGATCAGTATGAGAGGCTATCATCATTAAGGATCAGGTCTTAAGCTCCAAGGCCTTGACTGGGACATGAGCAAAGGTCACAGCTGATATCTCCCCTTGGGATGCACCCAAGTCCAAAGAAGGAGGCCTGAGGGGCCAAGCCCAGGAAGATACCTGATAACTGGAGGTAGAGACCAATGTCCAGTGCATAGAAGGAAAGACACACCACCCCTTCTGCTGCCTGGTGGATGCTTGGCCCTGGGAAAAATTCTAAGCAAACTCCAAAACCATCACGGAGTGTGGGAGCAGCAGAAGATCTGAATGTGAGTGGGCCCCAGAAAGTGGAGAGAATAAAAGTGTGCTCAGGCTCCAAAGGTGTTTGGATACAGGTCTGGGGAAAAAAGGTGGTAAACTTCAATCACCACCTTGTCAAACAACCCAGTTTCCTCCACATCTAACACCTGACCCGACATTTGTGAATGGGCAGGGGACCCTAAAGGAATGGATGGACTTATTGCCAGTGGCACCTCTTGGAACTCATTAAAGTTCGCTGGGATGGGAAGGACATCGTCATCCTGAGCCCACTCCCAAGGCATGGCAGGAAAGTCCTTTTCAGTATCCCCCACTGGGGAGGGAGACGTCGATTGGGGGTTTTACATCATCCCATAACCACTCACGGGGGCTAATGG
Organism: Margaritifera margaritifera; assembly: GCA_029931535.1. Lineage (NCBI taxonomy): Eukaryota > Metazoa > Mollusca > Bivalvia > Unionida > Margaritiferidae > Margaritifera > Margaritifera margaritifera. The sequence goes on along the minus strand of JAQPZY010001517.1, from coordinate 2,560,740 downwards.
GACTAACCCAAATAGTTGTCTCTGAGGTGAATGAGATCGCTGATCCCTTCTTGACAGCCTTGGAGGATTGTGGCAGGTTGTGTCTGGATGAGGCGAGAGGTGATGGAGCAGACCCATGGCCTGTCACATCCACCAAATCTTGAAACCAAGGCAGAGACATCCATGTCATGGAGGGGAAAGACTCACTACCGGGTAGTGGGAGTCCCCAATCCCACAGGGAGTAAACGGGAACTTAGAGGAGGGGATGCTGATTCAATCCTCTTTCCTAGACAGGTGGGAAAAGTCCTACTCCCTATCCCCATAGGGATTGGACAGTATCATACAGAAAGGGTGGTACTGACCTGATCATCATTCCCAGACTGACAATCAAAGCCCAGTGTCGAGTTACTCTAAGAGTGTTGCTGTGACTGGTGACCAGTACTCAAAGTCTGGTGACTGATAACTGCCTGGTGCCCCTTGACAGGTGAGGTGACAAAGATCTGACATGAACTCACCGCAGATCTATCCAAATGAGAGTGCTGCTCTTCCCTGTCAGGAAGAAGCAACACATGTATCAGCCACTGGTACTCTATTTACTTTGAGAAGGTGCTGCTCATTCCTGTTGGTAAAGTGCGACTTGCTCTCATGGAAAGGGTGCTGCTCATCATTGTTGGAAAGGCACACTTGATCTACTTGAGAGGGTGCTGCTCATCCCTGTTGGGAAGGTGCACTCGCTCTTAGGTCTTTTCCCTCCCTTGGGAGGGGCCAAGGATCTATCCCTCACTGACACTGGCACTGATGGCATCAGATCAAGTGTCAGGGGATCCTTGGCCTTTTGGCGATCTCTGAGCCACGGAATTTGCTCTTGGTTCCCCACACAAGCAGGCTTCCCTAAAACAGGAAGTGATCAAGACCTCTCCTGGAAGGGGGGGGGGGGCATTCTGAAATGAAGAGCAGGAAGAGGGGCCTTCCTTTATCCCCACCAAGTCCGGCACATCACCTGACCAAAGGCAACAAATCGGACATCTGTCCCTGCAAGGACAACCTTGAATGATTGGGGGGGGGGAAGGCATTTGTCCCTGCAAGAACAACCTTGAATGATTGGGGGGGAAGGGGTGTGTGTCATATGGAGCCTTCTTATGCCTCCACTCACCTACACCTTGAGAAAAATGATGTCACTGAAAGAGAATAATATACAAAACAACACAACTGGAACCAGAAAAGGGTAGATGATACTTACCTGACAAAGAAAGGAAACAATTAACAGAAACACCACTTCACTGAGCACAAAAACCCCTTTCACAATTACAAGAAAAAATGCAAGAAAACACTCAATTATACAAAAGGGTAATGACTGACTGAGAATATGTTAACAACAATGAAGTCTAAATTCGTGGCAGCATCCTGACATGTGAATTTGCATGATCAATCCAAGGAAAAAGAGGGAAGGGTATTCCGTATGTTGGCTATGACTAATGAGTCAGACTGAGATCATGTTCTTTTCAGTTCCGGACCTCCAATACTATTTGGTGGAGGGAATATTACCTTGGACTGGGGACTTAGCTATTAAATAAACATATTACATTTATTAAATTTATATGATTGCTTCAGTTCTGGGCTTCCAATACTATTTGGTGGAGGGAATATTACCTTGGACTGGGGACTTTGCTTCCCAGAAAAGGAAAGCAATGCATAGATTCCCATAAAAGGAAAGCAACCCAACAGTAGCTATAGTAATGTTTTAATGCTATTAAATAAACATATTACATATATTAAATACATATGATAGCTTAAAGCTGCCTCTACTTTGGACAGAATAGAGGTCCCCTATGGTCTCTGCATAGCCCATGAAAACTTTGAGTAATTAAAACCTTAAACATTTCATAACTTCCATAAATGATGAATAATTATCATAACTCCTGCTTTAGGCATAATATAACACCATTTTCTGTAATTCTGATGTTCATGCAGCACTATACTGAACAAAAGACATAGTAAACTAGAATGAATATGATATTAGTTGTTTATCATAACAAGAAACCTGCCATGTGTGGCATGACTGAATTGCAAATAATGAACTAATGGCTGTAGTACTCCACACACAACATTTACGTACATAGTCATGTGACTCTACAAGTAATACGCTAGTGTCTGAGAAAATGACATAAATGCAAACTCTAACTTCAGTGATGACCCCAGACAGATGGATGAACTGCTGGACAGCGTACAAAGGGAAACAAAGCAGTAATGTACATCAATTCCTATTTTCACTATAGAGGATTAACTTGATTGATATACAATGTTTAAATATGTATACCGGTCATTTTCTTTTTCTTTTCCAGTGGACTAAACTGGGTTTACATTTATTTCTGATCAATTGGTCAACACCTCCAAGTTCTTGTAGTCTCAGTTTTGTTCAATGGCATATTTCCCCTTGGAAATGCAATTTTGGATGTGGTCAGTTCAGTCTTCATACCTATAACTGGAGTTCAAATAATCATATTCCTCAATTAAATTCCTGAACCAGTCTAAGTGATTTGATTCCACTGCATATTTACCGCAATGAACACCATATTTGGATTTTACAGTCAAGATTGCTTCAAACCTTTTTTAATTTTTCAGATTGACAGAGACAAGATAATATGAATAGATTTATATTTGTTTGGCAAAATATTCTGCTGTCAAAGACAATCTTTATGTTATGAAACAATATCGATGTCAGAACTAAGTCATGCCTGTTGACAAAGTTTCCACCAAGACTTATCACTGCAGTATGTGTACACAATGAAGAGACTGTAATAGTATTACATACAAAAAAAAGCAAACACTAGAAATGCAACTAGAATTCCTTTTTTGTAAAAGAACACTGAAACATTATCATGCAACTGTTCTTTATTTGCACTCAAGGATATAATACAACCTGGTTTACCTACCTACAAATTGTACTTGCCAGGCTCGTTGATACTCATTTGTGACAAAAATGATATTAATTTTCCGGACAATAATAAGGAAAATTTTCATTAGGACATGAATGGATGCTTTGGTCAATGAGGAAACTATCTGCTTGACTGGCATTTTTTTTATTCCCCCCCCCCCCCCCCCCTACACATAATTCGTAAAATTTTGAAACATTCTCACTGTACCACAGCTTGGTACATAATGCAATCAGCAGTTATGGAACCTATCTACCGCATTATAGCTCCCCTGTATCTAAAGTAGAGGCTACAACTTGCCAGTTTTCCCCCACTTTTACTAATTTTGGCAAAAATAAAGAGCTTTTCCTGGTAGCATGGGAACCGTGTTCATGCCTTTTCCACCTGAATAGATGGAAACTCACCTTATTGGATGGCTTGGTTCCAGCTTTTGTTCTAGACAGATGGAAACTCACCTTATTGGATTGCTTGGTTCCAGCTTTTGTTCTAGACAGATGGAAACTCACCTTATTGGATGGCTTGGTTCCAGCTTTTGTTCTAGACAGATGGAAACTCACCTTATTGGATGGCTTGGTTCCAGCTTTTGTTCTAGACAGATTGAAACTCACCTTATTGGATGGCTTGGTTCCAGCTTTTGTTCTAGACAGATGGAAACTCACCTTATTGGATGGCTTGGTTCCAGCTTTTGTTCTAGACAACAGCACACTGAGTAGTCTCAAGTACACCAGCTTAACTTCGTAATGCTTGCTGCGGCATGAAACATCATCCAGGTCCTAGGGGGAGAAAGTTTGCAAAATAAAACTAGTAAGGAAATTGTTTTAGTAAATTATGTTTCTCCAAAAATACTTACCCGATCACATTAACATTAGGAAATTACTCTCTGCTATCTCTGAATCAAGCCCTCCATGAAAAACAAAAAAAACCCCACGTTTCCATCAATATATATATATATTTATAACTAGTTTTAGCTTGAGTGAAAAATACAACAGGATGCTTACAATTGCAGTGATGGGTGGGAGGGATTGATAGTAATGTGACTGGCTAAGTATTTTTGGAGGAACATAATTAAGTACACATTTTTTCCCTCCATCAAATACATTACCCAATCACATTAACATTAGGAGAATAGGCAAGAGGAGAAGTAAATCCTTGAGCATCCAACCTCTACCCACGTTACCATGTAGGACCACAATGACTGCCATACTGAAAGGATGAACTTCTAACATGAGGTTAGCACAACCAAAGATTATGCATTTATACACGTGCAAGGGCAATCCCTGATTGATCCTGCACCTGGCTATTGCCTTGCATTCAAAAGTTTCCCCAGTGAATCCAGCAAAGTTGCAAGGTCATGCCTGGGGTTGATGTTGTGCTGTCATGACCTGGGTGTGGTGAGGTTGTGCTGTCATGAACTGGGTGTAGTAACTGTCTGGGTAGCTACCAGTGGCCTGACAAGATTCAGCTCTCTCTATTGTGAGGACATGCTATGCAAATAAAAGCTGGAGACAGTAGACTGAGTGTGCCAGCCAACTGACTCCACCAGGTCTCAAATTAAGACATTACATTCGAAGGCCAGGCTCATAGGAATCACTTGTATTTTTTAATCCAAGAGCTTCATGAGTTGTACCTGATCCTGTGAGAGTTCCGAGTATGTCAATCTAATATATCCCTTTAGCCATGCGGCCAAAGCTTGCTTTCCTACTCGAACCAGTAGGATGAGCTTTTAACGGCCACTGCAGAGAATCTATGTGCACCTCATATAGCATCTGAGGGTGTGTACCAGGTCTTGCAGAGTCACCTCTATTGATGGATCGATAGACTTGTTTTGGTTTGGTTTTATCGCATTTAAATCAATTTTTCAGCACATGATAGGCTATACATAGCAGCCAGTACATTTGGTGGAGAACGAACCACCAACCTATAGGAAGCTACTGGCATGCTTTCTCACAAGCGAATCAAACCCACGCAGAGGTGAGATTGAGTGATCTGTAAAGGTGAGTGCCTTAGACCACTCTGCCATCTTGGGTTCCTGGATCAATTGAGGAGAGAGAGAGAGTGGATAAATATTTGTTGGTTGCCTATCTACAGTAACCTGTTTTTAGAAATAAAACCAGATTGCATCAATAGTATGACTGAGCTGTTGGAACAGAACTGCATATAGTTCTGATCCAGAGAGAGAGAGAGAGCATGCAAAGGTATTTGCATGATACCATGTGAACAGGTATATGGAAATATGCGTCAGACAAATCGCTTATTCATCGTGTATCACAGACAACTGATCGCGTATTCATTGGATTTCCAGACTGATAGATGGGCCATGCTGTCTTCTTCTTGAACTCTGGTGCAGTGAAAACTGATTGAGTCTGCTCAAGTCTATGACAGGTCTCAATTTTCTGTTAGTTTTCACAACCAGAAAAAGTCTGGAATAGATATCCGGGGAGTCCAGTTTTCAGACTCCACCGTTCACTTTACAAGCAAAAGCTCTATCTCCTTCTGTAAAACAACCACCTTTGTGGGATTGCTTGGGATATTCATCATAATGGGGGACAATGGAAGTTTTCGGGGGCTGGATGAACAAGATCTGGAGCCCATCCAAAATGACTTGGATGGTAAAAATCATTTGTCTGAAGTAGGTTCATCCAACAGAAGGAGTCTGGCACCCACAGGTGGGTTGCCAGGTGTAGGAAGAATGCTAAATCATTGCTGGTTTGTGGGAGACTTGACAGAAAAACCTTGTTTCCTCACAAACGGAAGGGGGGAACCAAAGGGGAGGGAGTGCAGATTGCCACATGGTGGGTTTTAAGAGAAGAAGATCGCATGAGTGTGTCTCCTTATCAAGTCAAGGTTATAAGAGGATGTTAGGGTGTTTGCCATTGTGTGGTGAGCAGCCCTATTGATTCCCAGGCATGGTCACTTCTGGCCTTCTTAGCTAGGCGAAAGATTGCCAGAGATGCCAGGTAAAGTAGGGAGAAAGTCGACATGATGTTCCTGACCAACCAACTTAGATGTGGCATTAAACACTTGTCCACTTTATAAAAGAGTAGAGCTGGCATGATGACGGTAGTAATATCCTTGTCTAGGCTAAGTACATCTGAATAATAAACATCAGTATCGCATTTACACCAGTGTGGTGAGAAAGTTTCAGGAAACCGACTCGTTGAAAAGAAGGCCCTCTTATTCCCGGAGTTGCAAATTTTATCCGAGAGACCTTGTAATTTCTGCAATCTTTGACAATTGTGGTTAAATTCTGAAGAATGGATGTTTGTCATCATCATCAACATCCACTGAGGTCTCCACCTTGCACGTAGTATTGACGAAGGCAAAATTCTGTATATCTCTTTGATTGCCACTTTAAAACTAAATTCTGTCCTTCCCATGGTTGGATTGGAATGTTCAGGCAAGTCTTGTTATCTTCCCTCATTGACAGGAGGATTGTCACCATGCATTAAAAAAGGTTCTATCTGTCAGATATGCTAGTAGGTCAGCCAAGTCATGTCCAGCATAGAGCGTGGTCCGGCTGAGGAATGGTGGTCCAGTTGGGCTGGACTGGACAGCTCAAAATATGCCAGTTTGCCATGTACAGGTATCATAGTTATGGTAAGTCTGGCTGGTCAGCCGGCCAGCTGGGCATAGGCTGCTGCAGGAATTGTCAAGGGACCTGCTGTTCGCCAGTCCAAGATGACACATTCATGACCGCCAAAACCGTACACTGACTGTTCGGATGGCTGGACCAGTTGGTTAATAGCCAGGATGGTGTAAAGCAAATATTATATAACTTGCAGGCCTGCCTGCCTGGTAAAGTTGGAAGGTAATCCTGCATACCTGGCTTCAACAACTGTTTTAGGCATCTTTGTGAGGAGTGGGGCTGCATCTTGATGTCCCCCATAAAACAGATGAATGCATAATACTTTGTGTTTGAAAAGTGTATTGAGTCAGCCCATTTTTGCGGCCCTTCAATTGTCTTTTCAAAACACTGGACCAAATGTCTTCTGCCCATATTGCACACATGCTACATGGGTGTGAGGAAGAACATTTTGTGCAGGCCACCTAGGGGATTTAATCCATAAGAGTTACTTCCCTTTATCTACATGATATATCAATGGAAAGAAATTTTTTCGTCTTTCAGGAAAAGCTGGATTCCGAGGTAGCAGAATAATTTCCTAATGTTAATGTGATCAGGTAATGTATTTGATGGAGAAACGTGTTTATGGAAAATGGATGCCTCACCAGGGCCTTAAATTGGACATAAATGTAAAAACTAACCAAGGTGTGACAGATTGATGGATGGTCAGTGTTCAATTTTAGATTACTGGGAGTAAATTTCTCTTTGAACTTGGAAGATATGGTAGAACTTAATTATTGGACAAAGTTGAACTTAGTAAAGAAAAGACTTGGCTGGTGGAGCTGAAGAAATTTATCCATTATTGAAAAAACTAATTTGATAAAATCTTTGATTTTGCCTAAATTTGTTCATTTTTCTGCAGCTCTACCCAGTCCTCCACCCCATACAGAAAATTAACTGAATACATTATTTTTCCAGTTCATTTGGGGCAGTAAAACTGATAGGGCTAAAAGAGACACTCTTACAGCTTCTTTTAAGAAAGGGGAATTAAATATGATTCACTTGCACTCATTTGTGTGTTACATAAAACTTTCCTGGATTAGGCGACTTTGACTAAACAAAGATGGTTTAAGTCAAAAACTGAACAAATATTTCGAAAATTTGGAGGTACACTGTTATTTAAATTAGGAAAAACTAAACTGAAAGAAATTTCTATATCAATTAAAACTATTTTTGGCGCGATGTTATTTATGCTTTATCACAATGGAAAAATGAACCATCAACTGTTCATGAATACTTGTCTCAAGATATTCTTAATTTAGTTATGATAGATAATTTTAAATCATGAACAAGAGAACAGTGTCGTACTTATTCAACATCTATTTGATGCAGAAGGATCTCTATTCATTTTTGATGAAATAAAACAAAAAAAACCCCAAAACTAATAATTTCATACAGTACTTTGCTCTTATCTCAAAGATATGACTTAAGTGGAAAAAGAAAATTAAAAGTTTTTTTGAAAGTGGAAATAGTTTTCATGTAGTTTTGGACAAAACTTCACTCCTTAGGGTAAGAGCAAAGAATAAATTTATTTATAAAGACCTAGTAAGAACTAAGGTTCAAAAGCCAAATGGTCAACATGAAACTTGATCCAGGCAGCTGGAGTACCATACAAATGAATGGATCAACTCTTTTGTTGTGGCTAAACTTTGTACTAAAGACACAAAACTGATAAGCTTAAATTTTAGATTTCTCCATAGAAATATTGCCACAAACCCCTTTTTGAAAAAGATTAATTTAAGTGATAATGATAAATGCATCTTCTGAAAGGAGGGAATAGGACAAATTGAGCACTTATTCTATGACTGTTCAGTTAATGAACACTTTTGGAAATTATTTGTGGAATGGATCCAAACTTACATTCAAAATTTTAGAATTACACAAAAAGATGTCTTTATAGGAAATAACAACTTTGATGATCTTATTAACTTCCAAATTTTGCTTGCAAAAAATGATTTATACAGATCACATTGTGCATCAAAAATCCCAAATCTCACCTATTATAAAAATTGTGTTTTATCATATAAAATGCTGGAAAAATAAGTAGCCTAAGCGAATAACAGAAGTGACGAGTTTACGAAAAAGTGGACCCTGTTGTCAACTTTTGGTACATGATTTTTTTGTTATAGCTGTTTTTTTTACATTTTCTTTACTTTCATTTGGGGGTGGGCAAAGAAAACAGTATTTAAATAAACAAAACAACAACAACAACAAAACAAACAGGCAATTTAAAACACCTTGGGGTTTCTATACGAGTGTGTTTTTGTGTACAATATTTGTGAATGTATGTGTCTGTGTCTGTGCATGTGTGTGTGTTGTGTCTAAGTAAGTAAAGATCAGGCTGCAAAATAATTTAAGGTAATGCTCCATACACCAGGTAAGGTGGTGATGTCGGGGAACATGTAAAATCCTGACAACTTATGTTCAATAAAAAACAAAAACAAAAACAAAACAAAAAACCCAGTTAGATTGTCAACATTTTAACACTCTAAGCTTGAATTTTATGTTTAAAAAGTTTTGAGAATCTGTCATAACCATAAACATAGTTTTCCTCATTAATTATCTGCATCTTTCATTGTTCTTCATCTCTGCTTCCATTTTTCACTTATTTACAGTCGAATCAACTAGTTTTTTGTTATGTACATTCTGTTTTTACATAAAGAAACTAAATATGATGTACCAGTCTGAAGCACTTTTCTTCCTACATGTATACATACAGAACATGCCCAATCAAAAGTTTACTCCATGCAATTTTTATTTACAGGATTTTGTTGAAGTAATTTGGAATGTGGAATTGTCATTAACAATTCTTAATAATTCAACAAAATCCAGCATGGTTGGCATCTCAGTATGGTGCTTGTAGTGCTAATTTCGTCTACCAATTTTTTTGAAATTTTCACTATACACTCCCAACTTACATTTAATTATATGGCAATATTTTTGACATAAAAACTCAATATTAGCAATTGAGTAGGAACAACCCTGGAATGCAATGAATCACAAACCTCAACAGTTTGTTAAAAGCAGAGTCTACTAAATATGTGCATTTCATCCTAGCCAACATATCACAAGCAATATAATTCAAGCTAAATTCCATATCCGTGATGGAAAAATATCAGAATTTGGGAGCATCTTACAGTCTCACTCCAAGAATTATTTTCGCACTGAATAATAAATCTCCTGTGCTGACATTTCTCTTGGAGATAATTATTAATATCTGTCAAACTGAATGAATTTGATGCAGAAATCTCTGTCAGAACAAAAAACCCAACATACTTTTCAAGTGTTTTGTAATAAAATGCAGTTTGAGTTAACCTGTGTATGTAATTCTTGTGTACATACATTTATTAAATACAATCTGCAACATAAATATATTGTAAAAGTAAACACAACTCTTTTTTTTGGCTGCCTTTTACATCAATACACACAGATGATAAAAGAAAAAAATCTTATCTCTAAGAATTTACTAAAATCTCACAGAACATGTCAGAGCTGATAGAATGGCACTCCAAATAAATTACATGTATGAAATTGTTAAAGTTCTCAGTTTTACCGTTCCATTGAGATCCAGTTCCTTGAGCAGTGTGGTCAGCAAAGTGTCCAGAGCTGCTCTGTCTTTGTCATCTTCACTGTCTAGGTCAGAGGTCAATATCAGAAGCACCTGGGAGGAAATGTAGATATTTTTACATTGATAATGGGCTGCATTCAACCAGTTAAATATCAAGTGGTAAAATTCAAAAACATTTGGTTGATATCTCTATTAGATAAGCTTTTATTGTTCATGGTAATCAGGACAAATACAAATAGATGAGACAGCTTGCTCTGAAAATATTGTGTAACAATGGTTTCACTCACAGAAGAACCAGCTAAAGAAGTAAATTTTGTTGACCTTGCAATGGTATGGATATCAAGCATATAGGCTTAGAATTCTGTCCATATAAATAGCCTAGTATTTATTCAATACTGTTCACTTCACAATATTCACTAAATATACATTCTATTCCCGTATATAAGGGAGATAAATCTTGTGTCTCTATTATAGATCTTACTTAGTTGCCTTGGTAAAGTTTTTGAGAAGCAGGCTTTCAAGTATATTTTTTTATTTCTTATCAACAAATCTTAAGCTTTCAGCAATCTGGATTTATTCCAGTACACTTTACAGTTTTTTTAATTATCTGTCAGTGATATTTATAATACTACACGTAAAGCATTAGATAATGGAAAGGAAGTTGGACCTAAATTTTGTGATATAAGCAAAGCATTTGACAGGGTTTGGCATCAAGGACTGCAAAGGGAAATAGGAATACATGCACCTGACTCTTTTCTCAGTTGGTTTTGAAGTTAACTGGAAAATCATTTTCCAGAGGGTTATAGTAAAATGTGTAATCAGTATAGTATGTAAAAGCAGGAGTTCCTCAAGGGTTTATGCTCTGTCCTTTTCCACACTGATGTACATAACACTCTAACTGATATACAGTCCTGTATACAATTATTCACTGATGATACATCACTGTACATGGTAGTAGCAGATCCTTATATGGCTTTAAATGTTTATAACCAGAACAAAAGAAACCAATGGGTGAACAGTGGTTGGTTATTTTTAATCCAAATACATCAAACTATATAAGAAAGAAAAGTGTTCACCATCCAACATTGTTTCTAAACAGTATATTAATCCAAGAAGTAAAGTAGCATAAACATTTATGCTTACATTTTAACAATAAAGGTCTTTGTCACATTCATATAATTGAAACATTCAAGCAAAGAGTTAATATCTTATGAGGACTCAAATATAAATTATAAATCACTGGAAAAATTATACTCTGCATACACCAGACCAATTATACTGACATCATTGAGGATAATTGCACTAATCAATGAAATGATTGCTAGCTTATGCAAATAAAGTGGGATGGAAAAGTTCTGGTTTTTCATTTCCTCAATGTTGCATTAATCTTTCTTTGACAAGGTCTTGCTATTATTCACTGAAGTTGACAACTATCCACTGATCGACTAGGAATCAAAAAGGTCCCACCAACACTGATAGACCAAGAATCAAACAGGTCCCACGAAACAGATAGACTACTAGGAAACAAACAGGTCCCACCAACACTGATAGACTAAGAATCAAACAGGTCCCATGAAACATCGATAGACTACTAGGAAACAAACAGGTCCCACCAAGCACTGAAGACTAGGAATCAACGAGACCCCACCAAACACTGAAAGACTAGGAATCAAACAGGTCCCACCAAGCACTGATAGACTTGGAATGAAACAGGTCCCACCAAGCACTGATAGACTAGGAATCAAACAGGTCCCACCAAGCACTGATAGACTAGGAATCAAACAGGTCCCACCAAGCACTGATAGACTAGGAATCAAACAGGTCTCACCAAGCACTGATAGACTAGGAATCAAACAGGTCCCACCAAGCACTGATAGACTAGGAATCAAACAGGTCCCACCAAGCACTGATAGACTAGGAATGAAACAGGTCCCACCAAGCACTGATAGACTTGGAATGAAACAGGTCCCACCAAGCACTGATAGACTTGGAATGAAACAGGTCCCACCAAGCACTGATAGACTTGGAATCAAACAGGTCCCACCAAGCACTGATAGACTAGGAATGAAACAGGTCCCACCAAGCACTGATAGACTAGGAATCCATAAAAGGATCCAAAATCACATTTCTCAACAGGTTTGAGATTATCATTCATGTGGTTTTCTTTTCAATTACTTAAACTACCATGGCATATGCTACTTTTAACAAGGTAATCCATTAAGCCTGTGCAAATTTCAGAAGCTACGTATATTAAAATAGTTTTCTAACTGGTCATTAATGGTGTAATTTTAATCAGCTTTCATGATCAAATGATTCATGCTATCTTTTCAAATAAGCCATCTATTACAAAGTTCCTGTATATCAAAGACCTTTTTTATATTTCCTTTATGGATCATGATTGAAAATTGACATCAGAAATCCAGGTTAACACTTAAAAATATCCTATCATTAAAACAAAAGGCCCAAGTGGAGCTGATATCACTCACTGACATCTGCCTAATAACCAAATGCAAGAGCAATTGATCAAGAAATCTGGGTGAGTGGGATGCTTTCTGTTGAAATTTCTTTCAATGCTGTTGATTGCATGTCAAGAAAACAATTGTTTCAAGGTTTCTTTAGTTTCGGCATCTTAATCCTTATTTGATAGCACATCATCATTTGTTTAATACTGAAATGCCTTATATCAGAACACTTTGTGTCAAAGTTGGTCAAATTCTGTTCAGTGTTTTTTTTTATAAAGTTGTGTAAATGTTTTTTCTACCTTTAGTAAAGGAAGCCATATTTGAAGTTGAACAGCATCATTTGTATAAATCTGAAAGGCGCTCAAGGTATGACCCTTTCTGTCAAATTTGATCAAAGTCTGTTAAGTGCTTTTTTTTTTAAAGAAGTTATTAAAGGATTGTCAAATTTTAGTAACAGCAACCATATTTTATGACAAATTGGCATAATTTGAATAAAATTAAAGGACCTTCATGCCAGAATGCTTTCTGTAAATTGGTCAATTCTGCTGAGTGGTTTTTGAGAAGTTATTTAGCAGATTTTTCCATTTTTAATAAAGGCAGCCATATTTTACTGCGAATCATCATCATTTGTATCATTTGAAAGCCCTTATAACCAGATAGCTGTCAAATCTGGTCAATTTCTCCTGAGCAGTTTCTGAGAAGATGTTGTTTAAATTTTGTTCTATTTTTAGTATTGGAAGTCATTTTTGATGGTGGATTGGCATCATTTGTACAAATATGAAGGCCCTTTCCTTCACAATACTTTCTGTCAAGTTCTGTTGTGTGGTTTTTCATTGAAAATCATTTAAACATATATATTTATTTTTTTTAAGCAACAGTAGCCATATTTGAAGGTAGACTGGCATTATTTGTATAAAACTGAAAGCCCTCTATGCCAGGGTGCTTTCTGTCAAATTTTGTCAAAATCTGTTCAGTGGTTTCTGTGAAGTTATATATATATATATATATATATATATATATATATATATATATATATATATATATATATGGTTCAACTGCACATCATCCAAAAGTCTACTTAGGGTATGGGTTTTGCGAATAAGTAGTTGAAAGGTTTTTCTAATTTTCATAATGGTGGCCATATTTACAGCAGATCAGCATAATTTTGACAACTACAGACCTGCCAACCATAACAAGATCTAAGTAAGGCAGTCAATATTTTTCTGTAAGTTATACCAATTTCCAGGAGTAATGTAATTTCATGTACTGCTATTGTTGACTTGGAAAACATGCATTTGCAAAGTTTAGAAGTGTGATCTAATGCAGCAATGATAACATTATATTAAACCAAAAAGTTTGTCATCTACACTTTGACTCTAATGACCTCAAGTTCAGTTTCTGAAACTGCAGTTCCAAACCCCATGGCTCCTTGCTAGATCTCTCAGTATGTTTTTTTTAAAATTTCACGTGGCAGTGGCAATCATCTCACCTATCATGATTAATACTCAAATAAACACAACATGATGTCCAATAAATGTAATTGCTACCTTCCTGCTTTGTTTCTAAGCATGGAGAAAATTCTGAATATTCCTTTTTATACTTGTGTGCTGTTTTAACTTTCTAAGAGGCTGATAGTCCCTTTCACCTTCATGATGTTTTCATTTGTTGGAAGAGATTTCTAGATAATGCTATAATGTACAAGCAAACACTTGATCATGCAGGCATCTTGCATGAAAAACATGGACAAGGTACTCCTGTAAAGTTAGTCTAGTTCCTGAACAGCTCCACTAAATCTAATATGAAAACCCCAATTCAGACTAAACCAGGATAAGCCAATATCCAGATTTGACTGCAACAATAGTATTTTGCTATTATTCCACAAGTCCGTAATTAAAAGGCCATTTCAGTTTGACTTATGGTCCAAATTTACAGGTTGGAAGGTCTGCAACTCTTAAAGGCCTTTATACCTGGACACTTTCTTTTAAATTTAGTCAAATTCTGTCAAGTAGTTTTTGAGTATATAGGTTTTTCTTATTTTAGTAACAGCAGCCCTATTTGATAGCAGATTGGCAAAATTGTACAAGTCTGAGAGACCTGATGCTTGGATGTTGACAGTAAAATTGAGTCAAAATGTTTTATGTGCTTTTGGAAAAGAAGTTCTAAACAGCAAATGTTGATAGGCAATGCACGATGAATGCAGGACCACGCCACAAGCTACCTTGGCCTTATGGCCAGGTGAGGTGAAATTAGCTCAGCCAGGATGGGAACCTACACCTTTGTGGAAAATAGTCTTGAAGGTGATGCTTACAACAAACATAAGAATAAACCCTTGGGTATTGTTACAGACAGGTTACACTGTAGTTCTCACCTGCATAAATGGTATTGCCTGCACTCCACCAAGGTTAGAGATCTTGGGTAGATTTATCAACAGTCTGTCCATCAGTGATAGTCGCAGCGAGTGCAGTCTGAAAAATTGCAGTCAATTTATCAACACCTTATAAGGCTTCAAGCTGTAGTTCCAATTTAGCTGTTATACATACAGATTTTAATGCACCTGTACATTGACTAAAATGAGTCTACTGAAATATGTGATAGAATGTTTCCACTACAAGCTTAAATTGTGTGTATAGCAAAATTATTTCATGTTTCAAGCTTAGCTTTTTCTTGAATACAGAATTATATTTAAACTAAGAATCTATCCTTCTGTGACAATATTAGCCTTACACAAGACAAAGTATGATTACATTCTCTGTAAGATCATGTGAACTTCATGGCTGAGCCATGCATGGGTAATTGTATGATCTTCTAATTTTATCTTTGCAATATGGTGTTTTCTCTTTCATACAAGAGTTTCTACAAATTTCAAATTAGTTAAAACCAAAATTTAGTGGGCAATCCATGCCATACACAGCTGTATTATTTATATGTTGCTGGAAAATACTTTATTCACTGTTGTCTCTTTTTATTTCTAAATAATCTTGTCAAACATAACTGACGTTGTAAATAATACAAATATGAAGTTTAATCAAATAAAAGAATTTAATCTGTTTACCTTGCTGAGGTGTCTTGTTCACCATCAGTCATTTCTGGCCCCTCTCCTTCATGTGGTAGAGAGCTGCTGGGCATTCCGAGACTACTTGTCTCACTCCTGGCTCCTGTCATACCACTCTCTCGGTCCCGGTCTCCATATGTACTGCTTCGTCCACTCGCTGCGGCGACAAGAAAAATTGTTTACATTCCGAGAACAGTACAGGATCATTTACACAAGAAGTACAAGAGTACCATGCCAGTTTATTCCCTATAAAAAATGTGGAATGGGTGGATGGGTTAACTAACAAGAACAAGCATCTGCAAAGTAACAACTGGAAACCACCAAAACTAACAAATGACTAATATTGCTAATTTTAAATATCTGAGTAGAAAGAACCACATGTAATTCTTAGAACAATAAAAAGATAAATAAAATACCAAACAGACAATTGAGGTAGACTTAAATGGTGTGAGTTTTATTTTATGCCTACAGTGATGACTAAAGATTAAGACTGCAGTTTTAATGGATGTTGGAGATTGTATTTAACCAAAGTGTTCCACCGAATTTGGAGTCTGACTAATACTTGTGCAATGATGTATTCTCATTGTGTCTGACTGGCAACACTTGTGCAATGTATCCTCATTG
The DNA here is from genome assembly GCA_029931535.1 of Margaritifera margaritifera. NCBI lineage: Eukaryota > Metazoa > Mollusca > Bivalvia > Unionida > Margaritiferidae > Margaritifera > Margaritifera margaritifera. Next base: position 2,544,500 of record JAQPZY010001517.1, on the reverse strand, counting down.
TGTCTGACTGGCAACACTTGTGCAATGATGTATCCTCATTGTGTCTGACTGGCAACACTTGTGCAATGATGTATCCTCATTGTGTCTGACTGGCAACACTTGAACTTTAAATAGAATCTTAACGTTGATGACATTGCTGCAGACAGAAAGGTAATACCTGTGTCACACTATGCATATGCAGGTGAGATAAAAATGTGCAGCAAGTAAGAAAACACCATATGAATACAGCATTACCTGTCTTACAGGACATTTCTATATTAAGAACATATGTGTAAAAAGTTATAAATTTCCACAAATGAAACCCTTGTGAAGTTTATTTGATACAACCATGAATAAATCATAAGGGTTGTCCAGTAAAACATTCTTGGGACTCAGAGAAGGCACTTTCAAACATGGAGTGGTCACCTACAGATGCAGTTTAAATATTTTTCATCATTTTCATTTGAACTTTTTGAGTAATCAGAGCAGCATGGGATATATTTTTAAGAAACTGCCTTCCCTGGGTCCCATGTATGTTTAAATGGAATAGCCCTAAATGGGCTGAAAAGACTACATGAATGAGAACAATGACAACAATTTGAATGTGATGATCATTAAATTTTTTTCTATTTCTTGAGTGTTCATTATATACAGGTTTCACAACACTAAGAAAGCTAATAAGACTGTTTACCACTGTGATCTCCCGAGATGGATTCCTCTGCGCTTCCTGCACTTTCGGAACCAGCACTGCCACCATGTTCAGCTGGGGAAGTTCTCAGTGTAGAACCATCAGTGGCAGCATTACTTCCCACCTCATCATCACTACCTGGTGCTGAGGCAGTGGTATCTGACAAGTGGCATTCCTCGAATGATACTGCATTCTAAAATGAGAGTTTTTTAATTACATGTAGCATGTTTCTATATTAGAACATACATGAAGCTGGCCATAGCCTTCATGTCAAACCTTTCCCCTGTGCTTAAATTATGAGAGAATTTACTTAGCTAAAGAGATGTACATAGGGAAAGACATGCACACGGATGCTAGTGATCGTTATGTTCACATGGTTCATACAGCCCTGAGGAGTTTTTAATGACATGTCAAGGAGTTTTTGATGACTTCTAAATGTTTCAAGGATTATTTTTTCTTACGGTAATTGCGCTTCCTCTCTAAACGTTACTTTGTTTAACACTGCATAAACAGGAACAGAAGTAGAAGAAAAAGACGTAAAGACAACGATACAGCATAGGGATGCTACTCCATCTAGTAACTACATAAAGACAATGATACAGCATAGGGATGCTACTCCATCTAGTAACTACATAAAGACAATGATACAGCATAGGGATGCTACTCCATCTAGTAACTACATAAAGACAATGATACAGCATAGGGATGCTACTCCATCTAGTAACTACATAAAGACAATGATACAGCATAGGGATGCTACTCCATCTAGTAACTACATAAAGACAATGATACAGCATTGGGATGCTACTCCATCTAGTAACTACCAGTGACTTCTGTCTTTTGATCCCGACAATTTTATCCCATTTTATTTATTTATTCATTATATTTGGCCAATATGTAAATAACAAAAAATCAGAAATTAAAAAGTTATGTATTTCATTCAGCTTAAGTGTTTTGTATTTCCTCATATAAATTCATTGAGTTCTGGGCACAACTCAAGAGAGTTTTTCAACAAATTCAAGGACTTTTCAAAGAAAACAGAAACTTTTTGGAAATTCAGGGACTTTTCAAGGCAACCCCTAAAGTTCAAGGATTTTTCAAGGTAGAATAAACCATGGTCAAACTTCTCCCAGGCAGGCTTGATAAAAATTCTACATATTTTCCATATGGTTTTGAAATGAAATTTCCCTAATTTTGTTTCAGGTAATATTTAAAGTTTTTTGCTCTAATTGTTGCTTACAGAAAAAGTAAAAATGAGAGCACTTATTTATTTCTAAACTAAGATGAAGGATAAAAGATGCAAAAGAAATATCTGTCTCCTTCAGCATTTCACACTAAAATCTATGCTGTTTTTTTATTGAGGGAAGGTCTCACAGATTTGCATTGTTCTAAAGGTCAACATCAAAAACAACTTTGGAATGATTATGGTAAAAACATTAGCCTTCTCAAACTCCCTTTAGCTACCAAAGTGAAGCTGATCTAAATAAAAGTTCATATCAAGTAACTTGTTTTCCTGTTGAATTTTGTGGTTCTGACATTACTAACATATTCATTTCTTTTTATAATACTTAACAGTGTTAATGTTTCTTACATTTTGTACACATATGATTTTCGAAGACTTCAAAAAGTAAATTGCGAACAAACAATTATACAACCACAAAGTATGGCATTACAAATCTTTATGGGAGCCACAGTAGCTCAGTTGGTAGAGTGTTGGATTCATAATCCAAGGGTCACAAGTTCGATACTCAACCAGGCCAGACCAGGTCGGCTGCCTCGTTGTGTCCTTGGGAAAGACACTTAGCTCCCATTTCCTCTGCATGATATAGCCAATAGTGCTGTTAAAACCAACAACACCACCCCAAAAGAAAAAAAAAAACCAACTGTAAATTTATCATCTCAACTGTGATGATGTTGCTGCGGCCCTAGTAACATGTGACTAATTCATGTCACCTTGACATCTGACTTTATAACAATTTCATTCCTTTGCTGATATGTGACAAATCTGATACCAGTACATGTGTGGAAACACAAGATAAAGATCCTTCATATAGCTCTTAATAATTTACCCTGATAAACTAAACAACAATTTACCCTGTAATCTTTACCTTTGTCACCTGGATCCATCATCCACAGAGATGCATCATGTACACTGATGAATCTGGTTATAAGTTTTCCTATCCACGGATACAAGTTTTTTTTCCATCCAGCAGATGTAAGAAACCAAGCACTGTGACCTTGACCTTTTGAACTTCACACTACTAGTAATATTTATATCCCATGGTAAACATTTTTACTATGTCCGATATCAATTGATCCATAGCAATAATAGACAGTACTGCCATATCCACAAACTCTAACCTCTGACAAACCACAAAAAATTCAAACAATCGCTTTCTGTCCCCTTGACCTTCGAGGTCCTTGACTGTCAATCTGAATGAATATTCCTTCTTATCTGAAGCATTTGTGGGCAAGGTACGATGATGATTTTCTGATGAAAAACTTTAAACAAATGTTGATGCCAAATGAGTGGACATTTGTTGTGAGACAAAATGTCTGTCTTCCTTGGACTGCAACTATTCTAGACATGACAATTATGTTTATCACATTACTGACAATTCTGAAACTGTACAGGAAATAAAATCTGCATACTATTCACAAAATTTATAGAAAAAAAAAATCCACTGTATACCATCATTTATCTAAATATGCAGACCCTATCATTTTCCAGACACCCATATTTTAAATTTTTTTAATAATTTTCAAAAGTACATAAAATTCCTAGACACAAGGTACTTTGATTAAATTGATGGAGAAAAAAATTCAAGTTGGAACATAAACTAATTAATAATTTATCCATACTCAAAAATAGGTGATTATTGTCAGACCATGAAATCGCTTGGATTACCCTAATTTTAGCCCAAGTCCTCTGGCCCTTCCATCCTTTTTTATCTTTCTATGTCCAAGAGGGCTACAGGCTGGCAGGTAACCAAATGTGACTTTTATTTCCCTAAGGGATCACTGTATTCTCATCACTGTCATTCTATCTAGACAATTTCTTGTCATGACATAGTATGTGGAAAGAGACAGAATAATTTTACTTTCAATACATACTACATTAAGAATCAAACCATACTTCCTTTCCTATGCAGAGGCAATGAAATTTTCAGGACTGTGGCCTAACAGTTTTGTTTACTGTCGCCATTGTTTTGACTCAAAGGATACATGAGTAAAAAGGGGATGTCATTCTTATCAAAAAAGATAACTCAGTTGGAAATGTGCATCTAATACAACTAGATCTTTGTGCACACTTTTATCCAATGGCAGTATATCTTACATGAACATAAAGATAAAAACAACCATCAGCACTGCAACAAGTGTTTTTTATTTTCAACAGAAAACACCAAAACATTATCATGTATGTGTTCTTTATTTGCAAGCATTGATATAGTGCAATCTAGTTTTCTTAGGTAAACTTTCAAATGGCAATGAACTTGCTGAGTGAATCGGTACAGATTATATTAATTTTCCAAACAAGATATTTGAGGGAAATTATTTTTCATAAGCAGACATATTATCTCGACAGTGTGAAAAGAATTTATTTTTTAATGCCAGAATATTCAGATTAATGAGGTAATCACATTTATTTAAAGAGGTAAAACATTATTACATGACAAGCATTTTACGGTTAAGCAGATGAAATTTCATCAGGGCTGTTCCTTTGAATTTACCTGGCACCCAAAGAGGGTAGTGTATACCCCCGTAATATCATTATGATGTGACAAGTATTTTAAAGATAAGCAGATGAAATTTCCATCTAGGCTGTTCTGCTGAACTTATCTGGCACCCAAAGGCAGTGTATGCCAGGATAGTATCATTATTATATAACAGGCATTTCACATATAAGCAGATCAAACTTCATCTGGACTGTTTCACTGAACTTACCTGGCACTCAGAGAAGGCAGTGTATACCTGGGTACCTTGGGATCCTAAGATTCCACAGAAATATATGCAAATCCAAAATTGCACATTAGCATCTAAGGATGGTCATCCAAATTAAAAAATGCCTTCCACAGGTACCATGTATGTTTTAAAGGATGAGCCTTCAGTCAGCATAGTATATATTTTTGTTCAAATAAAAGAATATCTTGCCCAAGCAGTGAAGCCCATCTGCTGATAAACATGTATGTAGTGTGATGAGTACTGACCTATATACATGAATGTAGTGTAATGAGTACTGACCTATATACATGAATGTTGTGTAATGAGTACTGACCTGTGCTTGTTCCCTCAGTCTCAGCCCCTGAAGTCTCTGAAGTCCACCTGACCCTGGCTGTAACACAAGTAACTATGGATTAGACAGGAAATATCAGTAAAGCATTCAGAATAGCCATCAGATGCTAATCATTGTATATATTAATATTATTTTATATTTATGAAATGTTCATAATCCTTTACTCCTCTTATTCAATGACTTCTTTCTTCTGTCTTTTTCCCTGCATGTTCATTCCTAGTAATTACAGTATCTTTTATCAATTTCATTCAAGTTAAAATATATTCAAAATTGTGACATTCAAGAATATATTTCCCAAACAATTTTTCTTGTTCTGGTCGAAAATTTATACAATTTTTCAAGTAAAAGGTTCAAGCTCTCATTTGTGAGAAATAACAGTTCCACCAAAATGAAAGCTTTCATAATGTTGAGAAATGCTTTATACAAGGAAAATTTCAAGGAATTATCTTCAATAGCTTTGGAAATATATGATCTCAAAGATTAGAGTAAATTTCAGTCTTTATATGTTAAAGTGTTATTAATTCAATGCTACAAATGTTATAAATTCAATGCTACAAGTGTTATAAATTCAAAATACAGGTGTTATAAATTCAATGCTACAAGTGTTATGAATTCAAAATACAGGTGTTATAAATTCAATGCTACAAGTGTTATGAATTCAAGGTACAGGTGTTATAAATTCAATGCTACATGTGTTATGAATTCAAGGTACAGGTGTTATAAATTCAATGCTACAAGTGTTATGAATTCAAGGTACAAGTGTTATGAATTCAATGCTACAAGTGTTATGAATTCAAGGTACAGGTGTTATAAATTCAATGCTACATGTGTTATGAATTCAGTGATACAAGTGTTATGAATTCAAGGTACAGGTGTTATAAATTCAATGCTACATGTGTTATGAATTCAAGGTACAAGTGTTATAAATTCAATGCTACAAGTGTTATGAATTCAAGGTACAGGTGTTATAAATTCAATGCTACATGTGTTATGAATTCAAGGTACAGGTGTTATAAATTCAATGCTACATGTGTTATGAATTCAATGCTACAAGTGTTATGAATTCAAGGTACAGGTGTTATAAATTCAATGCTACATGTGTTATGAATTCAATGCTACATGTGTTATGAATTCAATGCTACAAGTGTTATGAATTCAAGGTACAGGTGTTATAAATTCAATGCTACAAGTGTTATGAATTCAAGGTACAAGTATTATGAATTCAATGCTACAAGTGTTATGAATTCAAGGTACAGGTGTTATAAATTCAATGCTACAAGTGTTATGAATTCAAGGTACAAATGTTATAAATTCAATGCTACAAGTGTTATGAATTCAAGGTACAAGTGTTATGAATTCAATGCTACAAGTGTTGTGAATTCAAGGTACAGGTGTTATAAATTCAATGCTACAAGTGTTATGAATTCAAGGTACAGGTGTTATAAATTCAATGCTACAAGTGTTATGAATTCAAGGTACAGGTGTTATAAATTCAATGCTACAAGTGTTATGAATTCAAGGTACAGGTGTTATAAATTCAATGCTACAAGTGTTATGAATTCAAGGTACAGGTGTTATAAATTCAATGCTACAAGTGTTGTGAATTCAAGGTACAGGTGTTATAAATTCAATGCTACAAGTGTTATGAATTCAAGGTACAGGTGTTATAAATTCAATGCTACAAGTGTTATGAATTCAAGGTACAGGTGTTATGAATTCAATGCTACAAGTGTTATGAATTCAAGGTACAGGTGTTATAAATTCAATGCTACAAGTGTTATGAATTCAAGGTACAAGTATTATGAATTCAATGCTACAAGTGTTATGAATTCAAGGTACAGGTGTTATAAATTCAATGCTACAAGTGTTATGAATTCAAGGTACAGGTGTTATAAATTCAATGCTACAAGTGTTATGAATTCAAGGTACAGGTGTTATAAATTCAATGCTACAAGTGTTATGAATTCAAGGTACAGGTGTTATAAATTCAATGCTACAAGTGTTATGAATTCAAGGTACAGGTGTTATAAATTCAATGCTACAAGTGTTATGAATTCAAGGTACAGGTGTTATAAATTCAATGCTACAAGTGTTATGAATTCAAGGTACAGGTGTTATAAATTCAATACTACAAGTGTTATGAATTCAAGGTACAAGTATTATGAATTCAATGCTACAAGTGTTATGAATTCAATGCTACAAGTGTTATGAATTCAATGATACAAGTGTTATGAATTCAGTGATACTAGTGTTATGAATTCAGTGATACTAGTGTTATGAATTCAAGGTACAAGTGTTATGAATTCAATGCTACTAGTGTTATGAATTCAATGATACTAGTGTTATGAATTCAATGATACTAGTGTTATGAATTCAGTGATACAAGTGTTATGAATTCAATGATACTAGTGTTATGAATTCAATGATACAAGTGTTATGAATTCAGTGATACTAGTGTTATGAATTCAAGGTACAAGTGTTATGAATTCAATGCTACAAGTGTTATGAATTCAAGGTACAAATGTTATAAATTCAATGCTACAAGTGTTATGAATTCAAGGTACAAGTATTATGAATTCAATGCTACAAGTGTTATGAATTCAAGGTACAGGTGTTATAAATTCAATGCTACAAGTGTTATGAATTCAAGGTACAGGTGTTATAAATTCAATACTACAAGTGTTATGAATTCAAGGTACAAGTATTATGAATTCAATGCTACAAGTGTTATGAATTCAATGCTACAAGTGTTATGAATTCAATGATACAAGTGTTATGAATTGAGTGATACTAGTGTTATGAATTCAAGGTACAAGTGTTATGAATTCAATGCTACTAGTGTTATGAATTCAATGATACTAGTGTTATGAATTCAATGATACTAGTGTTATGAATTCAGTGATACAAGTGTTATGAATTCAATGATACTAGTGTTATGAATTCAATGATACAAGTGTTATGAATTCAGTGATACTAGTGGTATGAATTCAAGGTACAAGTGTTATGAATTCAATGCTACAAGTGTTATGAATTCAATGCTACAAGTGTTATGAATTCAAGGTACAAGTGTTATGAATTCAAGGTACAAGTGTTATGAATTCAGTGATACAAGTGTTATGAATTCAGTGATACTAGTGTTATGAATTCAAGGTACAAGTGTTATGAATTCAATGCTACAAGTGTTATGAATTCAATGATACAAGTGTTATGAATTCAATGCTACAAGTGTTATGAATTCAATGATACAAGTGTTATGAATTCAATGCTACAAGTGTTATGAATTCAATGATACAAGTGTTATGAATTCAATGCTACAAGTGTTATGAATTCAAGGTACAAGTATTATAAATTCAATGCTACAAGTGTTATGAATTCAATGATACAAGTGTTATGAATTCAATGCTACAAGTGTTATGAATTCAATGATACAATTGTTATGAATTCAAGGTACAAGTGTTATGAATTCAATGCTACAAGTGTTATGAATTCAATGCTACAAGTGTTATGAATTCAAGGTACAAGTGTTATGAATTCAATGCTACAAGTGTTATGAATTCAATGCTACAAGTGTTATGAATTCAATGCTACAAGTGTTATGAATTCAATGCTACAAGTGTTATGAATTCAATGATACAAGTGTTATGAATTCAATGCTACAAGTGTTATGAATTCAAGGTACAGGTGTTATAAATTCAATGCTACAAGTGTTATGAATTCAAGGTACAGGTGTTATAAATTCAATGCTACAAGTGTTATGAATTCAAGGTACAGGTGTTATAAATTCAATGCTACAAGTGTTATGAATTCAAGGTACAGGTGTTATAAATTCAATGCTACAAGTGTTATGAATTCAAGGTACAGGTGTTATAAATTCAATGCTACAAGTGTTATGAATTCAAGGTACAGGTGTTATAAATTCAATGCTACAAGTGTTATGAATTCAAGGTACAGGTGTTATAAATTCAATACTACAAGTGTTATGAATTCAAGGTACAAGTATTATGAATTCAATGCTACAAGTGTTATGAATTCAATGCTACAAGTGTTATGAATTCAATGATACAAGTGTTATGAATTCAGTGATACTAGTGTTATGAATTCAGTGATACTAGTGTTATGAATTCAAGGTACAAGTGTTATGAATTCAATGCTACTAGTGTTATGAATTCAATGATACTAGTGTTATGAATTCAATGATACTAGTGTTATGAATTCAGTGATACAAGTGTTATGAATTCAATGATACTAGTGTTATGAATTCAATGATACAAGTGTTATGAATTCAGTGATACTAGTGTTATGAATTCAAGGTACAAGTGTTATGAATTCAATGCTACAAGTGTTATGAATTCAAGGTACAAATGTTATAAATTCAATGCTACAAGTGTTATGAATTCAAGGTACAAGTATTATGAATTCAATGCTACAAGTGTTATGAATTCAAGGTACAGGTGTTATAAATTCAATGCTACAAGTGTTATGAATTCAAGGTACAGGTGTTATAAATTCAATACTACAAGTGTTATGAATTCAAGGTACAAGTATTATGAATTCAATGCTACAAGTGTTATGAATTCAATGCTACAAGTGTTATGAATTCAATGATACAAGTGTTATGAATTGAGTGATACTAGTGTTATGAATTCAAGGTACAAGTGTTATGAATTCAATGCTACTAGTGTTATGAATTCAATGATACTAGTGTTATGAATTCAATGATACTAGTGTTATGAATTCAGTGATACAAGTGTTATGAATTCAATGATACTAGTGTTATGAATTCAATGATACAAGTGTTATGAATTCAGTGATACTAGTGGTATGAATTCAAGGTACAAGTGTTATGAATTCAATGCTACAAGTGTTATGAATTCAATGCTACAAGTGTTATGAATTCAAGGTACAAGTGTTATGAATTCAAGGTACAAGTGTTATGAATTCAGTGATACAAGTGTTATGAATTCAGTGATACTAGTGTTATGAATTCAAGGTACAAGTGTTATGAATTCAATGCTACAAGTGTTATGAATTCAATGATACAAGTGTTATGAATTCAATGCTACAAGTGTTATGAATTCAATGATACAAGTGTTATGAATTCAATGCTACAAGTGTTATGAATTCAATGATACAAGTGTTATGAATTCAATGCTACAAGTGTTATGAATTCAAGGTACAAGTATTATAAATTCAATGCTACAAGTGTTATGAATTCAATGATACAAGTGTTATGAATTCAATGCTACAAGTGTTATGAATTCAATGATACAATTGTTATGAATTCAAGGTACAAGTGTTATGAATTCAATGCTACAAGTGTTATGAATTCAATGCTACAAGTGTTATGAATTCAAGGTACAAGTGTTATGAATTCAATGCTACAAGTGTTATGAATTCAATGCTACAAGTGTTATGAATTCAATGCTACAAGTGTTATGAATTCAATGCTACAAGTGTTATGAATTCAATGATACAAGTGTTATGAATTCAATGCTACAAGTGTTATGAATTCAATGATACAAGTGTTATGAATTCAATGATACAAGTGTTATGAATTCAATGCTACAAGTGTTATGAATTCAATGCTACAAGTGTTATGAATTCAATGATACAAGTGTTATGAATTCAATGCTACAAGTGTTATGAATTCAATGATACAAGTGTTATGAATTCAGTGATACAAGTGTTATGAATTCAATGCTACAAGTGTTATGAATTCAGTGATACAAGTGTTATAAATTCAATGCTACAAGTGTTATGAATTCAATGATACAAGTGTTATGAATTCAATGCTACAAGTGTTATGAATTCAATGATACAAGTGTTATGAATTCAATGATACAAGTGTTATGAATTCAATGATACAAGTGTTATGAATTCAATGCTACAAGTGTTATGAATTCAATGCTACAAGTGTTATGAATTCAATGATACAAGTGTTATGAATTCAGTGATACAAGTGTTATAAATTCAATGCTACAAGTGTTATGAATTCAAAATACAGGTGTTATAAATTCAATGCTACAAGTGTTATGAATTCAAGGTACAGGTGTTATAAATTCAATGCTACATGTGTTATGAATTCAAGGTACAGGTGTTATAAATTCAATGCTACATGTGTTATGAATTCAAGGTACAGGTGTTATAAATTCAATGCTACATGTGTTATGAATTCAAGGTACAGGTGTTATAAATTCAATGCTACAAGTGTTATGAATTCAAGGTACAAGTGTTATAAATTCAATGCTACAAGTGTTATGAATTCAAGGTACAAGTATTATGAATTCAATGCTACAAGTGTTATGAATTCAAGGTACAAGTGTTATGAATTCAATGCTACAAGTGTTATGAATTCAAGGTACAGGTGTTATAAATTCAATGCTACAAGTGTTATGAATTCAAGGTACAAGTATTATGAATTCAATGCTACAAGTGTTATGAATTCAAGGTACAGGTGTTATAAATTCAATGCTACAAGTGTTATGAATTCAAGGTACAGGTGTTATAAATTCAATGCTACAAGTGTTATGAATTCAAGGTACAAGTATTATGAATTCAATGCTACAAGTGTTATGAATTCAAGGTACAGGTGTTATAAATTCAATGCTACAAGTGTTATGAATTCAAGGTACAGGTGTTATAAATTCAATGCTACAAGTGTTATGAATTCAAGGTACAGGTGTTATAAATTCAATGCTACAAGTGTTATGAATTCAAGGTACAGGTGTTATAAATTCAATGCTACAAGTGTTATGAATTCAAGGTACAGGTGTTATAAATTCAATGCTACAAGTGTTATGAATTCAAGGTACAGGTGTTATAAATTCAATGCTACAAGTGTTATGAATTCAAGGTACAAGTATTATGAATTCAATGCTACAAGTGTTATGAATTCAATGCTACAAGTGTTATGAATTCAATGATACAAGTGTTATGAATTCAGTGATACTAGTGTTATGAATTCAGTGATACTAGTGTTATGAATTCAAGGTACAAGTGTTATGAATTCAATGCTACTAGTGTTATGAATTCAATGATACTAGTGTTATGAATTCAATGATACTAGTGTTATGAATTCAGTGATACAAGTGTTATGAATTCAATGATACTAGTGTTGTGAATTCAATGATACAAGTGTTATGAATTCAGTGATACTAGTGTTATGAATTCAAGGTACAAGTGTTATGAATTCAATGCTACAAGTGTTATGAATTCAATGCTACAAGTGTTATGAATTCAAGGTACAAGTGTTATGAATTCAAGGTACAAGTGTTATGAATTCAGTGATACAAGTGTTATGAATTCAATGATACTAGTGTTATGAATTCAAGGTACAAGTGTTATAAATTCAATGCTACAAGTGTTATGAATTCAAGGTACAGGTGTTATAAATTCAATGCTACAAGTGTTATGAATTCAAGGTACAAGTGTTATGAATTCAGTGATACTAGTGTTATGAATTCAAGGTACAAGTGTTATAAATTCAATGCTACAAGTGTTATGAATTCAAGGTACAGGTGTTATAAATTCAATGCTACAAGTGTTATGAATTCAAGGTACAAGTATTATGAATTCAATGCTACATGTGTTATGAATTCAAGGTACAAGTGTTATAAATTCAATGCTACATGTGTTATGAATTCAAGGTACAAGTGTTATGAATTCAATGCTACAAGTGTTATGAATTCAAGGTACAAGTGTTATGAATTCAATGCTACAAGTGTTATGAATTCAAGGTACAAGTGTTATGAATTCAATGCTACAAGTGTTATGAATTCAAGGTACAAGTGTTATGAATTCAATGCTACAAGTGTTATGAATTCAATGCTACAAGTGTTATGAATTCAAGGTACAAGTATTATGAATTCAATGATACTAGTGTTATGAATTCAATGATACAAGTGTTATGAATTCAATGCTACAAGTGTTATAAATTCAATGATACAAGTGTTATGAATTCAATAATACTAGGGAGCAACTTTCTGATGAATTATGAGGATTTTTCTGCTACTAAATGCTTTAATCTCTTTAATTTTGCATGAAAATTATATTTTAATACATGTACATGGCTGTTTGATAGAAGGCTATATAGTTAACAGGATGTGTAAGTCAGCATTTCACCTATGGGTTGGAGATCTGGCCCCTACTACACCAACCAAGCTAAAAACTTTACCAATACTTAAGGCATTTCAGTGGTTGAGTTTAATCAAACTGCTGAAATCTAGCCTAAGTCAAAACGTAAGTTCTGTAGGTGACACCCAGACCCGGTTTAGTTACATTGATTGTACTCTGTTCCTACCATATTGCAGAGTTGATTGGCTACTGAACTGTTCAGACTAATTAACAACTCTTGTTACTGCATAGAACCAATTGCCAAATGACTAATTTATTCTTGATTCTGTTCAATATTAATATCATCCCCCAAAGAACACTTCCTTGTAACCGAGTTACCCTTGTACAATAAAGTATTATTATTATTATTATTATTATTATTATTATTATTTTAATGTATCTATCTGTGCTACACTGATTCCAGCATGACAGTGTATTCTAGGTTCATCCCAGCTTAAGTAGAATCAGTGCTAGGCTGATCCCAGCATTAGAGTGTATTCTAGGTTCATCCCAGCTTAAGTAGAATCAGTGCTAGACTGATCCCAGCATTAGAGTGTATTCTAGATTCATCCCAGCTTAAGTAGAATCAGTGCTAGGCTGATCCCAGCATTAGAGTGTTCATCCCAGCTTAAGTAGAATCAGTGCTAGGCTGATCTCAGCATTAGAGTGTATTCTGGGTTCATCCCAGCTTAAGTAGAATCAGAGAATCAGTGCTAGACTGATCCCAGCATTAGAGTGTATTCTGGGTTCATCCCAGCTTACAGCTTAAGTAGAATCAGTGCTAGGCTGATCACAGCATTATAGTGTATTCTGAGCTAATCCCAGCTCCAGCTTAAGTAGAATCAGTGCTAGCCTGATCCCAGCACGAAGAATGTACTATGATTTCAAATAACATATATCCTAACTAAAATAATCTGAATATCAAAAGACTATGGTATGAGTCCACAGTGTAACCTGGACTGATCCCAGTCTACAGCAGTACGAGAAATTTATTAAACAGGCATGGCATTATTATTTGTATAGAATAGGAATATCCAACTGAGAAAGAAGTCCTAGCCCATGAAAACATATTAAAACAGGTGTAATCAAAGTACAAGGGTATGCCCCACAAAGTACATACCAAACCAGTGGTGTTGAGAGTGGCGGGGGGCACAAACACAGAAAATATAGTTGGATGACGAGACTTACAACCAGTTGTCTGTAACTTTGAAAGCCCAGCGAAAGTGACTGGTCACGTGATAGTGCCTGTATACCATCTACTTTGATTGGATCTTGGAATACTGATGCCACTGATGATCAGTTAGCGGGATTCTGGTTATGTAGATTGAACATGATTCTACAACTAGCCCCAATTAGACTACCAGCTCAGCTAAGGGGCTAAAATCTGCTTCTTGCATGAGTGATTGTCTACCTACTAATTCCATTGAACATGTACAAGACCACTTTTCAAGTTTTTGTTTATGACTAGACAATCTACATATCTTCATATCAGCCCTGCAATAATATTAACAATTCCCTTATCTTCAAAAAAAGAAATGAAAAAATATTCTCTTTACACAAAACTAGATACTGATAAATAACAAAATATAAACACAGAAATTAGTAAGCTAAATCTATTATGAACCTTGGATATTTGTAAGTATAATTAATGACGATCATCATGTTGTGTAAATTGTAAAATACTCGTGTACTTTTCGTGTTTCTTTTCTTACATGGCATGTATTAAAAATTTCTTATTGCAAATCTATATTTTATCGTGTATAAAATAACCATTACTACAAGGAACTTTTTTTTCTCCACTACTAACAAAAAAATACTGCAGAGAATTAAGGATAGGTCATAATCACATTAAAAATGGTTTGTGTGGCAAATGGTGCACTCCCTCTACTTGATCCTCATAGCTATCAGTAACATCAATGACAGAACCCATGAGAGTTTGTTAGGCAAAATTTCATTTTCATTTCAACTTGTAAAGGTGACTGAAAGATTGAGAAGGCCATTGCCTGCATACTGAAACCACCCTCAAATGAAAAACTTTAATCAAGACCATAACAAAGCATTGGACAGCAAGACCATAACAAAACATTGGACAGCAAGACCATAACAAAACATTGGACAGCGATATTAATATAGTTGCTGCCACTAAAATAGTCACGTCTCACTTTGCTTCAACAATTCAATTTCTGAATAACTTGACATGATGAATACCTGTCTCACTTTTGCACTAACATGCTTCAACAATTAAATGTCTGAATAACTTGACATGATGAATACCTGTCTCACTTTTCCAATAATATGCTTCAACAATTAAATGTCCGAATAACTTGACATGATGAATACCTGTCTCACTTTTCCAATAACATGCTTCAACAATTAAATGTCTGAATAACCTGACATGATGAATACCTGTCTCACTTTTCCAATAATATGCTTCAACAATTAAATGTCTGAATAACTTGACATGATGAATATCTGTCTCACTTTTCCACTAACATGCTTCAACAATTAAATGTCTGAATAACTTGACATGATGAATACCTGTCTCACTTTTCCACTAACATGCTTCAACAATTAAATGTCTGAATAACTTGACATGATGAATACCTGATCCTGGAGACTAAGAGCAATGGCAAGCTCCACCATTGTCTCATCATCGGCATCTGGGGGTATGTCCATCATGGCAGGGAAGTTACCTCCTGATCCAAGCAGAACCTCCAGCGGTATACGGGGTCGTCGTGACTCTGACGGCTCAATAACAATTGGTTCATTATTATCCTGTGATAAACAGAAATAGAAAGGATTTATTGGTAATTTATTTGGTTGAGAGAATATGCCTAGACCATCATCTGTTTGTGGACAAAGATGCAACCTATTAGTGGTGTTGTCTTCATCAAAGTACAATAAAAATCTCTGATGTGTTAATATTATTGATATTATTGCTCATATGTCATTATGAAAATTTGCAGTACTTGATATAAAAAAAAATTTCTTTACTACCTAAAGCTATATTTTCTTATCATATACTATATAACTTTATTCTGTATATTATATAACTTTATTCTGTGGCAAGGTTGCATCTTACATACAAATGTTGCATCCTGAATGCAAATGCAGACATTTCAAAATATTCATACATTCTTTGATTACTCAACATTTTTTTTTTTTACCTTCTCTCATTCTGGTGGCCATACTAGATGTAAAATTGACCCCATTTTCATTTAAGACCAGTTAGATACCATACAAAGCCTTTTGGTGAAAACCCCATGTCAATGTGACCATCCTTTCTGGAGAAGTAGCAATAACAAGATTTTCAAGGTGGTCACCATGGTCACCATTACAGATGTCAGATTAGCATAATTGTAATTTAGGACCAACTAGATGCCATAAGAAGTCTTCTTGTGAAAACCCCATGCTGATCAGGAGTAGCTATAACATGATTTTCAAGATGGATGCCATGTGGCCATACTGGATGTCAAATTGGCACATTTTTCATTTAGGACCAACTAGATGCCATAAGAAGTCTTCTTGTGAAAACCCCATGCTGATCAGGAGTAGCTATAACATGATTTTCAAGATGGATGCCATGTGGCCATACTGGATGTCAAATTGGCACATTTTTCATTTAGGACCAACTAGATGCCATAAGAAGTCTTCTTGTGAAAACCCCATGCTGATCAGGAGTAGCTATAACATGATTTTCAAGATCGATGCCATGTGGCCATACTGGATGTCAAATTGGCACATTTTTCATTTAGGACCAACTAGATGCCATAAGAAGTCTTCTTGTGAAAACCCCATGCTGATCAGGAGTAGCTATAACATGATTTTCAAGATGGATGCCATGTGGCCATACTGGATGTCAAATTGGCACATTTTTCATTTAGGACCAACTAGATGGCATAAGAAGTCTTCTTGTGAAAACCCCATGCTGATCAGGAGTAGCTATAACATGATTTTCAAGATGGATGCCATGTGGCCATACTGGATGTCAAATTGGCACATTTTTCATTTTGGACCAACTAGACCTCATAATTCTTTTGGTGAAAACCATATGATCATCCATCCAGGAGTAGCAATAACAAGATTTTCAAGATGGTTGTCAGTGTGACCATATTGGAGATTATAACAGCACTATTTTCATTTAGGACCAACTAGACATCATAAGAAGTCTTTTAGTGAAAACCTCATGTGAATATGACCATCCATTCAGGAGCAGTGGTGGTAAGAGGATTTACAAAATGGCCACCATGCCAGCCATATTGGATGTCAGATTGACTTTACTTTCATTTAGGACCAACCAGACATCATAATTCTTTTAGTGAAAACCCCATGTCAATATGAACATCTATTTAGGAGTAGTAGCAATACCAATATTTTCAAAATGGCTGCCATGGAAGCCATGTTGGATGTCTGAGGGGCATCATTTTCATTTATGGCCAATTAGATCTTTGGGTGAGTGTCTCTGTGAAGTCTGGTGGTAATCCTCCCAGTGGTTTAGGAGTAGCGAAAACAAATGTGTGCACAAGGATTATGGTTGACTTATGATGGACAAAAGCCATTGCATAAGGTCTTCTGATCTATGTCCAGTAGATGTAACAACCAGACAAAAAATGTTCAGCCTTTCTTTTGAGTCTTCAAATCAATGTTCTTAAAATCTGCTTTAGAAGCTATTATTATTGTCCACCTCCAGAAACTGAAGTCACAGACTTTGAGTAACCATGTACTTAGAGCCAGTACTAACATAGATGCATCCAATTATTAAGTTTTGTAATTCTAGCATAAACAGCACCCAATAAACAAACTAAATACAAAATTTCAACAAAGTTACTTAAATATTATACGGGTGCAGTACAAGGTGCATTCTCTCATGAGCTGTATGGGTCAGTTATTAGCATGCTAGACTTGTGACTGAAAGGGTGTGTGTTAGAATTCTACCATCAGACCAGCCAAGGTCAGCTACCATGGTGTGTCCTTGGGCAAGGCACTTTACATCAATTGCTTCAGCAGTAAATAATCTACTTGAGTTTCTTTGCTGTAAAAAACCAAACCAGGGCCATCATGAGTTTACACTGGATGAAACAGTGCCCTGGGCAAGCATCGTCTCTCATGCACCCCCACCCTTGGAAAAAAACTCGGCAAACTATTTATTTTTAAATGTATTAATAGTCATGAGAATAATAACTAAACGTAGGTATTTTAATGAAAAAGCTGTATGTTTATTTAAGTAAAATACAGAATAAAAAAAACATGATCCGTGAAATGGCCCCCCCCCCCCAGCTGGGCACTCCAGGCAGTTGCCTGGGTTGCCTGTATTGCCCACCCCTTAGGATGGCAATGCACAAAACCATTTCCCTCCCTAAGGTTCATGATTTTAGGTAGGATAGTATGCATATAGCATGCCAGTAACTTGTGTGGTCAAGTTCAACACAAACACTAAAAGTAAAAGATGAAACATTGGTCATGGTGAACTTCTTGTGTTGTAAGGGTGTGTACTAACAGAAATGCATGTCACCTTTAATTTCATGATTCAAGCAAGAACACTGACTGAAAAATGAACATCAAACACAAAATTTAACCCATGTCTGTGAAGAGCATAATATGGATCATAATGACCTACTTCTGTAATGAAGGAATAGTGTCTATCAAGCTGCATCCCTTCAACACGTTTCATGATTCTAAATAGGTTACTAATTTCAAAGCATGCAAAAACCTATGCAGCCACAAGTTACATGTAAAAACTTAACCTAAGGCATTACAATGTATGATGCAGGTCACAGTGCCCTTCTTTTGTTGTGTGGTACTAACAGAGATGCATACAATCATCTAGTTTAATGATTCTAGCATGAACAGTGCTTGAGAAAAAAACTTAAAACACAAAATTTAACCAAAGTCAGTGAAGCAAGATATATGAGACACAGTGACTTGGAAGAGATGAGCTAAGAAAAAAGCAAAAAGACTCCAACTATAATATATAATTGTGATTACTGACCACAATCTCATATTGTTCCAGATCTTGCTCGCCCTCGACTTCGGCCTGTTCACTGATACTGACTGACTGGACTGTAGTTGAATCAGGCTTATCTCCCTTGTTCTGCTCTTCTTCTTCCTCTTCCTCATCATCTTCACCACCTGCTCCTAGGATAGAAAATAAAATATACTGTGGCAGGGTTAAAAAAAAAACATTTCCATGTACACAAGTATTTGCTCCAATGGTTAAAAATACATAGCAAAATCACCAATTATCAAATTCAGAAATATATGCCAGATTCTAAACATCTCTTTTGTCTGTACATGCTGGTAAAACTTCATAGTCTTTGCCAAATTTGACTTCCTCTCCTGTTTATCACATTCATTCATTCACAAGTCATGGATCAAACTCTTCATATTCTTTGGAAGTTTCAGTCTGATGTAGCAATTTAAAACATGTTTGTGGCAAATTTACTTGCTACTTGGAATATTCTCTTGCTATAAACAGCCTTTGTTTCTGTGAACTTCTGGCTGTAATAAATACAAACTTTGTACCCAGCCTTGTTTCTGTGAACTTCTGGCTGTAATAAATACAAACTTTGGACCCAGCCCTGTTTCTGTGAACTTATGGCTGTAATAAATATGAACTTTGGACACAGCCTTGTTTCTGTGAACTTCTGGCTGTAATACATACCAACTTTGCACCCAGCCTTCTTTGTGTTAACTTCTGGCTGTAATAAATACGAACTTTGAAACCAGCCTTCTCTATGTGAACCTCTGGCTGTAATAAATACAAGCTTTGGACCCAGCCTTTGTTTCTGTGAACCTCTGGCTGTAATAAGTATGAACTTTGGACCCAGTCTTGTTTCTGTGAGCCTCTGGCTGTAATAAGTATGAACTTTGGACCCAGCCTTGTTTCTCTGAACTTCTGGCTGTAATAAATATCCACTTTGGACCCAGACTTGTTTTTGTGAACTTCTGGCTGTAACAAATATGAACTTTGGACCCAGCCTTGTTTCTGTGAACTTCTGGCTGTAATAAATATGAACTTTGGACCCAGTCTTGTTTTTGTGAACTTCTGGCTGTAATAAATATGAACTTTGGACCCAGACTTGTTTTTGTGAACTTCTGGCTGTAATAAATATGAACTTTGGACCCAGTCTTGTTTCTGTGAACTTCTGGCTGTAATAAATACCAGCTTTGAACCCAACCTTTTTTCTGTGAACCTCTGGCTGTAATAAATATGTACTGTGGACTGAGCCTTGTTTCTGTGAACTTCTGGCTGTAACAAATATGAACTTTGGACCCAACCTCATTTCTGTGAACTTTTGGCTGTAATAAATACCAATGTTAGACACTATGACACTGGATTACACCTCAATAAAATGACAAATCTGTATAATTAAAAAAATAAAAAAAATTGGGAAGAAAAATCCACACAGCTAGGGACAATGGTCTTGTTCAAATATGAAAGTATCATGTCATTTTTCACAATAGAACATGGTTTTCCATTCTGAATGGGAAACATGAAGCCAAGATATGAGCTGTCTTCTTATCTTGGACATGATATAAAACTTTTTACAACACTGTTGATTTTAGCTGAAACAATTTACTCGGAAGTAAAGGACAACAAAGCTGCATTAGCTCACAAGAAAAGGAAAAGAAGAATTCAGACAAACAAGAAACCTCACATATAAAATGGTGTATGGCACACTGGAATAACCTATACACAACAAAGTCATAAATGCAAGAAAAGTAAGACAATGTGACTTACTTTCCCTTTGGGGAGAGGCACAATAAAGCAAGGAACATCATGACACAGTTCCAGTTTTTGGAGTAAAATATGTTTTCAACAATACTTAACTGATCATAGTACATTAGGAGCACATCTACTATGTCACAAATCCAGCCCTCCCAAGCTGAAAAGATGTTCACCATGTATTTAGCTTGTTTTAGCAACAAAAATGTTAGACAAGTGGTCTCACCTTGGATAGAGGGATTAGCACCAAATTCCATCAACTGCCAGTTAATATTTGAGAGGATGTAAATGCTTTTCCGGGGATGTAACTGCAGAGAGGGCTTGTGAGCGTGCCCAAATTATGATTGGGTAAGCATTATCAAAGAAATATATTTTGCTCCAAAATTTGGTTTCTTCTTCAAATATATTGCCTGATCATAATATATTAGGAGAATAGATGAAATGAGATAGTTACTTCCCCTTACCCTAGAGCTGTTTCTGGTCTCCTAACATATGTGAATTAGTTTTGTGTCTCAAGTGAGATACAGGCAAGGGCTGGCACATGGTCAATGCATGGACACACTTTAGAGAAAAATGTTCACCCTCACAGATCCAGCAGAAGTTGAGTATTCCACATCATTATGAAGCTGACAAGTGAGCTAGAATGTTAGGCTGTTGTACTGCTGATATAGATACCACCAGATTGAATTGAGCCCTCTGGGATGAAAGGTCTGAGGTAACAGTTTGTCTCCTACTTTCACCTCACAGTTTGAATAATGTAGGCTAGGGAAAAGTTGTGCTCAAATGCTATATCGGTGGCAAATGATATATCTTCACGAGTCAATATGCATAAGAAATTCATCTGATGTCGCTGGCAAATAATACATCCTTATGAATCAAATTCATCGGATGTCGGTGGCAAATGATACATCCTCATGAGTCCAATATGCATAAGAAATTCATCTGATGTCAGTGGCAAATGATACATCCTCACGAGTCCAATATGCATAAGAAATTCATCTGATGTCAGTGGCAAATGATACATCCTCATGAATCAATATGCATAAGAAATTCATCTGATGTCAGTGGCAAATGATATATCCTCATGAATCAATATGCATAAGAAATTCATCTGATGTCAGTGGCAAATGATACATCCTCATGAATCAATATGCATAAGAAATTCATCTGATGTCAGTGGCAAATGATATATCCTCATGAATCAATATGCATAAGAAATTCATCTGATGTCAGTGGCAAATTATACATCCTCATGAATCAATATGCATAAGAAATTCATCTGATGTCAGTGGCAAACGATACATCCTCATGAATCAATATGCATAAGAAATTCATCTGATGTCAGTGGCAAATGATACATCCTCATGAATCAATATGCATAAGAAATTCATCTGATGTCAGTGGCAAATGATACATCCTCATGAGTCAATATGCATAAGAAATTCATCTGGTCAGTATAAGAGGCATGATATCAAAGGTCTTTGATAGTGCTATAAATGGAATTAAGTTTAATCTTTGAAAACCAACAAAGGGTGCAAAACACAGGGAATGTGGCAGTTTAAGGAATTTGTTACAATGCTATAATTATTTAAAAGGAAAGGCACATCATGTATGAAATTGATTTTGAGTGCGGGCCCCTGGGTAATTTCAAAAGGGCCTGGTAAGAGGGGGCTAGTGCATTGGTGATGCGGCTGATATGGAGATTTGTGATGATAAACCATCCATACTGCACTAGTTCAAATTTCTTTTAACCTGAAACAACTTTCCTCTAGTTTTATGCAGTTTTCCAATAAATGATGATACAATCGATATAATTCACGACTATTTCAAGATTTCATTTTAAAGTATTACATGACAGACCAAGAAAACTAAGCATTTTCTTTTACCATAATTTACCTCCCCCACCTAATTAATAGGTTCATATATATATGGACTGAATTAGAAAACATCTAGAAGTCAATGAAATTATAAGAGTATGTTGGAATTTTGCTCAAAATTAATTTTTGAAGACAGGGATTGATTTTTATATTTGAAAGTACTTATCCATTTTAAACATATAAATCAAATGAAATAAAAAAGTTAAACAGATTCTGTTAAAAATTCCTTGAGTTATTCTTTTCTTATCTATTTCAAAGCACACAATATATCTAACCCATTAGCATCATACAGAAATGTATGTTATAAGCTTCTGAAGTTCAAAGCCATTTTCCTTATGTGTTATGCTATGACACTGCCAGTATGCCAGTTTTAAACTTTGAAAAAAAAACATGAAGTCCTGCATTTCAGGCCCATGATCTAAACATTGCATGAAAAACTTTATCCAAAACTGTAACAAGCTGTGGATGCCACCGGGAAAGGAAATGTGACATGGGCTCAACAAAAATTTACTCAGCAACATTACTTCAGCCATACCAAGCATAAAGAGCCTTACTAGTGAAAGTATCTGATTTCTATATTTCTATGATTATAATATATATTTGCTCTATTAAGGATTTTTTGAGTTCTTGTCCATTTTTCACATTCAGCATTCAAAAAACTGACATTACCTGGTGAGCTGCAGCGAGGTGGGGATGGAATGAAGACTCGTTTTATCCTTTGGCGAGGCCTCAAACATCTGATCAAAGCTTGTTTACAGGCAAAACTCACTGAAGTGTCCTACACAAGATAAAATTATGCATCAGTACATTGGTTGTTACATCATTAAAGTGATCAATTGCATGCTGTTACCAAAATGAAAAATAAAATTTTGTTTTTCTGCTTCATGCATCAATTGCATTTTTCCCATCAAGCAGATGAAAAACAAAGAAACACATGCCACAGAAAGAACAGATAGGGACTGTAGGTGGCTTAGACACGGAATATACCTTCCTTAACTGCACTATCTTGAGGGGATAGATGGTTGCTCAAATTTATTTTAAGCTAATGAACCAGTATATTTCACTCTGCTCTTCCTTAAGAGCATTCTAGTTTTTTTTCTTAACACTGAATTTTTGTTGTTATCCTTACTACAAAACTCGGCTAAGCAAATGTTGGTAACTTTTAGTACAGTAAACTGTGTCAAAAATATTGCTTTTTGGTACTTAGCATGTCTGAAATATATGTACAAATATTTAGAGAGTTTAATCTTCACAACCTCTATCTTTTCCTTCTGCACCCTGTCCTCAATCAGAAGCAAAAGTGACACTCACACATCCACCCAGAAATATTTACACATACATGTATCTCTAACAAGAGCGAGTAGCAATGGATTTACAAATACATGTATGTATCTCTAACAAGATCTAGTAGCAATGGGTGCATTGCAGAAGGCCCTGCTATCTACAGGTTGATTAGCAGGGACTTAAACAGAAGGACTCTGATGGAAAACCAGAGAGTGGCAACGGTGGGCATTCAGGGGCTATAACTCTTCTAAACGATGAAATGGAAAGCTGGAAATCAAACTCGTTCAAGGCCTCATCAGTATAAAGGTGCATGAATGTGAATAGTAATAATTATTTAATTTATTGTTGTATTTCTCATTTGTTTTAACTCTAATTTACTCTTTTTTTATAACAATAACTAGTTGATTGGAATAATTCTAGAATAATAATCTGCACTTTTGTAAGTTAAATATATATATATACCCTGCTTACTATATAAATCGCATTATGTGTCAAAATATATATTGTGACTTTGACAACCGAATATTTAAGGCTTGTGTATTAAAATTGTCTTGATTTTGTTACTAATCAACTTCTCATGACATGTAATTTGGATTTTTGAATATGAATGTACATGTGATGTACATTTTTAAAAAAATACAAAAATTAATAAATATTAGAAGAAAACTTAAAATAAAAAGGTGCATAATAACTGTGACTGAAATGAAAAATTCCTTAGTAAAGTTATGCTGCAGAAAGCTAAGTAAGGGGACGGGCAATCAGACAATAACTCCTGTAAATGATGTTACAGAACAAAGGAATGTACTCAGATCCCAAATCTAGTTGAAATCCAACCAATTTTGGTGAAGTTATCTTGCATTAACCAAAGTCAGGAGGATGAGTAATTAAGGGGCCATAACTCTTCTAAATGAGACTAAATCCATATAAAGCACATGCAAGTCTAAGATAAAATATTAACACCATATTGCTTCAGAATAGGCTGAATGGTTCTTAATGATGCCAGTTACATGCAACATCCCACATAAAGACATAAATTGTCATTGGCCAAAACTCTAATCAAAATGGCATTGATGAGACATAAAAGGCAAATCTATTTCTATGACACATCAGAATATGTTGAAATTTAAGCTATAATGGTTACAAGATAAGTTATATTGGTTACTTAGGCCCTTCATCCTGATGCAGGGCCTAACAATGATCCAGTATTTAAACCTTTATAAAGAATAGAAAACACTTTGTTTACTACAAAAGTACTGCAAATTTGTTTCTATCTTTTTACAAATCGGTATTACTTGATTTTACTTTGTCTGCTAATGATATGCATGTATTGCAAGCAAAATGTCCACTGAAGAAAATTTTGAAATAAAAAAAAAGGACCAATTTTTTTAAGTGCAATGTTGCAAATTCTCAGTCTCCAAATTATGCCTTGTAACTGATTTATACTGTCTTTCTATGTGTCTATCTCTCTGAAGAATTATTATTCAAACCAAACTTTCTTGTATTTTTGCACCTGTTGATTTTGTTCAATTCTTTAATAACCTACAAATACATGTAAAAGTAAGTAACTGACTGTTACAACTTACATGATAAAGGAGCAGTTTGATATAGAGTTTACTGGCAAGGTTGACATTCTCCATGTCACACAAGGTGAAAGAATGGATAATCTCCACCATAGCTCCTACTGTTGCATCCACATGACTCAGGCCTGTCAGAGGTAAAATGATATAACATAAATTTCATGTGTTGGTTAAATTTGTAATCTGAATGAAAAAATCAATGTGAGTTGTAATTATATGTATCTATCAAGTTCAATGTATTTGGTGTAAATGTGGTAGTTACAATCCCACAGACTGGCTATCATCAAATAATTCAACATTCGATTTAAAACCTTAATCCTAGTTACTTTGTATTGTGAACACATGGTAGATTCCAACATGCAATGTATGCATAAAATTGTCATGCAAAATTATTTCACTCATCACTGAAAATGTTATAGAAGAATTTGAGCTCTGTGCAATGACAAGATGTAAATTTCTGTATCAATTACACAAATGGAAAGAGAAATACTGTAACAACAAATCCAAATAAAATTACAAATTTCTCAGGAGAACAAACAAATTCACCAAATTTTTATACTGTAAACTTGCATAGATTGTTCATGAAGTTTGCTTCACATATCAATGTCACAGCAGGACAAACTCTGTCAAGAAAGTTGAATTTTCAAGAATTGAAATGTAAGATAATATCAAGTGTCTGAAAATTAAGTTTAAAAAACACAGACAAACAGATGGACAGATATAATCATACCTGGCAGACAAACAGGGGCCAGCATAGGGTTGGGAGGTCTGGCTGCAAGAAGTCGCCAGAATGTTTCCATCAGCTGGGTAACAAAGTGACAGCATTCTCTTGGAGTCATGTCTGTCAGTGACATAGACACTGTCCCTTGGGAAGAATCAGGGCTCTTGTCCTCTTCCTCCGCCCCTGCATCCTTCTGTTCAGATTCCAGGTCAGTCACCTCTAACACTGTCATCAACAATAATAATAATGATAATAATAACAAACCTTAATAATAATGTGTCTCAAACCTTCAGCCATGCAATGATGATGTATCATGCTGCCCCACCGATTGCTGAATGTGTCGATTTCCACCCTGTGAGACATAAGTATTTTTGACATTTACTGCTTGATGTATGTATGTATGTATGTATGTATGTATGTGCGTATGTATATGTATATCTGTGAAGAACTGTACAAAAAAAAACATTAAGATAAACCCTTCCAAATAAAGGTAAACATCAAGTACAACAATAAACGATAAAAGATAAAGACATTAATCTGTAAAATGAATAAAACAATAAAATATATCTATATCTAACCATGCTTCTGTAGGCAAAACTGTAAATAATAAAAATAATAATAATAATAGTCATAATAAAAAACAGCAACTATTATGATTATGATTTGGAAACTTACTTCAGAAATAATTGTGCAAAATTTGCAAGGATAAGTTATGAATGTCCATACACTGCACAATAGATTGATACTTCCTATATGAACCTAAATACAATGTTAAAAATTCATATTACTGCCAGCTGTACCCACTACTGCAAATGCTCAACATCATGGTAGGTAAAGCAGTTAAATCAATTTTTATTAATCACTTGAATTCCTTTTAACAGGACATAACATAATGGCAGCAAGCTGAAATGCTTCATTTATGGCTGTGACCAGCTATTCAAGTCCAACAAGCAATGACCTGTATAAAATCAGGTGAT
Organism: Margaritifera margaritifera; assembly: GCA_029931535.1. Taxonomy (NCBI): domain Eukaryota; kingdom Metazoa; phylum Mollusca; class Bivalvia; order Unionida; family Margaritiferidae; genus Margaritifera; species Margaritifera margaritifera. The sequence continues at coordinate 2,517,265 of JAQPZY010001517.1, read as the reverse complement.
TGAGGACAACACACTGAGCAAATGCCATGTAACAATTTTATAAGTTATTGGAAATTTTCAAGTCTGGTGTTTCTTCCACTCACCCTCTTTCTGCTGATCATCAGTTTCGGCAAACCTGACGAGGTTGGGTGCTCTAGTCAATGCGATGGAGCGAGCAGTGACCACCAGCCGCTGGAAGGCTTCAACATCCAGGCTCTGTTCTTCTCTTGACAAACACTCCATGACATGGTTCAACTGGGCCTGGTCCTGATTAAAAAAATGTGATAATTGTCATTTCTTTGATGAGATATGACTCGACATACTTTTGATTGATTGTTAACTAGGAGTTGTTTATATTCCCAGTGAATTAACATAGGTTGTTCCAATAAAATATACTTGGGACCCAGAGAAGGCACGTTTAATTCATAGTAGTCATTCATAGGTGTAAGTTAGAATTTTGTATTGTTTTCATATGCACTCTTGAAGTAATCAGAGTAAACTGGCATATATTTTTAAATAGTGCCTTCCCTGCGTACCATGTATGTTCAAGTGGAACAGCCCACAATGATAATTTACCAGCATACACACCAGATATATATATATATATATATATATATATATATATATATATATATATATATATATATATATATATATATATATATATATATATATATATATATATATATGTGTGTGTGTGTGTGTGTATGTGTGTTTATAGGGGTTAACGGATGACAATATTGGCTATATGCTGCTGATTAAAAAGGCAAGTTCTAAATGTGTAAAGGAAAAGAAAACAGCAATAAATACAAGAAGAGTATCACGAAAGGAACTGAAGCTCTAATGACTGAAAAGAATTTCCATGAATCCAACATAACACTGAATGTAATATCAACACCATTTTCATTTAGAACCAACCAGACATCATAAGGGAGTATTTTGGTGAAAACCCCATGTTAATCATACTCCCATGGTGGGTTACCTCCCTTTGGAAGGATAATGCCACTGCCACAGTGATATAGAAGGAAAATGACAGGAATTCTGTGCATCTGAACTGCCTTACATAGTCTGGTTGTTCATACTTTGTTTCTTATTGGATTTCAATCTGTGATAGTAGATATAAGGTACAATCCAGCCAATATGCACGTGTATTAAGAAGTTTTCTAGCGAAAACCCAATTTTGATACGACTTTCCATTTAGGAGATGAAGCGATAACAAGATTTGTTTAAGATGGTTGCCATATTGGATGTCACATTGGCACTATTTTCATTTAGGACCAACCTGACAGCACAAGAAGTCTTTTGGTGAAAACCCCCAAATTAGAATTGACCATCAATCCAGCTGGAGTAGTGATAAGGTTTTCAAGATGGATGCCATGACAGCCATATTGGAGTCAGATCGACACAATTTTTATTTAGGACCAACGAGACATCATAAGAAGTCTTCTGCTGAAAACCCCATGTTGATATGATTTTCCGTTCGTGAGTGCTGATAAAATTTTCAAGATGGCTGTTGTGGTGGTCATAGTGGATGTCAAATCGGTACCATTTTCATTTAGGTCCAACCAGACTTCATAAGAAGTTTTTTTAGTCAAAACCCCATGCTAATATGGCCATCTGTTCAGAAGGAGTAGTGATAAAAAGATTTTCAATACTGGATGTCTAAGTGGCACCATTATCATTTACAACCAACCAGACCTTGGGATGAATGTGTGTGTAAATTTTATGCCAATCCTCCAAGTAATTTAGAAGAAGTAGTGATAACAAGAAAATAAACTTGTGCTAATGGCCGGATGGCCAGATGATGGACAACAGACCATTCCATAAGCTCTTTTGGTCTATGACCAGTAGAACTAAAATGATTTAGGAGATAAGCCCTTTCAAATAAGCACAACAATGCAGTACCAGATAAAAGATAAAAGGTAAAGATGCTAAAATTCTGTAAAAGGTTTATAAAATAAAAGATAAAGGTAAAAACAATTTTAAAATTATTAATATTTCAGAGTCAAAACTGGTAATATCAACCACATTCCCTATTTGGCTGTGATTCTCCAATGATGATGTGATGTCCTGAAGCTTGCAGGAATCTGAACTATTAAATCTTCCAAATTAATTATTTTGTGTAACAAAAATTAGCCATGTCAATAGTTTCTGTACCAAATATTGGCCCAAATGATGAAATTTAACACAAACCATTATCAACTCTGCTCTTCAAGTGCTTCTATTTAAAATTTGGTAAAAATCTTAATTTTTCTGGGGTTTGAGAGTACAGGTGTTGCTGTTATTCATGTCTTCTCTGTAATTTATCAGAGTACAGGTGTTGCTATTATTCATTTATTCCCTGTAATTATCAGAGTACAGGCATTGTTGTGATTCATGTATTCCCTGTAATTATCAGACTACAGGTGTTGCTATTATTCATTTATTCCCTGTAATTATCAGAGTACAGGCATTGTTGTGATTCATGTATTCCCTGTAATTATCAGACTACAGGTGTTGCTATTATTAATTTATTCCCCATAATTATCAGAGGACATTATTTTTATTTATTCCCTATAATTATTAGAGTACAGGTGTTACTTTTATTAATTTCTTCGCAATAAATATTTGAAGACAATATTAATTTATTCTCTATGATTATCAGAGTACAGGTGTTGCTGTTAATCATTTATTCCATTAAATTATCAGACTATTGCTATCATTGTACCTGCAGGAGTCATGGTCCTGGAATGGAAGTTATGATGAATGGTCTAGAAGATTTAGTGAATGGTCTAGAAGATATAGTTAAACTTAAACTGGTACAAGACTGATGAAAAATATGAAACTGTGAGTAATCTGTCCCACTTTGTTCACATTCTGGCAAACCAAGAGCGATGAATTGTGGTAGACCACTGTAAGGGTACAGAGAGGTCAGCAATGACAGGGTGTGTTGGATTTATCTTGTAGTTGTTAGAGACTACTCTCTTGGGCATACACAGGCCAGTGAAGACTAGATGTGTTGCATTTACCTTGTGGTTGTAACAAGGGTGTTATATTTACCTTGAGATTGTGATAGGGATGTTATATTTACCTTGTGGTTGTAGTAAGGGTATTATATTTACCTTGTGGTTGAAACAGGGGTGTTATATTTACCTTGTGGTTGTAATAATGGTGTTATATTTACCTTGTGGTTGTAGTAGGGGTGTTATATTTACTTTGTGGTTGTGGTAGGCCACTCTGTTGGGCACACGAAGGCTAGTTGGGATTGAGTATGTTATCTTTACTCTGTGGTTGCATCAGTTGGACACAGGGATACTAGCGAGGACTTGGTGTGTTGCATTGAACTTGTAGTAGGGGTGTTGCATTTACGTTGTGGCTGTGGTAGTCCACTCTTTTGGGGTACAGGAAGACTAGCAGATATTGTGTGTTATATTTACTTTGTGGTTTTGGTAGGTCACTCTGTTGCGAAACAGGAAGGCAAGGACAGATCAAGAATTGTATTTACCCTGTTGTTGTGGTAGTGTGGTAGGCCACTCTGTTGGGCACAGGAAGGCCAATAAGGACTGAGTGTGTTATATTTACCATGTGGATGTGGTAGGCCACTCTGCTAGGGTACAGGGATGCCTGCAGAGGATGTGTTTGTGATAGTCCACTCTCTTAGGAACATGGAAGCCAACATGAACTGGGTGTGTTGTATTTACCTTGAAGTTGTAGTGTGTTAAATTTACTCTGCAGCAGTGGTAGGCCACTCTGTTTGGGTACTGGGATGTCCACAGAGATTATGTTTTATTTACCTAGTGCTTGTGGTAGGTCACTCTCTTGGGGCTCTGGGAGGCCAGAAGAGATTCTGTGTGTTGTGTTTACCTTGTGGTTGTAGTAGGGGTGTTGTATTTACCCTTGTGGTTGTAGTAGGCCACAATGCTGGGCTAAAGAGAGGCGAGTTGAGATTGAAGGTGTTATATTTACCTTGTGGTTGTGGTAAGCCACTCTGCTGGGGTACAGAGAGGCAAGCAGAGAGTGGGTGTGTTGCTGAACACTGGCAGGTGTCGGTAACATCAGCAGACTTGTAGCCAGCTCAAGTGCTTTGTGTCTCACAAGTTCCTGATAGAAAAGAGAAGAGTTGTTCTATCCTGTATTTGAATGTACCTTATGTAAGCCAACAGAATCGATGATTGATTCATTGACTGTTTGGTCTCTAATGGAAAATCAAGACATGAAAGGTTATATCATTCCCAGGCAACTGGAGTAATGTGGCTTGCCCAGAGATATAGCACAGAGACAACTCATTCTAGTCTGGGCAGGATTTGAACCTGCACTATTCTGGTCATGAAATCTTGCACATCACCAGAGCCTCTGGGACTGGAGGAAAAATCCTGATATCAATTTATTTTTATAATTTATCTAAACAAATTGATTAAAAAAACATTGAAAAGCTTGTGTGAGCAAAAAAGGATAAAATCATTCCATCCAAATGATTGTCTGATTTCTTCTACATGACTAGACTGTATATTGTTAAGTATTAAATTCCAACCAATTTTCAAAATTTAACATGAAATTGGAAATGCAAACTTTATTACCAAACCCCAAAATATACTGTCTCACCTAAGAATGAAGAGAAATATGTATCACTTGTCTTGTGTCTATGGTATCATTGTCAGTATTGTTAAGGTGAGACAAAGGTATCATAATGTTAAGGTGAGACAAAGGTATCACTTGTCTGGCATCATTGTCAGCAATGTCAAGGTGTGATGCTGGTTATCACTTGTCTGGCATCATTGTCAGCAATGTTAAGGTGTGACACAGGTATCACTTGTCAGGTGTCATTGATATTGTTGTCAGAAATGTTAAGGCGAGACACAGGTATCACTTGTCTGGTGTCATTGATATTGTTGTCAGAAATGTTAAGGTGCGACACAGGTATCACTTGTCAGGTGTCATTGATATTGTTGTCAGAAATCTTAAGGTGAGACACATGTATCACTTGTCAAGTATAATTGGCATCATTGTCAGAAATGTTAAGGTAAGACACAGGTATCACTTGTATGGTATAATTGGCATAATAGTCAGCAATGTTAAGGTGAGATGTAGTTATCACTTGTCTGGTATCAAAGGCATCAATCTTAGAAATGTTAAGGTGCCAAGTTAAAGTTTTTAAAAGTCCGATATCTTATACATTATTCAACTGCAACTCTGATAAAATAATACTAGTATAAATTGTGTATGTTAATATGCCGGGATTTCCTGACTCAGCCATATAAACAGAGTCACAGTGTTATTCATAGTCGAGACAGTGACTTCCACAGAACCTTTGTTTACAATAAATAGTGTATAATGAGTATAAAAGCTATGACTTGCCTTTTCCTCAGTAAGTGTAGCAGCAAAAGCCCCATCAAGAACTTCCAGAGCACTGCCCAGCAGTCTAGAATTGATTTAAGTATGCTTAAAGAAAATCTGATACACACAACACGTATTTGTATGTTGAAAGGTGGTGCATCCAATACTTTTCACTGATGTCAAGGTACATGGACAGATTCAAGCAACTAATATTTTTGGAATATTTGACTTTCCTTACTGTGTCATTGTATGATTTAAAGATCCCTAACAGAAGTAAGAACAAGAAAAGTAGGTCAATGTATCCTAAAATACAATCAGGGTATCAGTTCTAAAAATGAATGCACTCAGTGAAAATTGATGACAGATCATGCAACATTGACAGAGAAATGGAACTAAATGAAATAGCAACTGGAGTATGAAAAACAAGTTACTGTGACCTGTTTTTGTAAGTGGTGTGTAGCACTTTTAAGATGAATATGTATCAAATTTAATTACTCAACTGGCAAATGTTTTAGAGCATTGTACATTTGAAATTACAAAAGAATACAGAATACTTTTTCTTGTTTCAGTAATGGTGTACATATTGGATGACAGATTGGTATCAATTCAATGAATTTTAAAGGCTCTGATGCCAGAATGCTCCCTGTAACATATTTTGCAAATCAGTCACGTGTTTTTTTTATAAGGTTGTAAATAACAACCATCAACAGATAATGGACAATGCATGATGGTATGTATGTATGTATGTATCTATGTATGTATGTATGTATGTATGTATGTATGTATGTATGTATGTATGTATGTATGTATGTATGTATCTATGTATAGTGTTCAACAGCACATCAGCACAACCCAGGCTATGATATGCTAATTAAGTTTAGGTAAAGGCATATAAAATGAAGATAATGAAGATAAAGACCAAAAAGAATAAAATCCTTCAAATAAAAAGTCAAATTTTTTATATAAACTGAACTCTTTTGAAAAGTTCTAGATCTTCTCATCTGGAACATCATCATGGAACACATCCCAGGGCAAAAAGGTTGCCTCTATTAGTTACTTATTACAACATGCTGGAGGGTGAATCGTGCCTATTTTACATCCCCAAACCTACAGGGGGACAATGAAGGACTATACCAAAAGCTCACTTGGCTTTATGGCCAGTTGTGCTAAAAATTAAAGCTTTTTACTTTGTTTCTACATCGTGTAACCAACACTGCTCCCTTTCTCAACATGTATAAATGTACATCCCATGTAGAACATACTGTAAATCATTAAATTTTATAAGAGTGAATTTGGTTTAGAAGCTATGTTTGCAAAAATATTTTTGAAACAAAAAAAAAAATAATTAAGTGTAAAGAACCAGCGACTAATTAAGACTATATACTGCAAACATGATTAATTGACCATATTCATAAAAAACGGAATGATGTTAAAACATTTACAGTGCTTACTTGTCAGTAGAGGTAAGAGGAAATGGTGCAGGTGTGACAGTAGTGGTTTCGGCAGTAGTGCTAGCTCCAGTTGCTGGTGGAACTTTTGGGGCAGCAGCAGATAACTCTTGAAATTCATCTGACTCCTCAGGCCAGCCAAATGCCTCCTTTGTCTTTGTGTAAACCTTGATGGAGTCCACCATGGTAAACCCTGCTGGGTCCCCACTGGCTCCAACTGAAAAACAGAATTCAAATGAACTATATGCAACCAAATCTATTAACTGAAGAAAATATTGTATGTATATCTTGTTAACTATATGGGGGCAGGGGGGATGTGCACAAAACCATGGACTTCAGTGATGCAGTTACCAACTTAATGCATACTAAACAAGGAATACTTAGAGAACCATTCATTGGTACATACATATACATGTATAAGAAAACTGGCAAGTGTAAAGAGTTAGAATATGTGTACTCATCAGCCAATCTCATTGTTGTCATAACAGTAATTCCATCAAAAATTTTTACAAAGAGCATAATTTCTAGAAATTTTCTGCTAGGTTCCATTCAAATTCAAATACTTAATTTCCTGGTAACACACTCACATTAACTTATGAAAAGCTGTATTTTTCAAAACATTCATATTTACTGGACAAGTCCAAAGGGTCTGAATTTTGGACAGACAATAAAATGCATAAATCAGACACTGTGAGTTTCTACAAAGAAGTTTGTATTTAGGCTTGATAAATACTTAAACTGAAATTCATACAGGAGGTCAATGGTACTGTCTTCATAATGTATTTGGGATGAACAATTTAACAAGTTTGTGTAACTGCATGGATGATGTTTGGGAGTAAACCATATAATTTCATGGGTAAAGAATGATCTCCATAAAAACAGTTATGCCAGTTGCTAAAAGACAAAGGAAAATCAATATTCACTGGGATTTATGTTTATAACTATGACTCTGCACTACTGCAGAGCAAAAACAGGAAGTAATATGTTTGAATATAATAGCAAATCCCTCGACCCCAACAGCTGTAATGGTTCTGTTCCAGTCAATGGTTGACAACAGTACAGTTACACATGTAACTGTAGGATTACAATGACAAGGGGCTTGTGCATATGGGAGTGATTTGGAACTGCAGTCTGCATTTCTGATTCTAAAATAAAAAGGATTAAGATTGATGGCCGAAATGAGGCGATAAACTTGTTTCAATGGGTGTGTATGATTGTGTTGAGCAGGCACTGGTGGACAATCGTTTTCATTAAATAGGTAGGTACATTAACTGATTTATAAATTCAGGTGAGAAACTTTTTTAGACCACCACATTGTCTGGTGCTTGGACGTGTATGCCAGATGACTGAGCAAACATCTGTTGGCTAATGTTTACCCTGGATATAGCAATGACTGTATACAGGATGCACTGAAGGCAAACACAAAGAAGACTTAATGGATTTTATTGTCGATGGTTCAATAACAATTAGATTAACAATTATCTGTTTTTTAACGAGTTAACATCTTTAAAAAATAAACAAGATGTAAAAGATATTTTTTCTATTTCAAGAATACAACATATCTTGCCAAATTATTAAAGCAAACTGTGTTTATTTGACACTAAAACTTTGTAGTACATCAAGCAAATGATAAAAAATTATTGTAAAATTTTGGAAACTACATCTACAGATACTGTGCTATATCTGAATTCATCTTATAATGAAACATTTATATTGGGGTTTCACTGTACAAATGTAATACCTATGGGAGATAATTTACATAGTCTGAAAAACACAAAAAAACAATTATTTCCATTTTGGTGAAGACCAGAGTATAAATATATGAATTTCTACTCTCCTGGAAAATTAATTCTGCCTGAGAGGAGGGACATTACTGAATTCTGCTCTGATGAAAGTTATTTTTATGAAATCAGCTGTACTCAAACATAAAAATTGCATGTGCAAATGGGTTGTAATTTTTTTCAGTTTGTATTCACCTCTCTATTTGTGGATAATTTGTAAATAATTGGGTAATTAACTCTGAAAAAATAATGATTATGCACAGTATGCTAATTTAAAATATTTGCAAGACCCCTCAGATTTTACTCTGAATCTCAAACTTTTCTTTGTGTTCTGTGTAAACTATATACAATCCCTATCTTCTTCAAAGTTCTATACATGCTTTTATGTGCTGTAAGTGGTAGACTTTATCAGTACTTTTTTCAGGTACAATCACCACTAGTGGATTAGAAAATGAATTCTTACCAAATAATGTGAATTTCTTGTCAGCTGTCAGTGATTCTTCTCTAGTGAAGGGCAGATCATACCAGCGTGATCTTGTCAAGCTTGTCACCTTTAATAAAACAGAATAAGGTTATACTAAGACAAAGAGCACAGCCAGTGCCATATCATACAATACATAAATCAATATTATTAAAAATGCTGTAAACCTAAATTCGCAATCTATCTGGGGATTTGTTTTTGAAATATGCTACAAGGAGTTTTACTCATAAACATTAATCCCTTCGTCAATAGGTACACATTTGGAGGAAGTGACAATAAAGACTGGTATGGAAGATTGATGCCCAAGCAATGGAAGTTAAGAGCCTTGCAAAGAGATATGCCATGATAGCTAATTCAGACTGGTCTTGACAGGATTCAAACTCATTACCTATTGGTTGTGAGTCTAAGCTAATAAATCAGTCACCATGTGGAGGAATGATGTATTACTGCAATATACTACTCATTTAGATGCATCAACAAAGTTTCATCAGTATATGGTCAAAAACCTTCAATCATATGTAATAGACTAAAGATACAGATGATGTAACAAACAAATGACATTAAATACAAACATCACTCAGGCATGAAAATTAAGTCACAGTAACCTAGTTCTGGGTATAGTCTAGTTATTCTTGTTGAGACGCATTCCCATATGACTTTTCATGTGTGCATAAAATAGGGTCAAAGATATTGAGGGTTCCCATATGACTTTTCATGTGTGCATAAAATAGGGTCAAAGATATTGAGGGTATGTTGAATGAATAGCTAAAAATACACAACACACTCGAGCATGAACATTAGGTCACAGTGATCTACTTTTGGTATGCTTGAGTTAATCTCCCTGGGATGCATCCTCATACCAATTTGTATGAGTGTTAAGTGAAATATGGTCTAAGAAATTGAGGGAGTAATAAAAAAAACAGCTGAAAATATGCAAGTCACTTAAGCATGGAAATTAAGTCACAGTGACCTTGTTTTGGTACGGTTGACTTGCTGTAGCCGACATGCATCCACATACTAATTTTGATAGGCGAAATAGGGTCCAAAATACTAAGATGTATAGAACAGAAAGCTGAAAAGAGAAGTCACTCATGCATTTAAAATTAGGTCACAGTATCCTATTTTAGGTATTGCTGAGTTACTATCACATCCACATACAAATTTTCACAAGTGTATGTGAACTAGGGTCTATGATATTGAAGGTGTAATGAACATATAGCAGAGTATCACTAAAATATGAAATTTAGGTCACTGCAGGCCAGTGAAGGTGAAATTGGGTCAAAGATATTGATGGCATACTGAATGGATAGTTGAATTGGCAAGTCACTAAAGCATCAATAAAAATTGGGTCACTGGTACCTAATTATGGTATGGTAAATTTCTCATCCCTAACATGCATTCACATTAATTTTCATGTGTAGGTGAAATATAGTCCAAGATATTGAGGGTGTACAGAATGAATAGTTGAAAATACAAAAGTCACTCAAGTATCAAAATTAGGTCACAGTGATAAAGTTTTGGTATGGCCAAATTACTCATTTGAGATGCATTCACATACCAATTTTGTATGAATGTAGGTGAAATAGGGTTGATTATATCAAGGGCATAATGAATATTAAGTCACAGTGTTCTAGTTTTGGTATGGCTGAGTTACACTTCCCCATATATAGTTAAGTATAGTTGAGATGCAACCACATACCAATTTTTGTGCGTAGGTGAAAAACAGCCCAAGATATTGATGGCATAACAAATGAACGAACAAATATACAAACAGGCAAACACATGAACAAACAAATGGATGAGAAAATTGCTATATCCCATCCCAACTTTGATGGCAAGAGGAATACAAATCTACAAACTACTGTAAACTGAAAATGTAATCAAAGTAAAAATATTTTACATGTAAATACAGCTATCCATGTTTATACTGCACTAGTTGTAGACCATAACTGCCAGAGGCCCTGAGTGGTCGAGTGCTCTAAGGTGCTCGCCTTTACAGATCACTCATACATCTCACCTCTGTCCACATGAGTTGGAGTCTTGGTTCAACCAACGTGGGTATGTGAGAAAGCTTGCCAGTAGCTTCCCATGAATTGGTAGTTCTCCAATGTTCTTCCTCAACCAAAATCTACTGGCTGCCATGTATTGCCTATCATGTGCTTAAAAAATGGCATTAAGCCCCACAAAACAAAACCACAACTGCCAATCATGTTATGTACCAATATACTGCACTTGTTGGAGTCCATAATGTCAATCATGTTATGTACCAATAAACTGCACTAGTTGAAGTCCATAACAGTTATGCCTGCACCACAATTACGATGAAGCCTAAGAATGGACTTTATATCCCACTAATTACTGAATCTTTCCCCGAGCAATACACATTGACGTACCCTTGTGGAGCGTCCAAATACTTCCAGGTAGGATGGGGCTCTCTCCACACTCTGACTCCCCACAAGAACCCTCACACCCACCATCACTGTAGAAGGACTGGTGTTACTTATTTCAATACTGAAGCCAGCAGGCTGGAATTAGGAAAGAAATGTAAATTAAATGTGTTTGAAACGCAAAATGATACACTCAAATGCATATATGCAATTTGGGCAGTTCCATTTAAACATACATTGTACACAGAGAAGACCCTTTCTAAAAAGTATATCCCAGGGTACTCTGATTACTCAAAGAATTCATATGAAAACGATATAAATTCTAAATTGCATCAATGGATGACTACTCCACATTGAAAGTGCTTTCCCTGGGTCCCAATTATATTTTATTGCAACAGCCCTTACATAATAAGCAGATAACTAATGAACAAGTAACAAAAGTTTTATGTTGTGAATATAATGAATTTATTTACTTTGTAAAAATTTACAGATGTGAAAATATTCTACTTTTTAAAGTAGTTTTGTCAAACAGCGAAGCTCATGTTGATTATTTACAAGAGTTGACCATCATCCATCTCTAGGGCTGTGCCCAATATGTCAAAATTATCACTTGATGTGCTGCAATTTTAAGATTTTAGTTTTGGAAAACAAATGGAATTCTTCATCAAGTAATGAAGAACCATATTGGATAAACAAGCATTATAAGGAACCTGGTATCTCAACAGCATCCATGTGATGATGTAGCCCCCTCATATGACCTGTAAAAACTTGAACTCAAAACGTTTAACAATAATTCGGGTCTTTAATGATGAGATACCATATTTTATTTTGTTCCTATTGCCCATGACCCTAAATAAAATATAAATAATGAAGTAGTAACTATACAACTAAATTAAACCAATTTAATGGGAACGATTGCCCATGGCTGCACTATAAAATGGTAAGTGTTATACAGAGGGGATTTATAATGAGGGACAACTCAAGCACCCATACTAAGGCTTACCTTTGCACTGGCTACATACATTCCTGTTGTGTTCAGACGATGCTTCACCTGCTGTATGTTGTACACTTGCAAAATGTCGTTGCCTCCAAACTGAAATACATTGTATGAAAACATAACCCTCGTTTTAAATGAATTGTAACAGAAAGGTCAGGATGTTTAATGACATTATGTAAAGAAGAAAAACACTAAGGAAAAAAAAGTACCAATACATTTCTGTTCAAGACTTTAGAAACAAGATCATCATCAGCTACTTCTTCATATGTAAATAATAAAATGACTAGAGTTTGTGACTTGATGAGACATACATAAACGAAGGAAAACAAAATACAAAAGATTGTACATTTTTCAACATAAGAAGTGATGTGACTATCATGCTGAAAAAATTCAGAACCTACAGGTGGGGGATTTTTTTTATAGCAATTATATGGATTGTTGACATTGAAAATCAGATGCTATCATAAATATTGTTTTTAGCAATTTGGTTCAAATCGAATTCTTGCAATGTAAAATAACTTAAAATTTAGTTTGAAATAATAATGTTTACTGTGTAATTTTCTGGATTTTGACAACATCAATTTTATCATGGACAGACATGTAATTCTTCCTGATAATCAGCAACCTGGATTTTGACAATATCAATTTTATCATTGACAGTCACACAATTCTTCCTGATAATCAGCTATCTGGATTTTTACAATATCAATTTTATAATTGACATACAATTCTTCCTTATAATCAGCCATCTGGATAATCTAGGTAGATTTTAAGATCAATCTGTGTAGCTGGGAAATGATCCTTAATGACAGGCCCAAGTCGGATCTCTCACCTGGCTGACATCTGCTTAAAAGCCAAATGCAAGAGCAGTTGTCCACAAAATCTTGATCAGTAGGTTGCTTTCTGCAGAAATTGCTTCCAGTGATGCTGACTGCATGTTATAAAAAGAATCGTTTCAAGATTTCTCTCGTTTTTATACCTTCATCCATATTTGATGGCGCATCAACATCATTTGCCAAATATTGAAAGACCTCTATGACAGAATGCTCTTAGAGTTGGTCAAATTTTGATAAGCCAATTTTGAGATAAAGTTGTGTAAATGTTTTTGATGGTGGACCAGCATCATTGATATACATGTGAAAGGCCTTCAAGCTAGGATGGTTTCTGTCAAATCTAATCAAATTCCGTGAAGTGGCTTTTTAAAAGAAGTTATTAAAGTTAGAAAGATAGAAAATCTTTAGTAGCAGCAGTCGTATTTGATGGCAGATAACATCATTTATAAATTTTAAAAGCCATTCATGCCAAGATGCTTTATGTCAAATTTGGTAGAATTCTGTTCAGTGGTTCTAAGAAGTCATACAAAGTTTTTTTTAAAGTAGTTGGTAATGGTGGCAATATTCTACGGCAGATTGGCATCATTTGTATAAACTTGAAAGGGCTCTATAACAGGATGCTTTCTGTCAAATTGGTCAAAATCTGTTGAGTGACCTTTGTTAAATTTGGTCAAATTCTGGTAAGCAGTTTCTGAGAAAACACCGAAATTTTTTAAAAAACTTTTATAGTAATACAGGACATATTTGAAGGCAGATCAGCATTATTTGTACAAGTTTAAAGCCATTTATGCCAGAATGCTTTTTGTCATATTGTGTAAAATTCTGCTGAGCATTTTTTGGGAAGTTGTTTCAAGTTTATTTTCTTCTATTTTTAGTAAATCAGCCATATTTTATGGCAGATCTGCATCATTTGAACAAATCTGAAAAACTTTAATGCCAGGATGCTTTCTGTCAAATTTGGTCAGATTCTGTGGAGTGGATTTTAAGAAGTCATTCAACGGTTTTGCCACTTTTAGTAACAGCAGCCATATTTGATAGCTGATCAGCATCATTTGAACAAATCTGAAAGAGCTTCATGCCAGGATGCTTTCTGTTGTAAACAGCAATTGTGAATGAATGCATGACAGACAACAGATGAAGGACAATGGACAACACCATAAGCTCACTTAGCCTTATGGACAGGTGAGCTGATAATCAGTGATTTTAAAGTCCTGGGTCTGGAAATAATAAAACTCTTGAGCTTTAGTTTGAGACTGTGAATTTTTTTTGACCCATCACAAATGATATTACTTCTGAAAGGTCAATTTCTGATTGGCTTATAATTGGAAACTCAATCTCAACCTCTAGCTCAAAGTTTTTATGATCTCCAGGTCTGATAATTGGTCTTTGTGCATCTTTTCTATTCACAAGACATCATACACTGTACAGATAAACTTACAGTGGTTAAACTTTGGATATACTGGATAAAGTTAAAATAAAAAGAATGCTATATATTACAGCAATCTGCACAAATATGTCATTCAAGAATGGGTCTAATGTGGGCAACAAATTTTTTTAAGCAGTCAGTCATGAGTATGATTTAGAGAACTAAAATTTTAAATTAACAAAATATTTGCCAAGATCTTGACTGCTTATGGTATCATTTTAATTGAAATATTTTTTTTACAAGGTTCAAAATTAGGTTCTTTCCCTAGGTGCACATTTAGACCAACCATCAAAATTTGGGTGAAGAGCAATTATTTACCCTGCACCCATGGCAGAATTTTTCAGTGCAAAGGCCCCTAACAGTGTGCATGTGTTTCTAATAAAGAAATTAGCTGTTACACTTTATGGACCAAATCAGCACATACAAACACAACTAGCAATGGTGGCGTCATGTAATAAATGTGACAAGAGTTAGTGTGAGGTGGCACTCTGTAATGTTTGTGACAAGAGTTAGTGTGAGGTTGGACACAGGTTTTTTTTCAGCTGTTGCGACAAAAAATGGTTGGTGTGCAATTGTTGTTACAAAAAAAGGTGTCAGGAGACTTCGAGAAAAAAGGTTTATGTTTTGCTTTTGGGATATGTGGTTTAAGGTTGGTGTTTGCAAAAAAAGCTATGACAGTTGGAAGAAAGGGGTTTAAGGTTGGTGACTGGGAGAAAAAGATGATGTGAAGCAGTTGGGACAAAGTGGTTGGTACAAACTGGTTAGGACAAAGGGTTTGAGATTGAAGGCTGGGTCTAGAAGGTTGGCATATTTGTGTATATTTGATACATAGTGATAACAACTCACCTCATTATCATTGGATTGCTGACAGTGTATATGTAGTACATAATGATTACAACTCACCTAAATATCATTGGACTACTGACAGTGTCTATGTATTACATAGTGATTACAACTCACCTCAATATCATTGGACTGCTGACAGTGTCTATGTAGTACATAGTGATTACAACTCACCTCAATATCATTGGATTGCTGACAGTGTATATGTGGCATCATCTGCTATACTAAAAACATAAAGGCCATGCCTGTTTAATACATTTCTCATACAGGTTTAAATAGACAAAAAAAAATAAGAATACTTTCTTCATGCTGGGATCAGCCTAGCTCTATTCCACTAATCTGGGATCAACCCAGAATACACTCCTATGCGGGGATCAGCCTAGCTTAGATTTACTTAAGATGGGATCAGCCCAGAATACACTATGCTGGGATCAGCCTAGCACATAGCCTACTTAATCTGGGATCAGCCCAGAATACACTAGAAGGCTGGGATCAGCCTAGCAATACACTACTATGCTGGGATCAGCCTAGCACATAGCCTACTTAATCTGGGATCAGCCCAGAATACACTCAAATGCTGGGATCAGCCTAGCACAAATGTTACTCGAGCTGGGATCAGCCTAGCAGTCTACTTATGCTGGGATCAGCCCAGAATACACTAAATGCTGGGATCAGCCTAGTACAGATTCTACCGGAGCTGGGATCAGCCCAGAATACACCTGAATGACTAAGCACATAGCCCACTTAATCTGGGATCAGCCTAGAATACACTAAAATGCTGGGATCAGCCTAGCACAGATGTTACTTGAGCTGGGATCAGCCTAGCACAGTCTACTTATGCTGGGATCAGCCCAGAGTACACTCTAATGCTGGGATCAGCCTAGCACCAATTGGGAATCATCATAGTCTCGTATAGTGTTTCATTCAGATTCTAGCCCATGAGTAGCCCCCACAGAGAGAGCCAAATATTTTATTTGTTTAAGTATTTGTGTTATCGTAGTTATACATTTTTGATGTAGTTGAATTGTTGAATCGAGAGAGAGAATGCATATACTCATTTAACCTTTAATTTCTTACAATGCATATATTAAACCTTTCCTCGCATACATCTGTTTTTGTGTTGTGTATAAATGGTACATAGTGATTAGAACTCACCTCAATATCATTGGATTGCTGACAGTGTATATGTGGTACATAGTGATTAGAACTCACCTCAATATCATTGGATTGCTGACAGTGTCTATGTATTACATAGTGATTACAACTCACCTCAATATCATTGGATTGCTGACAGTGTATATGTAGTACATATTGATTACAACTCACCTCAATATCATTGGATTGCTGACAGTGTATATGTAGTACATAGTGATTACAACTCACCTCAATATCATTGGATTGCTGATAGTGTATATGTAGTACATAATGATTACAACTCACCTCAATATCATTGGACTGCTGACAGTGTATATGTAGTACATAATGATTACAACTAACCTCAATATCATTGGATTGCTGACAGTGTATATGTGGTAGATAGTGATTACAACTAACCTCAATATCATTGGATTGCTGACAATGCTCAAAAAAGTCAACAGGAAAATTGACAGTGCCTGTGGGTCGACCTGCAACACAATTAAAAAATGAGATGAAATGAAGAAGAAAAAAACAGACTCCAAATTAATATATTGTGTCTATCTGTTGCCTGCCAATTTTCATGTCAATCAAGTCTGTGGTCACTAAACTCTGCAAATTTACAATTATCAAAATATTTCTTCCACAGAAAATGGGCACTGTCAACACATGACAATTACTGGAATTGGGACATGAGATTTCCTATGGAATCTGAAAAGTTACATTTATAAAACTACATTACAATATGTCATGATTGTTGATAAATAAAATGAATGTGGACAATTACATTGGTGAAAATATTTAATTACAATCATGCTGTAGCCATACTGGGTTATATATATATATATATATATATATATATATATATATATATATATATATATATATATATATATATATATATATTACCGATGAGGGACTCAAGGGAGATCAGTACATATAATAACCACAGTTACCCTCTTTAAACAGAGAATTATTATATTACTGCTGTTGTAATTATATAATTTTAGTTACCCTCTTGAAATAAAGAATTATGATATTATTGCTGTTGTAATTATACAATAATTTGAGTTACCCACTTAAAATAAAGAACTATCATATTATTGCTGTTGTAATTCATAATTTGAGTTACCCTCTTAAAATAAAGAATTATTATATTGCAGTTGTAATTATATAATAATTTGAGTTACCCTCTTAAAATAAATTATTATTATATTATTGCTGTTGTAATTATATAATAATTTGAGTTACACCCTTAAAATAAAGATTATATTATTGCCGTTGTAATTAATAATTTGAGTTACTATGGAATTATTATATTGCTGTTGTAATTATATAATAATTTGAGTTACCCTCTTAAAATAAATTATTATTATACTGCTGTTGTAATTGTATAATAATTGGAGTTATCCTCTTGAAATAAATTCTTATATTATTTTTCTTGTATAATAATCTGAGTTACCCTCTTAAAATAAAGAATTCTTATATTATTGCTCTTGTAATTATATTTTAATGTGAGTTCCCTCTTAAAATAAAGAATTCTTATATTATTGCTGTTATAATTATATACTAATTTGAGTTACCCTCTTAAAATAACGAATTCTTATATTATTGCTGTTATAATTATATATTAATCTGAGTTACCCTCTTAAAATAAAAAATAAACATTTCTTATTTTCATTCTTGCTTTTAATCTCATTCTACTTCTTAAAGGGCCATACTGTAACATCTAACCTGACTTGGTTGTCTTTTTCTTCTTGACTGGTTTGAGTACACTGATAGGACTCTGGGGTTGGAGGTATGGGGACAGCCAAAAGTTGGTGTTTTCCACATTAGCCATGTAGATTCTCAAGCTCCCATCTTCACACAGCAGGATCATAGTTGTACGTTGCTGTTTGGGAAAGAAAACTGACAGATGAATCTTAATCCATACATAGGGATGATGATATCTTGGGTAAAAATAGGTAACAAGGTTAATCACACAGTAGGATCATGCTTGTCAACTGCTGTGCTGGAAAGAAAACCGGCCACTATATCATAACAATCTATGCATAGGAAAGGTGATATCTCAGGTAAAAATAGGTGGTGAGGTTAATCCAGCCATGAAATTGTATCAAAACTTAACAAAACTAAAACAGGCCAGGAAACTGGAAGCCATCCGACTCAAAGTGACATCTGAAGCATGAATAAAGCAGAGTTCTGCAATACTTTCAAACTGTCCATCTGTTAATCTAGACCATCTTAGGTCTTTTAACTTAACATCTGAAATATAATTGATGGTAAGGATTCTGATCAAGGGTTTTACAGATTGCTATGTCTTACCTGAAAGCCATGAGTGTAAAATAAATGAATTCAATTCATTTGCCTGGTTTATTTGTACAACATGATTCACATACTTGTTACATCAATTTTCTTTCAAACATTTAGATTCAGTGAAAAAGTATACATGCAGATCATTTCAATTAGTTCTTCGTTTGACCCCAAAACTGATAGGCTTCTTCCTTACTCCAAGTGTAAGTCATCCACAAAGTTAACTTTAGATGGTTGGGGACTTGAGTTATTGTGTGAAAACCATTTTCCTTCTTTCAGTCACAGTGACCTTGACCTTTGCCCCTGAAGTTGATAGGCTTCTTCCTTACTCCAAGTTCAAGCCATCTACAAAGTTTGGTAATTGTAGATGGTGGACAACTTGAATTATTGTGCTGAAACAAAATTGGTAACAGATGGATGAATGGACTACATTAAATTACAATATGCTCCACCTTATGTTGGGAGTATAAAAAAAGAAATGTTTTCACAGAACAAGACTGCCCCACCAAAATAAAATAAATGCAAAACTCAAACATACAGATAGAAATGGGTAACACCTTTGGACCCTTTCACATTTGAAGCTAGATGAGAGATGTATGCAAAGTACAAAGAAGTTTCTTACAACTTTTTTCATGTTCAACTTGAAGTTCCACATACCTGATCAGAATTAGAGGCTGCATGTCTGATAGCAACAACATCCTGAATCTGGAATAAAAATATGCACATTTGGAATTAATAAAGTAACCAAAAATCAAACTAAAATTCCATAAAGTGCAATGAATAGTTTGTACTGCTTGAACATTGTGTTATTAATGTTATTAATACTTTCTGATAAAATCAGTTGAGCACTTTGATGAAATATCATGTTATATTTGTAAGATGTTACTGCTTGTAGGAAGAGGGCTTATCAAGTTGTTAGACCTTGGAATCTAATCCATTCGGCTTTATAAAGGCAGTAAGTATGTTTAAATTAATCAGTCTTGCATTACTATCAAAATGAGACCAATAAGAATAAATTGAGCAAAAAAGTGTGAATGAATTTTTTACAATTCCATGGTTCCTGTAACTGGTTCCTTGAACTGCTTTCTAATTAAAAGGCCACTGTATTATAAATTCATTCATTAAAAATTTGTATTTACTGACAAATATTGGTCACTTTCAATTTATATTTAGACAGGTACAAGCACTTCTAATGGTAGATGCAGAATGCAGAATATATACAGAAAATTGGGAAATCTTTTTAGGATTAAAGCCTTTAATGTGATTAAAACTGTAAAACTGTACCTGGAATAAGTTCTGACTTTATAGCTGTAACAATTTTAGACAGAAGAGATGTTTGTAATACAAGTCAACACATTACAGGAATTTTAAATGCCCCAACTGGAGCTGTGGTAGGTCAGTGCTTAGCATGCTGGACTTGCATCCAGAAGGATACAGGTTCGATTCCTATCCAGACTAGGCTTTGTTGGCCAAACCATGGTGTCCCTGGAAAAGGTATTTTACTACAACTGCATTTACATCATATAGCTTTTCATGTATCAAAGCGCCATTAAACACCAAACAAACAAATATTAAATGCCCATACACAATAAAAGTGCAGTCTTTTTGATTTGTAACAGTTAGCTGTGGAAATAAAATCCTGCAGATTAAAATGTCTTACCTTGGCTTTGGCAGGAACCACTTTAATCTCCTGCATGAGAATGGCATCAGGGCGAACCATCAACACGACTGGGTTGTTAGAGGCTTGTGTCATGCAGTAAAGTAAACCTGTGTGGCCAGGCACTTCTGACCACTGTACCAGGGGCTGTCCAGAATTACCTCCCTTGCTACCACCATTGGAGCTGCAATTGGTCATAAATAGTGAATCTGTGTCTCTTGTTCAAGCTCAGAAAATGATATGGATTTTGTTTTTATGAACACTGGATGTAATCATATGAAATAAAGTAGAAGAATGGAAACCAGAGTGTAATCAATGATTACATAGCTCACCTCTATTTTCAATAGTCTCCAGTAGCCATTGTAAACATTATCATGCAGAAAATAAATTCAGACTAAAGTGGTCTTGGCCTCTTTTCTAAATATTGATTTTTTTGCAATCTTTTATCTTTACATATGAACTTTTCATCATTTTAAAATTTGAAATTTCAACTTTAAGTTGGCACTTTATGGCGAGTATTGTTTATATATGTAAAACCACTGACCTGACCACCCACCCACCAACCCACCCATTTACATACCCACCTATCCACCTACCTACTGTGATAGGGCATAAAATACATAAAAGAATAAGAGGTAAAAAGTTGATAATAACAGGTTGATGTTGTTTTTGTATTAACTTTTTTAAAATCATTGTTCCTAAAATCTGCCTAAATAGCTATTATCATTGTCCAGGGCCAAGATGCAATTTTTACTGGATGGAAGTCGCAGACTTTGAGTAGCCTTGGAGTGAGAGCCCACAGTAGATAGTTCATACATCAATAATTACCTTCATCAATCACTACAGGTGAGGTCTCACATGAAAACCATGCAGCATGCAGTCCACTCACCTAATTCATATACTCATTCACATGTACAATACACAATTAACCTGCTGAGGGTAACATATCACAATATACAATGTATAGTCATTCATATAGAAATTTTACCATTGAATAAACATACTTATTCCTACTTCCAACTGCATTGGTCAGAAAGGGTCTTCCGAGTAGGCTAGGTTGTATATAGGTCTAGCATGGATGAATCAATATGATCATAAACACAAATACTTAAATCATGTTAGTAAAGCATAAAATGTAAATCACACTGACCTTCCTTGTTTTTAAGGGCATAGCAGTTATGGAGATGCATCCAATTATCTAATTTCATGATTGGCAATCCACTCACCAAGGTCACGAAGCACTTCTTTTGTTGTAAGAGTGTGGTAGTAACAGAGATGCATATCATCATCAATTTCAAGATTCTAGCATGAACAGTAACTCAAAAATGAACATCAAACACAAAATTTAACCCAAAAGTCAGTGAAGTGTAAAATATGGTTGACACTGACCTACTAATAAAATGAGGGAGCAGTTCTATATAGGACAGAGAATGCCAGCAATCTATGTGGTCATGAGCTCAATGCTACAACTTAACCTAAACCAGTAAAATGTGAAGTACAGGTCGTAGTGACCTTTATTGGAATGGGTGTGGTACAAAGAGAGAGATGTATACAATCACCAAGTTTAATGGTAAACCAAAGTCAGTGAAATGTGAAATATGGGTCACAATGATCTCCTTTTAAGATGAGGATGTAGTACTTATCAAGATGCACCCTTTCAACAAGTTTCATGATTGCAAGAATAACAGTATAATACAGAAGATAAAACACCAATGTGTCACAAGCAAAATGCAAAAACTTAATACAAGCCAGTAACAATGTTCATTTGGAGCTAAACCCCAAAGCTTAACATAAGCCAGTAAAATGGGAAATGTTTGTACAGTCCATTCTTTTCTCGTATGGGTGGGGTACTAATAGAGATGCATACAATCATCCAGTTTGGTGATTCTAGCATAAACAGAGCTTGAGAAAGAAACTTAAAACACAATTTTACCAAAGTCAGTGCTGTATGAAATATTGGCCACTGTGACCTACTTCTGTCATAAAGGTGTAGTACTCATTAGGATGCATTCCCTCACCAACTTTCATGAATCTAGATACAACAGTATATATATATATATCTTGCAAAAAACCTAGTTGGTTATGAGCTAACTGCAAAAACTTAACCTCCTTACCTGGGGGTAGGTTCTATGAAACCAACTCCAAACTGTTGCCTAGGCCCTAGGAAGAAAGAATGGCTGATGTGCAGTGAGGGTGTACCTATGCAAATGCTTTTATCTATACAGACACTTATGCCTACACCGGGAGTGGTACAATAGCTTACCTCTACTTTGAAGAGGTGAGCTAAAAATCAGAAATGAAGTTCAATATTTTTCTCTAAAAAAGAATTTTTAAACTGCAAAATCTATATAACTGTGTTGTGAATGGGTAAAAAGTCCTGACTGTATATGGGAAATCTTTTCTATTGCAGAGATCAGATTTACTTCAATGACTGCTTAGACATGAACTTCCAAGGGCTGTTACATTTAAATCTAGGTGGGGGAGGTGGAAATGCTTCTATTTTTTCTGTAGGGGTCAGAGGTGATAACTTTTCTTTCTGTGTAATTTTAATTCTTTTCTACTGGTTCAAAATAGTTCTCTTCTGAAACTTTTGAAATCATATCCTCTTGCCACATGCAAACTGTTTTGCTAAGTCAATGTCCAGAAACATGGCTCGAACAAGTCTATTAGTATTTTATTAAGATCAATAAGAATGGTGATCTGTGATCAGTTTTAATGTCCTTAATATTTCCAATCATAGAACATCATCCTCTGCTACGAAGGTTCCAATACTGCATGAAGCAGCAGACTTAATGCTAGAACTTGGTTGCAAGAGTGGAAGATGTGCTGATAACTCGGATGTTTGTTTTTATTTTCCATCTTTTTCAGTCTGTTTCAAAGAAGTTGGACTGAAGAAAGCTGTGTCACACTGAGTTGATTTAGGACATTTTGTCTAAGTTTCTCACCTTTATGGTGAGATTTCATGACACTTTCCTCCATGTTTGAGATATCAATAATTCTCTCACACATGGCACACATTGCTTTTCTCTTATATCCCTTGAAACACTTCACTTCCACTTGAAATTGTCAACACATTGCTTTTCTCTTATTTCCCTTGAAACACTTCACCCAGTCTTTATAAAGTGGGGTCATACACCCAGTCTTTATAGAGTGGGGTCATACAAACAGTCTTTATAAAGTTGGGTCATACACCCAACCTTTATAAAGTGGGGTCATACTCCTACTTGAAATTGTCAACACATTGATCCTTGCTCACATTTACTCATTCACTACAAATTCTTCCCACATCGCTGGCTATGTGCTTTTCTATAAGGTATATTAAATTTTAAAAAATAAAGAGATTCCAAATGACAAAATCACAGACTGGTTCCAGGTTGTCTTATTTTAACAGGGGTTAGTACTAAAACCATACCAAGACAAAATCATCTAGGCAATGTTAATACAATTACAACACGATCAATCAGTTTTTGTAAAAGCGAAAAACATGTTTTCCCTAATAAACCCATTTATTTTATTCGTTATATTAGCTCATGGACATTTTGGCAAAAATCAGTTTTCTTTCGTCAAAATTCAATGACTTCTCATGGCCAAAACCGCTCATGACTTGATTCGAAAGTTTTCCAGGACCCCTGTACAATTCGAGGCCTGAGCAAACCTGGAGTTACAGTGACTGTGGTTTTTCCTCACTCCAAGTGCAAGCCATCCACAAAGTTTGCTAACTGCAGATGGTGGATAACACCAGTTATTGTGCAGAAACAACTTTTCTATTTTTCAGCCACAGTGACCTTGACCTTTTAACCCCAAAATGACTGGGTTCTTCCTTACCCAAAGTCCGATCCATCCACAAAGTTTGATAATTGTAGATACTGGAAAACTTGAGCTATTGTGCAAAATAAAACTGGTAACAGACAGAAGGATGGACAACTTAACATAATATGCTCCGCCTTTTGGTGGGCATATAAAAACCAGATGTAAATTGCAAATTAGAAATATTTTTAAAAGATTGTAACGAATATGCTGAATTAATGAAGTGACACAAATTAAAAATGCTAAAATATTGTAACCAACAGTATATACAGTATATTCTTGCTACCAAGCTCTACCATGACTGTAGAACATAATATTACCCACCTTTTAAATGAAATTGAAAACAAAGTATTTGCTTTGGACAAGTCCTTGGCCACAGCTGCAGCAAAGCTTTTTCCTGTAAACACCAAAAATAAAAAATAGTACAAAACTTTGTATGCATGTTTATCAATATGCTTGAAAATGAATCTGGATCCTTGAGACTCTATAATTTTGTCTCTATGTGCAAACTCCACATACTATGATATATACTGATGGACTTTAATGAATTCCACATACTATGATATACACTGATGGACTTTAATGAACTCCACATACTATGATATATACTGATGGACTTTAATGAATTCCACATACTATGATATACACTGATGGACTTTAATGAACTCCACATAATATGATATATACTGATGGACTTTAATGAATTCCACATACTATGATATACACTGATGGACTTTAATGAACTCCACATAATATGATATACACTGATGGACTTTAATGAACTCCACATAATATGATATACACTGATGGACTTTAATGAACTCCACATACTATGATATACACTGATGGACTTTAATGAACTCCACATAATATGATATACACTGATGGACTTTAATGAATTCCACATACTATGATATACACTGATGGACTTTAATGAATTCCACATACTATGATATACACTGATGGACTTTAATGAACTCCACATACTATGATATACACTGATGGACTTTAATGAACTCCACATACTATGATATACACTGATGGACTTTAATGAACTCCACATACTATGATATACACTGATGGACTTTAATGAACTCCACATACTATGATATACACTGATGGACTTTAATGAACTCCACATACTATGATATACACAGATGGACTTTAATGAACTCCACATACTATGATATACACTGATGGACTTTAATGAACTCCACATAATATGATATACACTGATGGACTTTAATGAACTCCACATACTATGATATACACTGATGGACTTACTCCACATACTATGATATACACTGATGGACTTTAATGAACTCCACATACTATAATATATACTGATGGACTTTAATGAATTCCACACAGTATGATATATACTGATGGACTTTAATGAATTCCACATACTATGATATATACTGATGGACTTTAATGAACTCCACATACTATGATATATAATAATGGACTTTAATGATATTGTAACTCCACATATGATATATACTGATGGACTTTAATGAACTCCACATACTACGATATATACTGATGGACTTTAATGAACTCCACATACTATGATATATACTGATGGACTTTAATGAACTCCACAAACTATGATATATACTGATGGACTTTAATGAACTCCACATACTACGATATATACTGATGGACTTTAATGAACTCCACATACTATGATATATACTAATGGACTTGAATGATATTGTAACTCCACATATGATATATACTGATGGACTTTAATGAACTCCACATACTACGATATATACTGATGGACTTTAATGAACTCCACATACTATGATATATACTGATGGACTTTAATGAACTCCACAAACTATGATATATACTGATGGACTTTAATGAACTCCACATACTACGATATATACTGATGGACTTTAATGAACTCCACATACTATGATATATACTAATGGACTTGAATGATATTGTAACTCCACATATGATATATACTGATGGACTTTAATGAACACCACATACTACGATATATACTGATGGACTTCAATGAACTCCACAAACTATGATATATACTGATGGTCTTTAATAACTCCACATACTATATATACTGATGGACTTTAATGACAAAACAAGGTGGGTGACCATTCTGATATATTTAATCAAATATAACTGAAACCTTAAATTTTCTTTTTAGAAACCTTGTTCATTACCTTTTTTTAACCATCTGAGTGTCTGATTGTATCACAGAAAATATAATGTGTCCTGCAATAACTCTCGATGTTACTCCTTTACCTGTGTTGATAATTCTCTTAACTTGTTGAATTACCTGTCTCTTTAGTATAAATAACTTCATATGCATTCAAGCTCAGTACAATGCTAAAGAGAGATAATTTAAATGGATCTAAAAAAAATGCTTCATTAACAACCAATTCAAAATAAGAATCAACTGAAAACTTAGCCATTATATGGGTCATGCAAGTTAAGCCCACAATCAAATGAAAAGATTTAACCAGTTCTTATCAAAACTGTTGACAACACTCTTGCCATCATTGTCACACAAGTTAATGGCTTGCTTTGATTTCCATTTATGTGGACTCAACAGAAAGGTTCAGAGGAGTATTACATCTTAACTGTCAACCATACATAAGTTTTGTATGATTTTCACAAACTTTAAGGATGATCACTTTTGAAATGTTTGAGTATTTAACTGTATAAAAAATTTATATAGCTGAGGAACCAAGCAATCCAAAATAACTTAAAAATCTATAGGTTGGTGTGTATTTTCTGGTGTGACTCGTAGCTGAATATCTATCCCCAAGGAGGGTAATTTCATTGATAGTATGGGAAAAAGTCCATACTCACTAATTGTCCATAAAATAATAGCTGAAAAGTTGCTTACAAATTAATAAAATTTTCACAGATTTGACGATCATCAACTCTTTTTATCAAATACACAAAGAAAAATTTTACACAATTATTGAGATCACATCAGTTTATGGCAACAAAAAAGGCACACAAACGATTTACAGCAGGTCATAAAGGCTAAAGATTCGCCAAGGTCTTGTATACATTTTATTGACTTCATCATATTCTTTCATATGACTGTTATTGTTATTTATAAAATTGTATAAGAATATTTAATCTTTATTATTTAATAGAAGACAGAAGTCACAACGTTGTTATTTTATGTCCTATTGCTCCCTGAGTTTTTGGCACTACATACACTTAGCTACACAATGTAATGATCATGTTGTTTCAAGCTGTGAAGTAAGCATTAATTTAACAAAGGCATTTTACATGAACACAGAATCTAAACAAAGAAAACTACTACAGGGCTGCTCTGTCTAATGCCTGCTATTGCAGGCACAACATTAAATGAAGAGATTACTAAAAATTACTCAGAATTATTTCAAAATGGAAACCAATTTTTGGACAAAAATGTTTCTTCGATATTGCTTACCCAAGAAGGGAATGCCAAGCAGCTGCATCATTGTGAAGCTGCTGAACATTCCAGTAAGGTAAGATTGTTGTGCTACTGCTATAGGTCCCACCAGGTAAAACTGAGCCATGTCTGATGAAAAGTCTCCGAGGTAATCACTCGAGAAAGTCATCTCTGATCACCATCCTATGGCTTGGATAATGTCAGTTAAGGAACAGTTATGATCGGATGCTATGCTAGTGGCGGCAACTACTGTAACCTCATGAGCCAATATGTGCAAAAAAACTCATTTGGTCTTGTGTTAATTCTTTATGTGCTGAGCGAATAACACATCACATCCTGGATGATATAGCTTGAGCTTAGATATCATCCTTTCCCCCTTTCAATGAAAAAATTAAAGGAGATCTCCTGATCTCCTATTCTCAATGGCTCAGTTTGCTTCAGGTACCACTTCAAAACCCTTATGGGTCATGTGGATGCACCTGAAGTAAAGGGTCCAACAAGGAAAGATGTTTCACAAAGGTCTGATTCCCCTTAAGCAGGAGCCCATTCTTAGCAATGAAAAATGAAGCCGTCATAAGTGAAATTGAACTATCGCGACGTTCAGATAGTGTAGGATTGACCAACAAGGCATGTATCTCACTATTTCTACCTGCTGAAACTAGAATGACTAGGAAGCTGGTTTTGGGTGGGTGAAGGAGATTTCAGATATAGGTTCCAAAGTGAGAACCCAAGGTAGGTTCCATCAAGACAATTCAAAGTTCACCAGAAGGTTGGAGAGGTCTTTGTTTTGGCCTATATCTACTCTTCCATGATGATGAAATGTGTCCAAGATCATGGAACAGTAGCCTTTTATAGTGATTGGTATGACCTTCTTCACTTCAATGAGCCAAAGGATAAAGCTATTTGTGGTATCGAGTATTTCTGCTTGCACCACTGGAAGGAAACTCCACTTCCTTCGTATGCTTCTAAAGTGATGGGCCTTCTTGCCCAAGCAATTCTGGCCACCACTTGTTCCAAGAATTGTTTTCCCTAAGGGTTTGTTTGACAGGAGCCAGTTCTGCATGCTGAACAATTTGCAGTTGTCAAAGCAGGTGCAGAAAGACCACGATTTTCCTGGGAATTTCTGCTGCTAAGTTTAAAAGATCATGTATCCATGATTTTCCTACATGAAGGGAGCAATCAGGACCAGATGGCACTTTGATTCAGGATTTTGGAGCTGGGACAGGAGATATGAAAGTGGGTAGCTGTGTATTCCACCTTGTCTCAAATAGATCAACAAGTAGTGAGACCCCAGCAGGTGCAGATTTGTCTGAATACCAAAGAGTGAACAGATCATCCAGTTTGAAATAACTGATTCTGTTGGGATATGGGGTCTGCCTGGAATGTGGCAGACCTGGATATAGCATTGTTGATGATGACACCACCTGAGAAATTCTCAAATCACAAGGCAGAGGTCTGGGGATTTGGTTCCCCCTTGACTTCTGATGTAATTTACCACACTAGAGTTGTTAGATGGATGAAAACACACTTTCCATGCATCATGTCCTGCCACGATTGAAATGCATTCACTATGACCTTCATCTCCAAGATACTGATGTGTAATGAACACTCCTGATGTGGCCATATTCTGCCTACTTTCCAAAACGAGAAACGGGTGGGCACCCCAGTCAGCTGTTTTGACTTTTGTGCAGATTGTAATTCCTGGATGATGAATCTGCAAGGAAATACCTGCTATAAGCCCAGTGAGGTTCTCCAATTCTGCTGCGATGGGACTTCATATATCCTGAAACCAGGATCGCTTGATCATCACTGGGACGGAGAATCATCTGCAGTTGTCTCAACAGGCTGCCCAAGATGATGAGATCCACTGCTGCACTGAGACCAACAGGCAAAGCAATTCCTGGCTGAGGTGCAATTCTTCGAAAGAATAGTAGACAAATCATGATGATTTTCAACACATGTTCTTGAGGGACATAGACCCTGTTCACATGCATTTGGAACTCCATGCCCAAGTTGGTAAAATATTGCGATGAGACAATATCAGATTTGTCCTTGTTGACAAGGAATCCATACTGAAACAGAAGTGAAAGAAAGGATTTCATGTCCTGATCTAGAATAAAACTCACCCGATGCTTTTGCAGAATGTCATCCAGGTAGTTGGTCATGGATGTTGATGTGGCTCTGAAGTGCAACATGACTCTGCCCATAATTCTAGTGAAGATCCATGGCCTGATGTTCAGACCAAAATGGAGTGGCCTGAATTGGTATACTGTATGCCTAAATGCAAAAGCTCACTAGTCAGTGGCACTGAAAACCAATCTTAGTGTCTCCATTCTGGATCATAGTGCCTGAATGAAAAGGTTCAGAGAGCTCTTTGTGCCATTGGTCTTTGGCACCAAGAATGGTCTGGATTAGAATCCCGGAGAGTTTACATTTTGAACAGTCTTTACTGCCCTATCTGTGAGGACACTGTCCATCTCTTGCTGCAGAATGTTGCCTATGATCGAGTCTCTTCGGACGTCTGCAGCCAAGGGAACCCCTTGACAATGGGGGAATGGCACTGAATGTGATCTAGAGGTCCTACCAGATGATTTGTAATACACATGGATCATTGGGGCAAAGTCTTTCGCATTTCATGGTGAAGTGCTTAAGTAATCCCTCCATAGATGTGTGAAAATGACAGTGTGAGCATGGTGTATTTTCTGCAGGATGGAGGTTGATGGGGAGGGAAACAGGGATGGAAGCAATCCTTATCTTCCCATTTTTTGCCATCAGTGCCCCTTGGAATCTATTCTTGTCTGAGAAAATGGCTTGGACTAAAGTGGCTGTGATCTAAGTGCATCTTTATGGTGTTCCATAAGGAAGGTTGACATGGAGAGAAAGGCATATCTTTTGCAAGCTTTAAGTTCACTGACACTGCTATGGAATTGGCAAGCATGTTCTGCTGCTTTGTTTAGCTAATATGCCATGAGATTGATTCCCAAGCATGATCATTGGTGTTATCGACATATGAGGCTAAGCTGTGTTCAGACTGCCGAAATATAACCATAGATACCAAGTCGAGCATGAATCCTATTAAAATGACATTTTGAACCAGTTATGTGTTGAGAAAGAACTTCAGGTCCCTATGAACCGATGTGGGTTTGGACATTTTCAGACTTTCAATGTCTCTGTCGACAGCTGGGGCCTCAGTCTGAAAAATAGGTGTAAGTGTCTTGCAGAAAACTTTTAAAATTTGATGGCAGTTGCCAATGTAAAAAGAAATGGCTGTTGACATTTGAGTCTTGATGCTGCCTCTCTAAACAATGTAATAAATCAGTGACTCAACCAGAATGTGTCAGCTATTGGAATGTCAGCTGGTTTTTCCTGGCCAATAGATCGATGCATGTGGAAATATTAAGTTGCCAGCAATGGTATAGAAGGAGGTTGGCATAACTCAAGTGGATGATGCTGGAAGGTTGAGTACTTCTTGACATCATCAGAAGACAGCACTTGTGAGTGCGAATCCTCAAACACAGAAGAACGGGATGATACAGACACCTCCAGCGATGCCTGTGGCGAGGCTGGTGAAGTCGGCTGAGGACAGAGAACTAGACTGGGGGTCTGGTCAAGTTGTGACACTTTTATCTCCATATATTCACTGAGTAAATCATTGATGGTCTGTGAATGGTACCAATTATCTGGACTGAAGTGTTGCTGTAGACAGTGCCATGATGTGACAGAGCTGGTGCAAGTGCTGGAACTGTCTGGTGTTGGTCTGCAATATTTCTGTGAGGCCGGTACTGTTTAGAGGCCACTCATTTTTCAATATCACTGCCATGAATACAAGAAGTCCGAGTCAGAGCTGGTGCTCAAACTAGTGATTCCAGATGTTAGAAGCTATCTCTTTCATGAAGCCATGACTGGGTATATAGGGAAACTAGATCATTGTATCCAGTCCCAGTAAGCCCTACGCATAGGTTGACAGTGTTTAAAGTTTTTTTTGTCTTTCGCTGATTAACATTCATTGCCCAAGTCTGGTACTGGCAGTCCCAGGATAGATCATTGTAACCAGTATTGGGATGTGTTGGTATGTTCATCACAGGTCCAGATGGGCTGCCATACTAAGATGGTACTGGCGGCCCCAGAGGCACTGCCAAGAAGACCTGTTCTGTCCATAAAGGCGACAGTAGGGGTGGCACTGTATGTGAAGCCCATGTTGATGTGACCTGCTCAAATTTCTCCTGGAATGGTGAGCTATCCACTCTCAAGGTCTATGCTAATAGGAAGCTGTTGACGGAGGTGGTGTTGGCAGTGATAATGATGGAGGCTGCATCTTTGCTAGTGTCTTTTTTGAGGTCTCCAAAATTACTATGCTTCTCAGCATGATTGGAAGTAGTAACTTAAGTATAGATGGGATTTGTCTAAGAGTGATCTTGCCTTGAAGTGATATCCAAGGGGACATCACTCTTGTCTGACTTCCACATTGGTGGGTAGATGATTTTTACGCTTTTGTTGCTAAAAACAGGCTTGGGAGGGCTGGATTTGCGAGGCAGTGAAAATACTCACAATGTGTTATAATTGGGTGATGTATCTAGAAACAAAATGGCACTGTAAAATCACCTTTTTTGTAGGGTACCAATTTTTGTGGACTCTGTGGTTGCTACAAATCCAACAAACAATGATCCATCTCCTTCCCCAAAAAATCAATAAATTTAAGTAATAATAAAAATGCTTTTTCTCCTTGCTGAAACATGAAAATTAATAACCATGTAATAAATGGATTTAAATTATTCCTTTTCATTGTAACCTATACATAGCCTTTCTGTCATTAACTTTAAAGTTTTTGATAATTCATTATAGTAAACATGTTTGTCTCGGGTATGCACTTTGGAGACTTCTGGTAATATATGTTGCTAATGTAATTGTACTGAATCTCTGGGCCAAGGCCTATATTTTTTCTCAATGATGTTTTCCCCCCACTTTTGTTACACTCACCCTGGGAGTAACTGAAGAAGAGTAACTGCAGAGCATGGGAGTAGTAAACAGACACGCCACCTCCTGCCACTAGGTTGTTCACATCCTGCAAGAGAGATAACACAAGTTATAAATAAACAATGACATCATCTATGTTTGGTGTTGATAATCAGATATATAATAAACTCCACTTCTTGCTGTTCATTATATAATATTCATAAACTTTCTTTTACACAACCCCAACCGGCTAAGAAACAATCACAATGTCTCAATATCTGTGCATATAAATCAGTACCATATATACTCGTTTATAATGTGCTGGCAGATCAGGGTCTATGTTGTTTGTTCTACTGAATACTCCTAACAAACTGTATAGACCTAGATCTGCCAGCGCATTATATGATGGCAGATCTGGGTCTGTGCAGTTTGCACTTGGACTTGACTTATCAGCGAGTATATATATTTAAAAAAACAAAAAGCACTCTACATACTGTGAATTCTGTTATTTTTATTGGTATCAATTTTCATGGATTTGCGAAAAATTACATTTTGTCAGTACTTGAGTTTGTTGATTTGGGAAGGAATCCTATTATTTCCATAGAAGGATCATTGTTCACTGGTCTGTACATTTGTGGTTTATAGCAACTACAAAATCCATGAAAATCTTTTAATCTACAATACCTTGAGATCTGCATGTTTAACCTCCAGGACATTGGTGATGTAGAAAGGACCATGGACTGCACTGCTACTGTCTTCCATTGTTTCTGCATAAATGTATCCAGATGATGACATTAGCACGATGTGATGACCCTCTTCTGTGATGACAAAGGTGGCATCACGTATCTTTCCACTGGGCAACAGGAAGTAATATTGTGGGCTGATGGCATCCAGAGACAGATTGTAAATCTAATAAAAATAAATATCTACTGT
Organism: Margaritifera margaritifera; assembly: GCA_029931535.1. Lineage (NCBI taxonomy): Eukaryota > Metazoa > Mollusca > Bivalvia > Unionida > Margaritiferidae > Margaritifera > Margaritifera margaritifera. Next base: position 2,483,556 of record JAQPZY010001517.1, on the reverse strand, counting down.
CAAATGCATTTTAAATTAAGAAATGTACAGTATAGTGGATGGAGAATGTACAGTATAGTGGATGGAGAATGTACAGTATAGTGGATAGTGGATGGAGAATGTACAGTATAGTGGATAGTGGATGGAGAATGTACAGTATAGTGGATGGAGAATATACAGTATAATGGATGGAGAATGTACAGTATAGTGGATGGAAAATATACAGTATAGTGGATGGAGAATGTACAGTATAATGGATGGAGAATGTACAGTATAGTGGATGGAGAATGAACAGTATAGTGGATGGATAATATACAGTATATTGGATGGAGAATGTACAGTATATTGGATGGAGAATGTACAGTATAGTGGATGGAGAATGTACAGTATAATGGATGGAGAATGTACAGTATAGTGGATGGATAATATACAGTATAGTGGATGGAGAATGTACAGTATAGTGGATGGATAATATACAGTATATTGGATGGAGAATGTACAGTATATTGGATGGAGAATGTACAGTATAGTGGATGGAGAATGTACAGTATATTGGATGGAGAATGTACAGTATATTGGATGGAGAATGTACAGTATAGTGGATGGAGAATGTACAGTATAGTGGATGGAGAATGTACAGTATAGTGGATGGAGAATGTACAGTATAGTGGATGGAGAATGTACAGTATAGTGGATGGATAATATACAGTATAGTGGATGGATAATATACAGTATAGTGGATGGAGAATGTACAGTATAGTGGATGGAGAATGCACAGTATAGTGGATGGATAATGTACACTATATTGGATGGAGAATGTACAGTATAGTGGATGGATAATGTACAGTATAGTGGATGAAGAAAGCACAGTATAGTGGACAGAGAATGTACAGTATAGTAGATGAAGAATGTACAGTATAGTGGATGAAGAATGTACAGTATAGTGGATGAAGAATGTACAGTACAGTGGATGGATAATATACAGTATAGTGGATGGAGAATGTACAGTATAGTGGATGGATAATATACAGTACAGTGGATGGAGAATGTACAGTATAGTGGATGAAGAAAGCACAGTATAGTGGACAGAGAATGTACAGTATAGTAGATGAAGAATGTACAGTATAGTGGATGAAGAATTTACAGTATAGTGGATGAAGAATGTACAGTACAGTGGATGGATAATATACAGTATAGTGGATGGAGAATGTACAGTATAGTGGATGGATAATATACAGTATAGTGGATGGAGAATGTACAGTATAATGGATTGAGAATGTACAGTATAGTGGATGGATAATATACAGTTTAATGGATGGAGAATGTACAGTATAGTGGATGCATAATATACAGTATAGTAGATGAAGAATGTACAGTATATTGGATTGAGAATGTACAGTATAGTGGATGGAGAATGTACAGTTTAATGGATGGAGAATGTACAGTATAGTGGATGAAGAATATGCAGTATAGTCAATATTTTAAGTGAAGGAGAAATGTTAGGTATTTAGCAGTCTCCGAATAAGATCACAAAAATAAATCCTATCAAAATATATCACCTTCTTTGATTTGCAATCACTAAAATATAATTCACCAAAATTTAAAATGCTTTTTCTGGTCATAATCTCAAACTATTATGCCTGCCAAAAATGCCCACTATACAGTATTTTGTGATCCTTTATTTTACGAGACATTGTCAAAGTTGGTCACTTCCATCTTGTAGTCAATGTCAAGTTCAGTCTTGCATTTTCTTGTGCAGATATGTTTATGTGAGCGCTGACTATCTGAAGCTAGTTTTGACAAATAGGGAATAAATATTTATATTTGAACTTGTTATTAGTTACATTTGACAAATAGGGAATAAATATTTTGTATTTGAACTTGTTATTAGTTACATTTGACAAATAGGGAATAAATATTTATATTTGAACTTATTAGTTACATTTGACATATAGGGAATAAATATTTATATTTGAACTTGTTATTAGTTACATTTGACATATAGGGAATAAATATTTATATTTGAACTTGTTATTAGTTACATTTGACATATTGGGAATAAATATTTATATTTGAACTTGTAATTAGTTACATTTGACATATAGGGAATAAATATTTATATTTGAACTTGTTATTAGTTACATTTGACAAATAGGGAATAAATATTTATATTTGAACTTGTTATTAGTTACATTTGACATATTGGGAATAAATATTTATATTTGAACTTGTTATTAGTTACATTTGACATATAGGGAATAAATATTTATATTTGAACTTTTTATTAGTTACATTTGACAAATAGGGAATAAATATTTATATTTGAACTTGTTATTAGTTACATTTGACATATAGGGAATAAATATTTATATTTGAACTTATTAGTTACATTTGACATATAGGGAATAACTATTTATATTTTAACTCGTTATTAGTTACATTTGACATATAGGATATAAATATTTATATTTGAACTTGTTATTAGTTACATTTGACATATAGGGAATAAATATTTATATTTGAATTTGTTATTAGTTACATTTGACAAATAGGGAATACATATTTATATTTTTAACTTATTAGTTACATTTGACATATAGGGAATAAATATTTATATTTTAACTTGTTATTAGTTACATTTGACATATAGGGAATAAATATTTATATTTGAATTTGTTATTAGTTACATTTGACAAATAGGGAATAAATATTTATATTTTTAACTTATTAGTTACATTTGACATATAGGAAATAAATATTTATATTTTAACTTGTTATTAGTTACATTTTAATTGTAACATTTGTAAGTATATGAGATTTGCTGACTTTCAAGTCCTAACCTAGGCACAGATTAGTAGGCTGCTCCCTAATCATTATGCTGGCCAATGAAGCTGACTGGCAAACTTTCTGTTTGCCAACTCTCAAAGATTGTTTTGATGCATATCTCTATTGTCAAGGTGACTAGGTGATAATTGTTACTGACATAACTAGTGATATTTCTGTCACAGGTGTGTTTGGAAATAAAAGGAACTTGTCTCTAATGATTAGCCATTCTCTCTAACAACATGATCAATGTACCATAACATCTACCACCCATAAGCCATGTTTATCATCTATTGTTTAAATAGTAACTACAGGAAACCGATACATACCTACTGTTTGGCAAATAGTTACATGATTAAAAGGTAAGAGTTCTTAAATCATTCAGGTGTGTACATTTTTGGCCAAGCTCTGAAACCTAAAGGGCAAGTTCAATTTTCTAGACAACTTACCCTGGGGCACAGAGGAAGCCAACATTTATAAAATCTGTCCAGCCCTGGATACATTAAACTTAAAACTACAATCAAATCTCAAGAAGTATGTTTTTTATTGTTACTAAAACTGAAGAGTAATTTTTGTATGTAGGGCTTAGCAAGGACATAGAAATGGACTGACTGGCAGACAAATGGACTGACTGGGACATAGAAATTGACTGGCAGACAAATGGACTGACTGGGACATAGAAATGGACTGACTGGCAGACAAATGGACTGAATGGCAGACAAATGGAGAGATAAAACAGATGCAATTTGAATCCCAAGTGTCACATTATGCTAAAACTCCCTAACATACTCAGAAATCCAGTCTTTCAACTTTGCTTTAAATCTAGATGGGGTTTACAGATTGATGGAAGGACTGAGGAAGGACAGAGATAATTTGGTACATTCAATATCTACATTCCAGTCATGGCAGTTTCCATATTTCAAAATAACACAATTCTTTGTAGACCTAATGGATAAGAGCTCTTCAATTCTATTTCAGTTAAGAAATATGGGATCTTAAGTTCACTTGATAACCCTCCTCCTAATTTTACCTTGACAAAGTCTGCTGTCACTATGGCAAGTTCTGTTTGAGTTCCTGGTAACCATACAGCCTGAAAGGAAATGGTAAATACTGATAACCACTAATTTTAAAGAAAAATCAAAAACTGGATATGTTTTTTAAAACAGATATGCATCCACTACAGACAAAAACAATCTCAAGTCCAAAAAGCAATAAAAAAGTTTTAAAAAATTGTGACAATGGCATTAAAATTTAACAAGGTCATCTACAAATGCATACCAACAAACATACTAAATTTCACTTACCTATCAAGTGATTTTTGCTTACATATGCTAACAAGGTCTTTGTCAAAAGTAGTTGAAGTCCCAAAATATTTAAAAATGTGTAAAAATAAAAACAGAACAAGAGTACTGTACATGGTACATTATACACCCACCTCACATTGAACAGAAGGCACCAATAGTGGATGGTAGGCTCTGGAGATTATTCACCAATAGCCCTCAATGACCTGGAGTTTGGTTAAGGCATGAGGTCTTGTTCTAAACTTACTGTGCAGCAAGCATTATTTGTTTATTAGATAAACCATGACCATGACCTTTGACCTTTAAACCAAAAATCTATTGGCTTCTTTTTTATCCCAAGTGCAAGCCATCCACAAAGTTTGGTCAAGGAACATACTCTAGAACAGAAGAATTCTGTGGAAAAACCAATTTTTTATCCAGTCACAATGGCCATGACCTTTGACCTCAAAATCAACAGGTTTTTTCAATACTTTAAGTGCAAGCAGTCCACAAACTTTGGTCAAGGTATGTGGCCTAGAACTAAACTTATTATGCAAAAGCCATTTTTCTTCTTTCATTCAATGACTTTGACCTCCAAATTGATAGGTTTCTTTCTTACCCAAAGTCAGTGGTCCCACTACTTTCTTGGATTGAGGATTTTGTACTCCCCTAGGTCGCTTAAAATGGGAGTACAACACAAATATTTTGGGTGCACATGGTGAAGAAAATAAAATAACATCACTGCACTTAGGTTTAACAAATATAATAAAGAAATAAATAAATCAGCAAATAAATAAAATGTTCACAACTTGTTTGCATTTAATACTTCAGAAAAGTAGTGCTAATGTACAGATCGATTCAGCAATAAGTTATTTAACAAATGCAAATATTATAAAAGCCTCCTGTTTTTTTTCTCCTCAGAATGAAGTTGGAGCGATTTTGTCCTTAATAAAAATAACCCTAAGGAATACTATTGCTTAAATTATTTTGTAAGTCAGGAATCTCATATGCCACTCCAGAATTTGTTTTTATCTCCCTTTATCTTTCAGGCTCTGTACTGTGTACTGAAAGCATATTAGTACAGTAGAGATAAGAAGCCAGTCTACCCCTTGTAGCCAATATAGTGACCATAAAAGAGTTATCACTCATGTGTCATAAAAATTGCTCACATCAGCTGTGCTCGATTAGGTTTTCTTTGCTATCATTGAGAAATTGGTAGAAATTGAGTGATACCGATACCCAGAGGCAAATACAGTTCTTAGACTTAATTTAGTGCATGTGCCAAGATTCAATCTCTGTATGTGGACTGCACATATCAGGCTGATGTTTTGTGTGTACCAAGTGCTGTTAATGCATCAGTCACATACATTTTTGCACGTGTGGGAAAATTGAAAGTGTAAGACATCCACTATCTATGGCGAAGGTACATGGTAAATAACTTAAATTTTTGTGCAGAAAACACTTTCCATTTTTCAACCTTGACCTTTGATCTCAAACTAAATAGGCTTTGACCTCACTCCAAGTGCAAGCCATCCACAAAGTTTAGTACAGGTCTGTGAATCAGAAATTATGTTATGCAAAAGTCATTTTTCTTCTTTCAAAGTGACCTTGCCCTTTGACCTTCTGACCCCTAAGTTGATACTGGGAGTATAATATCAAGCAAGCAGTCACTCAACATTGTTTTAAATGAGCACTGTCTTTCCATCCCCACCCTTTGGTTTTGACAGGAATTTTCTTTTACAACGGTATCAGTTCACTTAAAAAACAAAAATTAGGAATCTAGAATAAATGTTTCATGCAAAGACACAAATTTTGTTTTCAAATATAATGATTTCATGCATATTACCCCATTTGAAAAAGACCACTATACCAAGAAAATAGAAAAAAGTAAAGAGAATTGGTAAGGATATTTTTTTGATTGAAAATAGTGCATTTTTACACAGCCTAAATTGAAAATAGTGCATTTTTACACAGCCTAAATTGAAAATAGTGCATTTTACACAACCTAATTTGAAAATATAAACACCGAAATAAAATCTACATTAATGTCATCATCATTCTTGTCCAATTCAAATGGTACTAAATTTGACCTCTATGACCTGTAGTTTTTGTAAAATCTGGTCAATAAATAAGTGTTTTACTGTCAAAACCTAGGAGTCTTTGTTACTTGGTACTGGTATGTAGCAGTAACTAGACTCTAAATAGTCTGTCCCAGTTGTGTGGAAACCAGTTTTCTTCTTTCAGTCACAGTACCCTTGACCTTTAACCCCATAAATCAATAGGCTTCTTTGTTACCCCAAATGCAAGCTATTTACAAAGTTTGGTAAAGGTAGATGATGGAGAGTTATAGTGCGGAAACAAAATTGGTAACAGACAGATAGACAGACAGATGGATATCACAACATGATATGCTCTGCCTTATGGCAGACATTTAAGAAATGCTGTAGCGGTCTGCAAATCTAATCAGGGTCATCTACATATATATACAAATAAGCCTGCCATATTTCATTTATCTAAGTTAAGTGGCTTTTGTGTAATTGTAACTCAAGATGGCCAGCTGCAGATACAAAACAGACAAGACCAAATCAAGATGCCCCTATTGCTTATACCAATGGTGATGACTTTAGAGCTCAAGTCAAATTAATAGAGTTGGAGTTGCTACATCCTGCTGATTTTGTACTTGACACTAATTCTATGGTATTTCTTCATCAGTTTTAACCAAAAAAAATTTTAAAAAATTCTACAAGCAATTTTGTACTTTTTCCCAAGTGATTTTAGGTGCAACAGGGCCAGAAATGTACCTTTTTAGAAACATTTTGTCTATTTCCGATTACCATGATCAGTACGAAAGTCAATGATAATTTTCCCGAAATCAGGATGACATGAAGTAATCTTAGCTACTGTTGATCTCACATCTGTTGACAAACACAACACATAGCTCTTTGTGTATTGCTTGACCATACCCATATATACAGTATGTATGCACTTATGGTAATTTTGCTTGAAAATACGCTTCCTATTGCAGACCACATGACCAACTTTTTTTTACCAGCCCCAATGGCCCAGTCAACACAGCATCCATTCATTTTCATCATGAAATAGTTATGATCCTCAATGAGTACTAACGAGTATGTAAGTGACCCAACTGGATGTCTTAATGGGCACATAAGCAACCAAACACGAAATTAAAATTCCAGGAAAATCAGGTTTCCAACCTCTGTAACAGATCCTTTATTTTCTTTCTTGATATTTATGTTAGCAAATTAATGTTCTTCAATTAAATGCATTTGTTTAGAAATTCCAGCACTTTTCAAGCAGAAATGAGTGTTTTCAAGCATTTTACCAGTACTTTTGGAGCCGACATCAAATTCAAGCACTTTTCAAGGTAACCACCAAAATTCAAGCACTTTTCAAGACTGCACAAACCCTGTAAATGCACAGCTGGGACCCTGCCTTACCTTAATGATAAAGTTTCCAGTGGCCAGAGTGGGGTGTAATACCAAGTGATCTGCGACAGATCCTGCACTGGTGAATGTTAAAACATGGCAGTCCTGAGATGAGAGATAAAGATAACATTACTCAGTATCATAAAAATACAATTTACCACATTATGAAATACTGACAATAACGTTATTTTTCAGTTCACTGGGGATTTTTATTGAAGTCTCAGTAAAATATTATGCTTTCTTCCATCTTAAGAATCTAAGGTTAAGTGAGAGCAGGGGTGTGACTGTGAGTTAGTGTTCCTATGGGTAATTAATTTCTTACACTAAGGTACAAAATTAACAGAAGCAACAATCTCATTGTAACTTCTGGTACCTTAGAGATTTTTAAATTTACATCTTAAAATTACACAAGAAGGCCAGCAACTACTGTCAAGCCCATGATCAAAGCATTGCTGTAAAACATATAACCTTGACCCCAAGGTCAATGGTTGAGTGAGCATGTTGCAGAATGAATTGGGTTTTTATAGCGTCATAATGATTCATTCAAAATATTTAGAAAATCCATTAGGGGTTTGTAAATATAATCAAATGAAAAAAAATTAAGCAATATTTTAACACAAATTTCTATGACTGTGACACTGACTCCAAGGTCAAAGGGGCAAGCATGTCATAGAATATAATATCTTAGCTTCATAATGATTCATCCAGAGTATGAAAAAAATCCATTACAGGAGTTTAGGAAATATAAGCAAATGAAGAACTTTCACCTAAACCTTAATGCTAGTGAGTGATTTATCAAATTAATTGTTATGGCTTCATTATGATTTATGCCAAATATGATGAGAATCTATCAAGGGGTTTAGAAACTTTGAGCAATTGAAAAAACTTTAACCAAAACCTTAACACAAAGTTTCTCTGACTGTAACTTTGACCACAAGGTAAAAGGGACGAGTGAACATGTTGTAGAATGCATTGTCTTAGATTCATAATGATTCATGCCAAGTATGACAAGACTCTATCATGGGGTTTAGGAAATGTATGCAAATGAAAAATGTTAACCAAAAAATTAACTGTTGATGATGCTGGTTGTACAGTCACTGCTATATCTCATTTCCCACCATGTGGGCTCGTTAGTAAATCCAACTATGAAATTTTTGTGGGGTTTTTGATTACTGTGATGTACTCTGCCACTTTAAGTATTTGAATTTAGAAGTTTCTGACATTTTTTGTTGCTATTGTGTGTATTAACATACTAAATGTATATATCTATATATATTATTACTACTACTTTAATGTCTTTACTAATAAATGCGTGTTTATATGCATATGCAATGACTGCATTATACAAGCAATATAAAAATGTACACAAAGTTACTTTCCAATTAAAAATTTCAATATCATGCGTGTACTGACCTTCAAACCACATACAGCTAGGAAGTCTTCATTACAAGGGTTTCCAGTGATGGACAACACTGTGAATGGGATAGGAGCTGAGGCAAGTCTCTGAAATTCATAAGTTTTATTTAGTTTTACAAATTTGTTAACAAAAATTAGCAAGTGTTTAGAGGATCTAACAAGAATGCTAATTTTATATGAAATTTATAAAGCATGTCGAGTAACTTTCCTGCTTTGCAAACCTTATTGATATAACTTTAAATTATTCAAATAGTTTTATAACTTTCATATAAAACAAGCAAATTCCAGGGAATGATGTATCATGCTTTTCATTGGCCTCATCAATATCAGGCTGTCAAAACAATTTGGTTTAAATCCATTACAAATGAAGGCAGATTTTGTGTAGAAATGAAAGTGGGTGACAATCGGGGCTATAACTCCACTAATAATGATGAAGAATGCGGACAATTGAACTCAGCCAAGGTCTCATCAATATCTAGCAGGATACACAAAAAACTCTGTTTACATCCAAAAGTACTCAAGGGATTTATTGTGTAGAAAGTGGGTGGATCTGACAATCCAGCTATAACTGTACTAAACGATGTAGAAGGCCAACATTCAAATCCAATCAAAGTCTCCTCAATATCATGCTGCATACCAATCTGGTTGAAATCCAATAATAATTAAGTTATTACACAGGAACAAAAGTGGGTGGGTCTGACAATTAGGGCTTATAACTCGGCACACATTGACAACTGAACTCGACCAATATCAAGCTGCATACCACATTTAGTTCAAATCTAACAATAATTAAGGGAGTTTTGTGTGGAAACAAAAGTGGAATGGATGGATAGAAGGAAGGATGAATGGAAGGACAGAAGGACCAGCCTAATTTAATGTCTGCTCCCTAACCCCCCCCCCCCCCTTCTATGTAAAGCAGGGAACAATAAAAACAAATGCTCAATTTAATTTATATGAATGGTATGGAACTAAATAAAACAGTAATTAAAGTAGAAAGTGTGAAAAATATAAATAAACAACATGGAAGTATTAATCTAGTAAATATCAGTCTGTCAAAATTATTATTTTTTAGTTTTTTTCTAGTAACATTTTTAGAAGAATATTTTGCTGCAGAAGTACTTATACAGCCTGCTGACCACTGTCAAGCACTTTTTAAGTACTTTTTTCCACTGAATTGGAAATCAAGCACTTTTGAAGGCCACATCATAAGTTCAAGCACAAGGTATGAAACCCCACAGAAGTTGTCTGTCTTGGCTTTACTGATTAATGCACATGCCTAGATATATAAAAGCAAGATCTGAATCTGTGTGTTATTCCATTTATCAAACTTTTTTTATTAAACTTTACCGTGAGAGTGAGTTTCTTCTTGCTTGAGTCAGCCTGTTTAAGTAGGGCAGACAGCTGGAGAATTGTAATCTTTCCTTTCTCATGACTAACTGCTAGATGCTGGCGCTTTCCATGAGGTGAGGCCAACACACACATGGCAACTCGACGCAACATGTGCGCATTAATCAGTTGCCGAATTTGCTGGCCCTGGTCACCACTGTAGTTCATCCGAACATTCTCAAATGCTCCTTCCTGCGAGCCTAGTGTCACAGTCTGAAAGAATGGTCATGAAAAATTGATTTTATATATTATATGCATGATTAAGTCAATATAATATTTATATTTCAACTCAACACATCTACATCCACTTCCCCTTATCACTGTATCTTTTCTCACTCTCTTATTAACTTTTCATTATAAAAAAAACTTGCAGAATGTATGATCTTACATTAAATCAAATAAAAGGGAAAGAGAAGAAATATTAAACAAACTACTAGTGTAAAGTCTAAAAGTCAATAAAAGCAAGATCCAGAATTGAAAATTCAACATTATAACCCTTTTTCTGGAATATCAAATAATCAAACATGTGAAAAATTTTCAAGTAACTATATTTGTGTTTGTAAAACACATATGCCTCCACTGCAGACCAAAAAGAAGGAGTCCATGAAGTTAAAAACATTTTTTCAAAAATGGAAAACTTGCTATTGCATGAAAATTCATACAGGTCATCTACATATACATACAAACATGGTTATCTACTGTATATATTTACGAATAATCCGGGTCCAAATGCAAACAACATAGGCCCTGATATGCTGTTGCATTATGCGACAGCAGATCAGGGTCTATGTTGTTTGTTCTATTGATTATTCCTTACAAACTGCATAGACCCAGATCTGCTGGCACATTATGCGATGGCAGAACTGGGTATATGCAGTTTGCAGTTGGTTCTAGATTATACGCGAGTATATACGGTAATTTCATATGTCTAAAGTGGTTTCTGCTTAATAGTACTAACATGTTGTTTTTTTAATAAAAAATATCTAAGTCCCCAAATTTAAAAAATGAGTGATAAAATTAAAAAACTGCTATAATGGCTTGAAAATCTAATCAGGTCATCTACATATAAATACAAACAAACCTGCCAAATTTAATTTCTCTATGCTGAATGCTTTTTGCTGTTAAGTCCAACAAGGTAAAAAATGTGTATGAAATTAAACACTTGTGAAATTCCATCTCCAACCCAGATTAGTCCTTTTAGCAAAACCCTCTCTCCAACTGACATAACTCTTGACCTCTTAAATACCCCAAGTTGGAATCATGTTTTAATTAAATGTCTTCTTCTGGTATAAAATCTGGCATGCATGCTCAAATGGTCTTCATATCTCTGCGACTCTGTAGGCCTGCATATCTGTCTGTCTGTTACAACAATACATAGTTAACTGCATCGATGCCCCGTATGCATGGGGTGCATAAAGTGTGTAGCTCCTCTGGGACCCTTCTGCAAATACTGCAAAATTGTATGTTCCTAAATCACCACTGCGGTTATCCAAATACCCCATAATAATATTTTATATTTGCCCATTTGAAAAATTCTCATCAAGTCCTCTTGTTTTTCAGAGTAAATTCAATAAAATCCTAGCCTCCTTTCATATCCAAATGTCCCTGTATACAGATGATTCAAAAGAAGGGGATAAGGTTGGGGCTGCCCTTGCAACACCACATGGATCATCTCCTGCTGACTGCCAGAAGAAGCCTTTATTTTTCCTTTTTTAGAGCAGAATTTAAAGTCATGCACAAATCTTTTAACTATACTGAAACGGCTCCAAAAAAAAGTCATCATCTTCTCAGATTCCCTTTCCATACTGAAAGCCTTGCAAAACCTTAAATTTTACAACCCATTAATATCCCAAATCTAACAGAAATGAAATTCAATTATACAATCTGGAAAAAGTATTCTTTACTGTTGGCTGCCTAGTCATGTTGGTATTAAGGGTCATGGATGGGCAGATAAAGCAGCCAAAGCTGCTAAGTGGTCACCAATATCCTAATGGAAAGATTCCATACAATGGCTTCAAATATAATATAAATTAGCATGTTCTATATACTTAGCAGAATCTGTGGGAAAAAAACTCAAGAAACAAGCTTTGTAACATCAAACCCATCATTGGAGAGTAGCATCCCTTATATAAAACAAATTGCTGAGATGAGGTGCTGATGGCATCAAGGACACACATACCCAGACATGCTTACAATTCAAAGATGAACCTTAACCAGTGTGCATAACGGAGTGTCCACTGATAATGGAACACATTCTTATCCAGTCTGTTGATTTCCACCCTGTGAGACAGTTTTTTTTTTTTTTAATGTGAACTCAATTAGGGGACTTTATGATGATGTACCACCTCAAAAAATCTTGGACTTTTTGAGGGAACGCGGATTATATCAAAAATTTTGACCATTTGAAGGAATTTATATTTTTTACCTGTATCTTTCTTATATACATTTTACAGAATTGTAACATCTTTACCTCTTATATTTTATCTTCTAGTGCTTCATGTTTACATTTATTTGGAAGGATTTATCTTCCTAAAGTTTTTTGTGCAATTCTTGAAATTTACATTCCTAGAAGTTTACTTGTAATTGGCACAGTACCATGACTGTGTTAGCATGCCATTAAACACTAATACACACATACCTTTTGCCCTTACATTTTCTGATTGTCTGTCCATTTGTTTCTAGGTAATAGGTCAGGGGACGACAATTCCCAAACCCAACTATCTCAGACGACTACATTCCACTGTTGGACTAGTAAATATTCATGTAACAAGCCCAATTTTTCCACAATAATAGCAAATATTTTAAGTTTAAAATAGCTTTCCATGCATCTTCTGTTCCGAGATAGTAGGTTAATATTGTAATTGTTGTCCCCAGTGGGTGCATATTTTGACTGTACAAGATCTAAAAGCAACGTCTGGCTGGTCTGTCATTTCAGTTTGTTGGAGTTGAATATAAAGTTCCTTAAGGACTTTTTGACCCTTACTGTCAGTCATTCTGAATGTATTTGTCTGTGTCTGATGTATACTTTTATTGTATAAAAATACAAACATCATACCATGAGTTGATCTGTCATTTCTGTTTGTTTGGGCTTAGTATGCAGTTCTTCAAGGGCTTTTTTGGCCCTCAAATTGCTCCCTGTAGGGGACAAGTTCTGGTAGTTTTCTGTGAAGGAAGGCAGAATACTTTCCAACATCTCCAGGATGGTCTGTACTGTGTCAGATGACTCCTGCAACAAAACAGTTCATGTGTTAAATTTTAATCCAAGTCGGATCTATTTTAACTGTGTAAACAATGTTGACATTTTAACTAAAACATAGGAGAATCAATGTTTTCAGGTCCATATGATTTAATGACCGACTGACTAAGGGATGTTTAATGGCACATCAACGCATGAAAGGTTATATCATGCTGAGACAATTGAAGTAAAGTGTCTTGCCCAGTGACATACCACAGCTGTGACTTGACCTGGTCTAGGCTGGATTTGAACCCGCACACTTCTGGTCACAAATGTGGCATGCTAACTAATGGGTCACTGCAGGTCCATTCACTATACATGTCATATAATGGGTCACTGCAGGTCCATTCTCTATACATATCATATAATGGGTCACTGCGGTCCATTCTCTATACATGTCATATAATGGGTCACTGCAGGTCCATTCACTATACATGTCATATAATGGGTCACTGCAGGTCCATTCTCTATACATGTCATATAATGGGTCACTGCAGGTCCATTCTCTAACATGTCATATAATGAGTCACTGCAGGTCCATTCTCTATACATGTCATATAATGGGTCACTGCAGGTCCATTCTCTATACATGTCATATAATGGGTCACTGTAGGTCCATTCTCTATATATGTCATATAATGGGTCACTGCAGGTCCATTCTCTATATATGTCATATTATGGGTCACTGCAGGTCCATTCTCTATATATGTCATATTATGGGTCACTGCAGGTCCATTCTCTATACTTGTCATATAATGGGTCACTGCAGGTCCATTGTCTATACTTGTCACATAATGGGTCACTGCAGGTCCATTCTCTAAACTTGTAATATAAGGAAAAAAAAAAGTGATTCAATATAAAAAAGAATTCATAAGGATGTTGATATCATATAAGAGCTGCTGTTCTTTACTATAACTGACAATTTCTTTTTTAAAAATACTTTATTAGTTCTTAAATCTAATACATCTCAAATTATATGACACCTTACAGATAAAATGCCGTATGGCAGAGTCAATACTAGGATCTGACTGCAGGTGTGTTGTATATGACAGAGTCAATACTAGGATCTGACTGAAGGGTATATTGTAAATGACAGTCAATACTAGGATCTGACCATAGGGTGTATTGTAAACGACAGAGTCAATACTAGGATCTGACTGCAGGGTGTATTGTAAATGACAGTTAATACTAGGATCTGACCATAGGGTGTGTTGAAAATGTCAAGTCAACTTTATCATGTGCAGACTTACCAGATTAGCCAGAAGCTCTGATCTATAACTCTAAAATGGAAAATTAGATTTAATAATAATAATAATAATAATAATAATAATAATAATAGAAGTCAATTAAATTAGTACAAAAGTACCCTCCTTTGAAGACTTTTCTATAAGTTACATATGTAAATTATAACATTAGCTACAATGAAATAAAAATACCAAGTTCTTACTTAACATGTAGTTACTACATTTAAAAAAACTGAGAAAATTAGACTGATTGCATTGTGAAGTAATAACTGGACTGTGATTGTACATATCTGACCCTAAATGTCCCTGGCAGATAAGTAAACAAAATGATTAAAATGTTGGAAAGGTAATGATCCAAACACTGATGAGTCACAATATTGCATCAGCAGATACATTTAATGTCTTTTGATAATGGCATGGCATTCTTATAACACCCAATTAACATTTGATGTCTTCTGATAATGGCATGGCATTCTTATAACACCCAATTAACATTTGATGTCTTCTGATAATGGCATGGCATTCTTATAACACCCAATTAACATTTGATGTCTTCTGATAATGCTAGCATGGCATTCTTATAACACCCAACTAACATTTGATGTCTTCTGATAATGGCATGGCATTTTTATAACACCCAATTAACATTTGATGTCTTCTGATAATGGCATGGTATTCTTATAACACCCAATTAACATTTGATGTCTTCTGATAATGGCATGGCATTCTTATAACACCCAATTAACATTTGATGTCTTCTGATAATGCTAGCATGGCATTCTTATAACACCCAATTAACATTTGATGTCTTCTGATAATGGCATGGCATTCTTAAAACACCCAATTAACATTTGATGTCTTCTGATAATGCTAGCATGACATTCTTATAACACCCAACTAATATTTACTACATTTCTTCATGATATACCCATACTCAAAAGTAAGACCCCACCCTTCCACTTGGGGAAGCTTGTAGCAGACAGGGAGAGTCTCCCAAAATAAGCCCACCCCCACTTCTGGCCCAGGGATAAACCAAAATATCTGCAAATATTTATAATGCTTTGTAATTTAATTCAAAAGAGTCAAAAAAATTTTATTATTTTCTTTTAGTCCCATCAGCATGAAAAATGTAATTCATTAAATAGATCATTAAAAATTAGTGACAGATATTGTTTCTTACGGTAACATTTTGTAGCTCAATTAAAAAACATTATTCATAAAGCTAATTCAAAATCTATCAGCTGTATAGAATTTCTTAAATGTGAATGTAATACTTATCATGCTGTTTTAGTGCAGAATAAAAATGTGTTACCGTGATCCTGTATTGCCTGTACCAGTTGACTGCTGGCAAAGTTTGTGATCAATTCCAATTGAAAATAACATTCAACAACTTGTTTATTGATTCTAGCGATCACATCATCTAATCTTCATTTGAAAGATAGTCAAAAATTCTTTTCTTCACATTTGGAATGTCAAATTGATAACCGAAATCCTCAGAAGCTGTAATGACTTTGAGAATACCATACTAACATGGCTAACAATTCCGATTTGTGCATCAAACAAATCATAAAATTAATTACATTCCAATGCTTGTAAATCCAAAATATAAATGCACATGAACTGAGAGTATTTTTTAATGCTGACTTGTAATTTAAAATATCCTCAAGTGAAATCTATTCCCTGATCTCCAACAGCTATGTGTGTGGGTACAGATCTTAGTACTAACCACACTGGAAGATTAGACACTACTTTCCTGATCATGGCTTGGAAACTTTAAAGGATTTTTTATTAAATAAAGAGTAATATCCTCTCTGAATGTTTTTATGATAAAGATATTTCCTGTAAAAAGTAAATAAGGTGGTTTAAAGGAATGTCTCTTACTCTTCTGTCAATGCCTGCAACTTAGTGAATAGTGAAGTGTGGTACACTCAATATTTGATGATTTTACTCTAATATTACAAGGCCATATCTGATAATAAGCCCATCCCCAACTTTTTAAAAATTACATTAGGTTGGCTTCCTGGTCTTACCATTGTATAAATTCAGTATGCATTAATTTCCTGATTTGCTCTCCAATTATGATCAAGCCAATGTATAAGCTATTGTTCCAAATGCAAAAGAACCCTGACTGTAACAGAAATAAATTGTATTTAAAAGTACTCTGGCATCATTAAATGTTATCTAATGATGACATTTTTATTTAATTTAGGGATATGAGATTTGAGCAAGTTACTGATAGAAAAGGGTTCTATTTTACTGTTATATTTCATGCAAATTACTATGTAATTTTTTTTTATCCATACCAAATCTTAAATTTTTTTTGGCTTGGTAATAATGTCTGATTTAAAGTATAACAGTCCAAGCTCACCTCCACTTGCTGACTCAGTGATTCTCTAGCCTTGTTGACCTGCTCACTGGCTTTGTCGCCAGACTTCATTACATGACCTGGAGAGGAAAGTCGTCGCCGTAGGGAGCTGGGGAGGACGGTCTCCATGGAGAAGGGGGAGGGGGTACCCAAATTCTCATTACTGTCAATACCACTCTGAGGGGTTCGCTTCGCTAAAGCCTGGTAAATCACAAGAATTTTTTGTAATTATTCGACTAAGTTTTGCTTCACTACAGCATGTACAATCACAAGTTCCATTACCTTGCAGGGTCCATGCTGGACTCAAATTTTTGGGCAAAGTTAATTCTCTCCCCCCCCAAAATAGAGCAAAGTGGTATGAAAATAGGTAGAAGTGTGTCATGAGGTCAAAATTTATAATGTCCCAAAATGTCACTCAAAACATGTTTTGGAGTAAAAAAAACCATAAGAAATACTCCATGAACTTTATGAAAATAATTTTGAAAATCTTAGTTTGATTTAGCAAAGTAATATGTTTTTGCAAGACTGTAACCTAGAAAATACATTACTATCAAAAATGTATGATAGATATTGCAGTATAGGCTACTTTTATAGGATGAAGTGCTAAAAAAACTTGTCTACCTTAACTAGCAATCAGTCTATAGCCTCCATAGAGTCATAACTGCATTGTAATTGGGCAAAAAATGCATGAAAATTTACTCGCTTCTTTAAGCTTCATGTTTGAATTTTTGGCACATAGAAACCAATTTTTAGAGTAAAATAAGTTTCTTCAATAATACTTACCCAATCATAATACATTAGGAGTACATACACTACCTAACATATCCAGCCCTTCGAAGCTAAAACAGATGTTCACCATGGTGACAGAAATACTAAGTCGCCTGCTTGGCAAGGTGGAAGTCACATGAGTGGTCTCCCCTTGGATAGAGGAACTGGTGCCAAATCAAGTCAATTCCTCAGTTACTATTGAAATGGATGTGCACACTCTACCCAGGATGAAACTATGGACAGGGCTTGGAGGGTGTACCCATATTGTGATTGGGTAACTATTAGAGAAGAAACATTGTTTTACCCAAATACATTACCTGATCATAATACATTAGGATAATAGGTAATTGGAGGAGGGAGTTACTTTCCCTTACCTTGGAGTTGGCACTGTCTCCAGTATCCTAATGCATGTGAAACAGCTTTGCGTTTTGAGTGGTAAAGACTGGAGTTAGCGTATGGTTTATGCATGGATGTGGTTTGAAGAAAAAAATGTTACCCCTGCATATCCAGCAGAAGGAGAAAAACCTATGTCATTATGAAGCTGCTGAACAACCTGGGAAGGTAGCCTGTTGCAGTGCTGATATAGGTTTCACCAGGTCAAACTGAGCACTTTGGAATGAAAGGGCCCTGAGGTAAAAGCTACAGAATGCTATCCCTGACTTCAATCCATGACTTGGATGTCTATTAGGGAGCAGTTGTGCGCAAATGCTACACTAATGCACTAGCCTTGTGAGCCCGAACCAGAATTTCATCTGGTCAAGTAGTTGAATGCAGACAACCAATCATATGCAGTACAACAGTGCCTAAACTGAAATATCATCCCTTTTTTTTTCTTGAGTGGTAAGAACATGTGAGAGCTTCCTCTTCTTATCAGCTCAGTTAAAAGTAGGTACTAATTCAGAGTCCTTACACGGTTCTGTAGATGTCTTTGGGGCAAAGGGTCCAAAGAATACAGGAGTTTCAGAGGACTGGTTCCCCATGAGTGGGAGTCTGTTCATGGCAACAAAAGCAGAGGCCATCATGAGTGAAACCAAACCATAATGGCAGAACTGCAGACAGTTCTGATTGAATGGCAAGGCATGTACCTCACTGATCCTGCCTGCTGGAGCTTGAATGACTAGGAAGCAGATATTGTATGAGTGGAGAGTCAAGGAAGCTCTAGATATCTGCTCTAAAGGTGTCTTATTCAACCACATCAGAACCCATGGAAGATTCCATTTAGGATGAAGGGCCAAAGCCTTTGGTTGAGAGAAGTCAGAGTGTCTGAAACATGTCTGAAATTGTGGAACAGTGGCCCTTGATTGTGAAAGAAGCTAACTCATTCTCCTTGAGGAGTCAAAAGTGGACTTTAGCCAACCATGTTACAGAGGCTTTTAAAGAAGTGATTTCATTTCAATCACACCACTAGAAAAATGCTCTCCCTTTCCCCTCGTATGCTTTCAAAGTGGTGGGCCTTTTTGCCTGAGTAGTTCTGTCCACCACTTGCTTTGAGAACCATCTGAGGGCTTGCTTGATAGGAGGCAGGGATGCAAGTTCAGCATCTCTGTGCTTAGACGGAAGCCCTGAATTCATGATTGTTTCAGCAGGTTGAAGAAGGCAGGCTTTTACTCGGATGCATGGAATGTGGCAGACTTGGATGTGGAGTTGTTAATAATGACATTGCCTGAGAAAATCCCAAACCAGAAGGTAGAGGTCTGGGGACTTGGTTCCCACCTGACTTCTGATGCAGTTGATGACAGTTGAGTTGTCCTAGAGAATGAGAATGCCATTTTCAGATTCTCCTGCAACAATTGAAATGAATCAACTATGGCCTTTATCTACAGGAGACTGATGTGTAATGATTGCTTGAGAAGGTGCAATCCCCACAGTCATCTATGCAGATCATAATTTCCAGTAGCTGATCCTGCAATGGGATGCCTGCCATTAGCCATGTGAGGTTTTCCAATTATCTGCTGCTGCACTGATATGGAGCTGATGCAGAGAATCTGGGTTGAAAGGGTCCCTGGTCTCCCCATGTCTTGTCATTTGTGGCCTTTGGAAACTGAATTCTCATCAAGGGAAAGGGCTTGGAGAATGGTTTCCCCATTTGGCATGCTCTAGGACAGAGGTCTTTCCTGTTTCTCTGATCTCTCCTCGTAAATGAGAACTGTGCTCTAGGTTAATGGGTTTGCATGAGGATTGCCTCTTTAGCAGCCTGTTTCCTGGAGTCTTTTTCAGGACATGACAGAGAAGATTGGAAGAAAGACTTTACGGTGATTTTTCAGGAAGGTGGACATGAAGATAAAGGCATCTCTTTCTGCAAAACTGTAGATTAATGGTCACAGTTATGGCACTGACACTGTATCCATTAAGCACATGCACGATATGATACTGACTCCTAAGCATGACAAATGGGATTCTCAACAAAACGTCTAGACTGTGTTCAGACTGCTCAAAAAAAGCTATCGAAACAAAATATAGCATGGATTCTATCACCACTACATTCCAAACCAGTTGTTGTGTGTCAAGGAAGGATTTCCAGTCCATATGTACAAATGAAGATTTTTTGACATTCCAATGCCAGCAATATATCTTTTGACAGCGGGGACTTTGGTGTAAAAGGTTTTAACATTTCTGGGCCTGAAACATCTCTGTTGACAACTGGGACTTTAGTCTGAAAGGTTTTGACATTCCCTGGCCTGCAACATCTGTGTTGACAGCTGAAACTTCAGTGTGAAAGGTTTTAACATTCCCACAACCACAACATCTCTGTGGACAGCTGGGACTTCAGTGTGAAACATTTCGACATTCAAGGGCCTGGAACCTCTCTGTCAAAACTGGGCTGAAATTTGATGGGCGCATCATAGAGGTGAGAAAAAAAGTCCTGTTGACACTTGGGTCCTGAAAATGACTCTTAAAACAATGTATATCTGTGACTCAATCAGATTAGGGTAGTTGTTTGAATGAAAGCTGGAATTTTCTTGACTAAGAGATTGATGGATGTGGGAACTTTATAAATGGCAAATAACGGAGCAGGTGGCAGTGCATAAAACTTGCGGCAAAAGTCAGAAAACCTCTTTAGTCGCTGTGTGGAAGGCTAAGTTTTTTCTGGACATCGTTGGATTGAGAGAGGAAGATGGCATTTGCAAGAGTGAATCCCTAAACATGGTAAAGTGGAGTGATACAGAAGCCTCCTGTGATGCATGTGATGACTGAGCTGGTGAAGCAGGTTCAGAGAATGGTGAACATGGCTTGGGACCGGCACAGTCATTTCGAGTGTACACTATGTATGTCACTGATGGTTCAGGACTGGTACTGAATTTCTGGCTATGGGGCATCACCATAGTCAGTATGAGGTGAGAAGGTGCTGGGACTGGTGATGGATCGATCAGCTGCTGGTCAACAAACTTGCAAGAGTCCTGTACTGGGAAGTGCCAGGCGGTTTAGATTCCAGTACAGGTTATACAAGGCGTCAGAGTCACAGCCATGGTTGGAATGGGTACATCCAGATGTCAGGTGCTATTTATGTCTTGAAGCCAGGACTGGTTAAACAGGGAAAAAACATTCTGTACCTGGTCCTGGAAATCTATGGCACAAATTCTGGCTGTGTCTGAGCTGGTGTGGTCCATAACATGCTTATCAGGAATCCTAGCATCAATTTTTTGGAATTTAGGCAGCCCGTCTGGACTGGATAATACATCCTTTAAAAGGACTAAACGCCTATACAAGCGTATTACATCTTCCTATGAGCCTATACATACCTGTATACAGTCAGTAACAATAAAGGTCCCATAAAGAATAAATATGATGTATCCATTGCTCCAATTCCAGTACCTTGGATTTCTGTTGCGTTTTGGCAAAAGAAGAACTATAAACATTAGTTTTCCTCATGTATTATCTGCATCTTTCTTTTCTCTTGATCTCTGCTACCATTTTTCACCTATATACAGTCTAACTGACTGGTTTCTTGTTATGTACATTCTATTTTTACATTGTGAAACTATATTATATGTTCCAGTTTAAAATTTTGGTGCTGAAGTACTCTTCTCCCTACCTGTGTCCACAGGGAAGACTCCCATTCAAAACTGTATTACATACAACTTCTATTTTCCAGAATTTTGTCAACATAATCAAGAAGAAAAACTTGCTCTAAATATTCATAATAATTCCACAAAATCTGGAATGGTTGGCATCTCTGCATCTGGTGCCAAAGTACAGTACTGGCTGTGTTGCAAAAGATCACTGTAGCCTGTACTGAGGTGTGCATGTGTTGCCAGTATATCCACCAAAAGTCCAGATGGGCCACCATACCAAGTTGGTACTGGTCCCAAAGATTGAGACATGAAGATTGGTTTTGTCTGCGGCAACAAGGACAACAATGGGGCTAGTGTGGCGTGAAAAGCTCATGATGACCTGTACTACTTAATCTTCTTCTGAATTGATGAGCTTTCTGCCTTCAGGGATTCAGCTAAGAGGAGATTATCAACTGAGGTGGCATCAGCTGCAATACTTGTGGCATTTGCATTCTTGATTGTTCACTTCTTAGCTCTCTCATTCACCTTAGTTAGTTGTTTGGCAGAGATGGTCAACCATACATTTTCATATCAGTGTGAGAACACAATGAAAATATAGTCTGAATTGCACCCAATATATTTATACAAGTGGATAGATCAACTTCAGCCAAATTGAACTGTTTGCACCCCACATATTTAATACTACTCTTTGTGACAATACCTGTAGAGTGCAAAACAATGGCATACACAGGTGAAATCAATCAAGCATGGCAATGAATTTGCTGTGAAGTAAACACAAATAATAACGAAAAATACCTATGGAAATTACATGCCTGGCCTCAAAAAAATGAATTAACAGAACTTGACAGAATTCATAACCAAGGCTGAGCATTAAGTTAAACTCAAAGTACTAATGACAGACCCAAGGGCAGGCAATTCACATGTGCCAACATGTTTATTGTATGACAAATTTAGACAAATGCAGTGCAAAATAAGAATATGACAGTGAGAAATAGAAAAATAAATGAAGTATACTTCCCTGGTATAAGAAAACTCCCAAAAATCACTCAATTTATGAAAGGACACAAGTGAATTCTGTATTTGTCAAGACTTGAGAAGGATCATGTTTCCCAGCACAAGTCGAAACAGTTACTGACGAACTGATGCGATCTTGTGCCAATCCCTCTATCCAATAAAAGACCACTCTTGTCTGATTTCCAACTTGACAAGCAGACAACTTTTCAGCACTTCTGTTGCTTTTTTAGCTTAGGAGAGCTTGATTTGTGAGGCAGTGATGTACTGTTAATGTATTATGATTGGGTAAACATATTTGAAAAAGAAATGTAATTGCATTCATAAATAACCTTTTTAATGACACAGAAGTTGAGAAAAACACATGAAAATACTAAGTTTAAACTGTTTTACATTGTTCTTTGAACTGAAGAAGACATGAGTTGATACTGTATTGAGAATACAAAATCATTCAATGGCAAAAAAGGCGGGTAGGGGAAGTTGAAAACGCTGACTCAAGAAAAGGAAAAGTTCACTTTCTCTGCAGTTTCAGCCAGGTCGGAGAAAAATGATCCACCGTCATTTGAAAAAGGTTATGTGAATGTTGTTATGGCAGCCAAAATCTTAGTCACAATCAGCTGACTGTAAAGGAGTCAGAAGAGTAAACCTTGCTAAAATTATCAAGACAGGGAAAGTGAATTTCAGGTACTTATTTATCATATTCCAAGGTTCTGCAAATTATTCCCTAGAGTATATTTGGTATAAGTCCATCTTCTTCACAAGTGATCATTCTCTTCTACATGATTCAGCATCCACAAGGGATTTTTTTATATAGTCCAATCTAGTGTTTTCTTATCCTCCCCAAAGAATTTCACAAGAAGATCGAAGTCACAATTTCCAACTGATTCTTTTTCATCTTAAGTGGCAATGAATGCATTCATAGATTTTTGAAAGTGAAGGTCACTTCAATGGAATCCTTTGGGACTCTCTCTTGTTCATCATCTGTTGCAAGTTTTTTAACAATTTTTGTTCTGATGCTGGTTCACTGTCTGGCAGCTTTGTATCCTTGTACATGAGGTCAATACCTTTACTTACAAGTTTCTCCTGCAGTTCTGTTTAGCAGTGCAATTTACTACTTTTGGCTTTGGATGTAGCCTCAAATACACTTTCCAAAGCTGCAGGTACAACAACTATATCCAATTTATGCTTTTGAAACAAAAGATTCAATTGAGTAAATGCTGTTACAACATCTATTAGCATACGCATGGTGGAAACAGATCAGTTAGTGTTTTTATAATTTTCTTTTCCTCCTCATTCGTTTTTCTTTTAGCTGCTGGAAGTATCCAACAAGAGGTTTCCATGACAACTACATAAAATGCCTCATAAAGCATCCCAATAAATCTCATAAACTTCCTTTAGTTTGACCTCTTCATGTTCTAAAACTGTATGAATTGCTCTTAACTGTATAATTCTATCTGTGGATCTTTTAAAATAGTAGAACTTATCAGTTAATGTCTCCTGGAAAGTCTTTCCTATGAAAGATTATCATCAGCTGGTCTATATGTGCACAATGCCAAATGATGGGCAAAACAGTGACAGTTTATTGCAAAAGGATTCAATACTTAGATTTTAGCTGAGAGTCGAGATCATTGTGCACTAAAAAGACTAACATCACAGACCCATCCAACCAAATGAACTGGTAGATTAGTGTATACAAAGTAGATTGAACAGTACAAACCCAGCTCTACCATCACAAAGCTGGCGGATCATTGTGAACTAAACTGACTCAAATATCAATCAAGATGTTTTATAATTAAAAGATTTACTTACTTTACACAAGCCTTCCTCTTTTGCCCCACAGTCACAGAAGAAAGATCCAAACTTGGCATAAGTCAGGTCATGGTCCTTGTGACAAACCTTGGCACAAACAGTACATACACCTACCCCATCGACCATCTTACATGTGTGACAGTGATACCTGTGGAGGGGAGAAATAGTTCATAGTTAAACTCAACTTCATATAAGATGCATTTACATTTTTCTTCACAAATTTCTGCTCTCTGTCTTTGTCTCTCTCCGGAAGCCACATGACACCAGTTTATGGCAGAAAAACAACCACCCACAACTCCCCTTCCCAGATGACACTGGTACTGATTTACAGCAATGCCAATTAGAACAAATTCGGTCAAATTCCTTGCTTGAGGCGGAGCTGCAATGGCCAAACTCACAATCAGTTAGTTGTGGGTTCAAATCCTGCCCAGACCAGTATGGGTGGACTGCTATGGATTATATCTGGGCATGATACTTTAACTCTCATTGCCTTGACATTCAACAGTCATTAATGTGCTGATCTGTTATAAAAGTCCACAACCAACCAACCAACCAACTCTCCCTCCATGCAATATGATAGAAAATGCTGTGATACAGTCTATTTTTCTTCATCTTAATTTTCATTATCTATTCCTCTAATACTTGCACAAGATCATGAATGGGAGCAGTTTATTGAAATATGAAGTAATAATATAACTGACAAACAAGTTTATTATTATTGTTAGCAGCAATGGTCTGCATCATCACACATGATCAAGACAAACTGGTGTTTCATGGCTTTTGCATCAAGATTATTAACAATTCAGCAACATCAAGATTGTACTACTTGTGACATATATGATGGGGTGGGGGTCAAGGAATGAAAAATTGCTCACATAAATTGGGTCAAAGCTTCTCAGTCGGCTCTGCTAGTAAAACCCTATTCTATGACTTAACATTCAAATCTGATCTTACTAAAGCCAGTATTTTAAGTGGAGGCTGAGTGGTCGACTGGTTGCAATTCAGGACTTGGGATAGAGATTTAAAGGAGAATGTAGTTTCTCAAGCAAACGGTTGGTTGATTCTTGTTAAAAGCACATCAACACATAAATGACTGGTTAGTGTTGAGGTTATCGGAGTTAGTGTCTTGTCCTGAGACACAACATGGCAGCTAACTTAGGCTGCTCTTGACAGAATTTGAACCGATGGCCCACTGATTTGGAGTTTGACACAAAAATAACCACTACAGCTCCCCCACAAGCAATGAATTTTACCATGTTCGTTCCAGCTGGCACAGCTGTAAATGTCACATACAAAAATGATTAGGATAATTAATCCACTTTTTTCCCCTGAATAACTGATTCAAAGTTACAAGCCTGTGTTCTCTCCAGGCTTTTTAAGAATGACAGGCCCCAACATGCTTAGAAAAATTACTGCCAGTAAGCAACATGCCTTCAATCACCTGACATGTCTTGATTTCAAAAATCGCATTCTTTAAGACTTTACTCAAAGTGCTGTAAACTACCTTCAAGGCATTTTATGTGTCCTTGGTTTGATATTATTCTGCAAATTACTCTTACAAAATAGGAGGTGCAACAAAGGTGATAATTAATCAATTAAACAATTAGATATTGATTAGTTTGTAGATTAAAAGTCCAGCCACTTAAAAATGCAATTTCAAATGATAGAGGTCATAGACCACATGGTCTGAGCTATGAAGCCCAAAATGCCTTAAGAAAATCATGGGAAGAACCCTGCAACCACATTTCTTTAAAGTTTATGCTACATTTGTGGAAACACTGATGGCAGTTCATTTGATATTTCAATGGGAGTTGGTAAGTTTCTACATGTACTATGTTTTTGAAATGACTATAAAAAAAACAGGAGTCTCTCAAAGGGAATGATGCTGTAATGGCCAAAGGGAATAGTAGGAATTCATGAGAGATTGGTTTCTTCCCATCTGTTACCTTTTTTATTTGCTTAGTATTAAAATCATATTAGATATTCTTGAGAAACTCCAACACACCAAAATTTGGTAACACATTTTTTTCTCTCATATGTTTCAAATACCATGTTTACAAGATAAGTGCAGTTAAAAAAATCTTTGTTATAGCCTTTTGATCTGGAAATCATTGTTTTGAAAAAAAAGAAAAAAAAAGAAGTTATTGAACCAGCTATTCTTCAGATATGTCCACAAACTGGGTTTTATAAAAGTTTGTTTATATTTGTTTGTGTTATCATGGTCACATGCCATCACAAATATCCCTCCCTCCCAGTCCAGACATTTGACCTGGAAATCAATGTCAGAGTGCTGACTATCAACTTTATTACTGAAAAACAATGAAATACAAAATCTGGTCAAGATTCATTTGTATATGTACCAGTCACTGTGTTTTTAAGCTCAGTGAAGTACAAAATGCATGACTTGACTCAAAAGTTAAGTAGGTCTGGTTTTCAAACTAGTTCACAATAGTACACACACGTTGGTTGTCAGATATGTGCAATGTTCATTTTGGACCAGGTCAGTTATGAGGTTTCTAGGCAGCCCATCCAAAAAAGACAACACGTTTCTTTACGTAACCGACCTATATGATTGTATTCCATCTTCCTATAAGCCTTCAATATCTGCACAGTCAAAAACAATGTAGGTCCATAAACATTAGTCCTCACGAAAAATCTCATTCTTTCTTTTCTTTTCATCTATGCTGCTATTTTTCACCTAATTACAGTCTAATAGACTGGTTTTAATTGTTATGTACATACTATTGTTTACAATGAGAAAATACCTTCTCTGTACCAGTCCATCATATTGGTGCTAAATTATTTTTGTCCCTACATGTGTTCTCACAGAAAACTCCTGTCCAATATTTTAGATTTTCCAGAATTTCATCAATATAATTTAGAATGCAGAATTTTCACTAAAAATACATAATTCCACAAAATCTGGAATGAATAACATCTCTGCATAGACATAATGCAAGAAGTGTTTTATTTAAAATCCCATGTCAATGCCACAATTCAAGGGGAGTTAGTGATTGAGGATTTTTTAGATGGCCACTATGGTTGCTATTTTGGAGGTCAGATTAGCAACATTTTCATTTAGGACATGCTACATACTGTTACATTGTTTAAGTAAAAAGTCTGTGTTGATACAACCATCCATTTACGATAAATAGCCATAAGTGTTTCAAGATGGCTGCCAAGACAGCCATTTTTGGAGGTTACATCAGCATCATTGTAATATAGGACTAACTACAGTCAAACCTGTCATCAGCAGTCACCCATGGGAAAAGGCCAAATTGGCCTTTGTAAACAGGTGACAAATGAATGCAGGTTCACCTTTTAAACTTGGTTCTTGAACAAATACCATGCAATGAATACCATTATTATTATTATTTCAGACAAATGGCATAATTTCCAATTCAAAGAATTCATCATACAAATTTATCATTCATAAATTATATACAACAAGGAGGTAGCTAGCTTAGCTGCTTCTGTAGTGAAGCTGAAGTCTGCTGTATTAAAAGTAACAGATATAGAAAGGGTCAACCCAATGATTGACAGATCACTTTGTTCAAAGATGTGTGATGCCTTTTAAGCTGAAAAACCCATCATGCATTTACTATCAAATGTGCCAGAGTTTGTCCTTAGTTCACTTGCAGAATTTGACATTTTTAACATTCCTTGAAAATTTTGAAGCAACAGAATATCTTATAATTTTGAAGCAACAGAATATCTTATAATTTTGAAGCAACAGAATATCTTATAATTTTGAAGCAACAGAATATCTTATAATTCTGAAGCAACAGAATATCTTATATGAAACTGTGACTGTAGTTTTGGTCTATTATCTATTCTTGGATTAAAAGGAGTAACATAATGATAAAAATGCCTGTTAGCATTTTCATCTCAAACATAGATGGATATTTAATGACGATTTATTATGTACACTGTAACTATCTTTTCATTTACGTCTTGGACCACAATGCATTTACACATATGATTTATGTAGACTTGTCCCCAAACAATTGCTATGCAGTAAACACTGATGAAATTGTTCAATAGGTCATAAACTAGAGGAAATTCAGGGTCAAATTTGTTCTCCACTAATCGTTTCTGATGCCTACATTTGATAGTCATCTGAGCATCACTCTGCAAAAAAAAAAAAAAAAAAGGGGGGGGGGGCTGTTATATAAGAATGACAATTTACATGAAGTATCTACAAAAACAAAGAATTTCTAAGAAAATTTTGTAGTTTTCTTCAAATTATCAAAATAACAATGGGCAGATTATCCAGTTTAAAGTTACAATGACAGACTGACTTGTGCATGGTGAATATAAGCAAGATCAGGCATGTTAATTCATGTGACATATCTGTATGTAAACAATGCCTTTCTATTTAATACAAATGCTTCATTTAACAGCTGATATGCTAGAGTACAGCTTTTAGTAGTAAGAAAGCACTGTTTGGTTTGGGGAAACACCTGGCAACTGACTGCAGAAAGCAAGTGACACCTGGCAACTGACTGCAGAAAGCAAGTGACTGTTTAATACATGACTTTGTAGAATACATTTCATGGGGAGAAGTGGGAATGGTCATAGATACCAGATGACTGCTAAATAAAGGTGACCATTAAGTCAGGATTAATTGAACATATTCCAAGAAGTGTTTTAGTGAATACCACACACTGATATGATCATCTGTTCAGGAGGAGCAGTCATAACAAGATTTTCATGATAACTGCTACGGTGGCTATATTGGGAAGTCATATTGGCACCATTATCTTTCTGACCATCTACATGTCGTAAGAAGTCTTCTTTTGAAAACACAATGTTGATCTGACCATCTGTGCAGAAGGATTGGCAATGGATGTCTGATTGGCATCATTTTCATTTCAGACCATCTACAGGTCATAACAAGAGTCTTTTTGTGAAAACCCAAAGTCAATATGACCATCTGTTTAGGAAAATAAGCAATGACAAGATTTTCAAGATGGCTGTCATGATGACCTTGTTGGATATCAGATCAGAACAATTTTTATTTCTGACCATCAACATGTCATAAAAAATCTTTCAATGAAAACATAACCTTGATCTGACCATCCAGTCAAAAAGATTAGCAATGAATGATAGACCAGCACCATTTTCATTTCAGACTATATGTACATCATAAGAAGTCTTGTAGTGACAATCCCATGTGTTTTGGCGAAGAAGAAAGAGCAAGATTTTCAAGACAACTGCGATGGTGGGCATACTGAATGCCAGATCAGACCATTTTCATTCAAGACCATTTATAAGTTATAGGAATGGATGAAATTAATTTATGAACTGAAAGGAATCAATATTCTGGCACAGAAAGTATGAATGTTTTAAATCAAATCTGTTTCTATTTTGCGACTCTTCAATAGCACACAAATTCAAACTTGAATTTGCTATCTGATCAGGCACTAAAATACAGGATTCATCAACAGAAACACATATAGCTGTATTGAAATTCATGTAACTGCACTTATATTGAAATTGTACAGGATAAACATGCAACATTTTAATACTCTGCTTAAAAGCATCCTTTCTGGGATGGAGAAATAACAAGGAATGAACAACACCAAGCATTTTGTTTTCATCTCAAGAACTAATAATGGCAATTACATTATAATATGCAGTTAACTGAATTACCTAATTATGAAGGAGTGGTTATATGAAGGTAAGAGTGGTCTCATATTATCTTTCATGGTCTGTAGGCTTGCACAAAATATATATCATGTTAATTGATTCATTAAAAGGTTATACACAATTACCCAAATCACCTGACTATGAAGGAGAGGTCAGATAAAGGTGAGTGGTCTTATATTAACCGTCATGGTCAGCAGACTTGCAAAAAAAATAACATGTTAATTGATTTATTAATTACAAACTTAGTTTTTTCCACCATTACCTGTGAAGCAGATCCCACTGTATGTGTGTATGGTCTAGTGTTGAATATCCTTCATTTTCATTAGACTTTCATAGAAAAAGAAAAGCAACAGAAATAGTGACTTTGCATGCTTAAAAATAGTGACTTTCCATGGAACCTTACACAAATGGTTTACCACTTTATAAGTTGGTTTGAAACCTTCGCCATGTACTCTTGGCCAGAGTTTTCCTGACTGCCAGTTTTTGTAGTACACTTTCCCTACTTTATTTGACATTACTGACATTACATTTGTTTTTGCTGTTACTGGTTTATCAGTGCCAAGAGACAATCATTTGGACATGTGTCTTATGTGATATTTCTGCAGTTTGTAAACTATTTGGGACTTAGTTGACTGGAAAAGGTGCCGACAAAAACCTGCGCAAGTCGCCTATGCAGCAGCGACTAAAGAGACCTGTCACTTCCAAGCATTCTGGTAATATAAGTCAACAAATCAAACTTACAATCAGTTAAACAATAATTTTTAAAGGTTTTTTTTCTTTTCTTCTTCAACTGAACTATCTGAAGTGGCAGCTGAAAATTTCCCATTTTTCAATAACTTGGACCAATTTGTGCAGAAATACAGGGCTTTTCCTGATCAGGAACAAACTTATTCTTATTCCCAGGTGTTTCATGTTTTCCCAGTAGTGTGGGAATCCTGCCATCTGTTCAGGAAGAATAGCGATAATAAGATCTTCAAAAGACCATTTTCAGTCTTTCCAGTACCCTTTTGTAAAAAAGTAGGGATAAAGTGGTTAAGTAGGGAAAACGTAGGAAATAAAATAAGCAGATTCTGTGAATTTTTGTCCCCTGCCTGGCATGGTGAGGTCATCATCCCTTAGTCTCAAAAAGATATAAAATTATAGAGTGTAAAGGAAAGCAAGATAGGAAATTTAAAATATTGAGCTGTAACCGTTACCTTGATGATAGTACCCCCAATGTGATATATGACACACCTTCATCTGATGATATGTTAAGTACACCAAGTTTCAACCTGTAATCTTGAATAACTTTAAAGTTATGGAGCTGAAGGGAAAACATGGTGAAAACATGAAATATTGAGCTGTGATTTCGACCTTGAATACAGGACTCCAAATGTGGTACATGCAGGGCTGACCAAATTTATTTCATGGTTTCAGAAAATTCACTTGTCCCACCTACCTTTCAACTTGCCCAAAAATTTAAATCACCTGTCAAAATTTGATGAGATGTATGCACTTTAATCCATAGAAAGAACAAACAAAATAATGTACAACATATTTATTTCTTAAAAGAATTACATTTTTCAAAAACATATTGATATTATACATTTTGTTACATCAGAGGTTTTCAGTTTTTCATTGTCCATGAATCTTATATTCCAATATGGTAGCATCAGTACATGTACTTCCATTAGCAAGAATGGAAAGGAATTTACTTGAATTCAGACTTTCCCTAACTTCTACTCTCAGGACTTGATCAATTGATAGAATGAAGTCTCTTGCCCTAAGTCTGTTCTTATAATTAGCACCATGTTTAACACCGTTTTTCTCCTGGAGTGCACAGAGCAATTTTTCATATAAAAAAATGGTTTTTCATAATGGACTAGGCTGTAGGTTGTGTTAAAGAGAGCTCTCATGTTTTTTTTTTCATTTCAGTCTCATATAGTTTTGAAAGGGCCTTTCCAAGTGAAGTGTCAGCAAATCTAACTTCAGCGATTTTCTGCACATTTTGGCTAGTCTTATGCATAAACTGTGCTGCACAGGCCTTGTCAGGTCCTGAACTGTCATGAGACTCGACTGGTTCAGTCCTGAATTTGTCAGTTCCATTGACAAAGACATTGGTTGAATTTCCAACCTGTGCCAGTCTGGAATATTGTTTGCAATAAATGCAAAACATTTTTCCTTCTGAGTCAATGAATACAAGTTAGGGATAACTATCAACCCTATGCGGCTGAAAATTTCTCAGTCTCTTATCAGTGTCATATTTGACATTTCTGTCACTACTGATTCTGGCTTATGTCTCTTCAATGGAGAAATAGTTACCTCACACTCAGTGGCAGTTTTACGTTTTACCCCTCCACTTTCACATGAATTTTCCCTCTCCAAATCTTCCTTATTAACTTCCTTGTGAAAATAACTTAGTAAACTTGCTTTATCCACATAGTAAATATCACCCTGCTTGACAACTACTTCTAAAATGATCATAACATACATTTTATCCTTTAAATATGAACAGAGACAGTTCCTAAATCAGTGTAATTATTTCGCTTCAAATGTAATATTGGACGTGAAATTTAATTCTCTGTATAATCAATTAAAATTTAAAGAATCATCACTGCCATTTAATCACTTCATAAAGGGAACCAACACTAATGTTGGTAAAGTACCTTTCAATTAATTTAAATGGATTGACTCAATGGATTAAAATAAAAAAATGAGTCATTTGTGAGGATCTGGTTTGAGTAAACAAAATATAATGAAGCCATTTAAAACACTGCTAATTAATCATACCAACTTTGTTTTGTTTCACATGTTTTGATTGGCCAATAATATGGTTGCTTAGCCCAATTGGCGGTCAAGCAGTAATAGAATGTGTGCATGTCATCAACAGTTATCAATGACCACCAGCAGATGTGATACAGGATATAAATAAATGAATCAAGCATTCAGTATGCCCAGAGGGCTTGGATGGCCAGATAAAGGTAGATAAAGTGATTATGGCATGAAAATAAGCAGTTGCCCAACTTTTTTAAAATAGGAAAAAAGCAATTGTCCTGGACTAGCGACTTCTAAAATTTTACTTGCCTGACTTCGAAAATGAATAGTCGGGGACATCTGGCTGTGGGATTTGCTCAATCCTGTACATGACAGACGATTTAGTGATGATGTATAAGTATACCATATTTCATCCCTTAATCTCAAATGGCTTTTAAGTTAGGGAGAAAATGTGAAAGTGCGATGAAAATATAAAATATTAAGCTGTGCCCTTCACCTTGAAGATAGTACTCTAAATGTGTTACATGACACACCTTCTAGTGATGATGTACAAGTATACCAAATTTATCCCTTAATCTCAAATGTCTTTAAAGTTATGGAGCAGGAGGGAAAGTGTGATGGAAAATGTAAAATATTAAGCTGTGGCTCTCGTACGAAGCTTTTCAAAAGCTTCTTGAATCTCACTGTTTTCCCTTTAGTCCTTTCATTCTTGATCACAAAATGGCAGCAAATTAAATCAACTTACCAGTGTTGATTCATGAACTCCTTCTGAGTTATAGTAAATGTACACAGCTTGTTGTTCAAAGATTCTTCATCCTGAAGAAAAGGTAAAGACAAAATCTCAGACTTATAATTTGATAAAGTTTAATTAATTACAATACAAGTCCCATGATGGGATTACACTATTGGCAGACATCCTGTGCAGTGTAACTGCAAAGGATACACTAAGTATAGCTGTCACCCATGGGAATCAAACCCTATACAACTGTTGTGTAGTAAGATACACATACCACTAGGCTGATAGGTCTGGACTATCTTGGTTGATTAAGATGTGGTTTTACTACCCTTGACCATTACAGCAGGTAGGTTTTGATTTAAATATCCCTGATAATAAACTTTTAATTCCTAAAATGGGGCTAAAACCATTTAATCGATAACTGATGTCACAGGGTACAAGTACAACCATAACCTTCAAGTTTGTTACATCTGACTTTCTGATCTGTTGACTATTTGAGGAATTCCCAGCATATTTATAAATTATAAGCAGTCCACACTGATGCAAGCATTAGATATAGAAGCTAAGACTGGAGGGACAAGTGAAAACTATGTGACTATCTTGTGCATTGTGATTCATGTCACACTAAGGAAAACACAAAAAGTCACAGCTTACAGAGTCCTCTACGCCAGAGTCCTCCTCTTCATGGGTGAGCTCCTCAGTCCAGTCATTGTCTCCATCCTGAAAATCAACCATAGCAATAATCATAATATCATAATCAACCATAGCAATAATCATATCATAATCAACCATGGCAATAATCATAATATCATAATCAACTATGGCAATAATCATAATATCATAATCAACCATGGCAATAATCATAATATCATAATCAACTATGGCAATAATCATAATATCATAATCAACCATGGCAATAATCATAATATCATAATCAACCATGGCAATAATCATAATATCATAATCAACCATTTCAGCATCGAGTATTAAGGATATTATTAATCACTTTGAATTAAATGACCTCTAAGTCCACGACAGCAGCTATATAGATATAATAATGATTGCTGACCAATCAAACACACAGCTAGTTGTGAATGTTTACCTAAGCACATCACAACTCCACATTTTGTCATTCTGTAGCAACTTTATTAATGTTGTTTACATGGAATACCATTTTCATCTTATATCTCTAGAAGAAGGATCATTAGAGGAGATATACAAGTTAAAAATCCTATTTATGCACTCCAATAGTTGAACCTTAAAATTATCAAAATTTGGTGACATATGACAATTTGATAATTTGATAGTCTTTTTATGGTGTATATAGCTATTTAATTCCTTTTTTGCTACATTTGTATTTGGACTTAACATACAAACATCTCTGTTTCAAATACTTAATGATTCTAAGCTCAAACTTAAAAGCTTTTCTGGGATTATCGTTCAAAGCTGACACACTTTTGGGGGAATCATTCTCTTCACAAATCAATGTTGTAGTGATCTTCTAATGAAGAAAAATAAAAAAGGTCTAAACTGGACAAAAAAGTATTGAGGCTGAAATATGGAAACTTAGGTGATAGTGAGTACCTGGTATACAACATGTGGAAAAGAAGTGAATTACATTACTTTTTATTTTTCACTACACTTTATAAGACTTTTCTACTTACAGTCTGAACAGAATGACATGTCCATTTGACCTTTTAGTGAAATATTCATGAGGGACTAGTCCACTAGCAAAATACATATTGGTGTGCAAGCATCTGGTTTGCATGTTCTGGAGGAATTATCCTGTGAACATCCAGCATGTGCAATGCATGTATACTACTACAGCATTCTCTCTAGAGGTCTATGTCATAATATTTACTCCAGGTTAGGCCGTAATATTTACTCCACTGTAAGGGCAAATAGATAAGTCAGGTAGGTTGAGCTATATCAATGTCTTACTAGTATCCAAAAATGGTCCAAAGTCAAAATATTTTTAGGTTAGAAAATGTCATAAAAATGCAATGCAGATAATATCGAGTAACTAACCTTAATTCCTGGTAGTTCTATATCCACAAGTGGAGACATGGGGCCTGACCTGTAATTCATATTAAATATGATAGACAAATAAAATCAATTTCATTTGCTTGTGCAAAGTAATCATAGAGATTGCAAGTTATCAAAATGAGCTTGGAGATGGAAGCAGTAAGAATACAATAGGGGATCATTAACCTTAATAATATCCTGTTGTAGTTATTAACAATAAGCAAACATTAACCTTGGTATTACCACCAGATACTGAACATGTCAATGAAGAGATGCAAAGGGAGTAAATTAATGACTTATGTGATAGTGGATGACAATTTATCATTTTACAATCCCTGAACCACCCAATACTATGAATTCAAAATTGTTCCCTTGGTACCAACTTTTGTGCATTTTATTTGTACCATGTACAATTTATCATTTTGCAATCCCTAAACCAGCCAATACTATGAATTCAAAATTGTTCCCATGGTACCAACTTTTGTGCATTTCATTTGTACTATGTACAATTTATTATTTTACAATCCCTGAACCAGCCAATGCTATGAATTCAAAATTGCTCCCATGGTACCAACTTATGTGCATTTCATTTGTGGATTTTATTGCTACATACCATGAATTTAAAGATGCAATAAACAATAATTCATTCATGAAAACTATAAGACCCCCTTTAACAATTCACAAATTTGAGTAACAACCAAAATGTCACTTCTTGTATAATCATGAAAATGAATATGTACAAAAATAGATGAATTCAAAGAATTAATCCAACTATCACTTTATTCAATGACTTAGGTAGAAAATGATCCATTGAAAATGAGTACAAGGTCGCCACTGTACCTCCAGCTCTTAGTTTAGGATCGTTCTAGAATTAGATAAGTGAGGAAGTAGGATGGCACTTTTTTTTTTACAAAAAAGACTTCACCTTCCATAAAGTTTTAATTAGAATGGTCAACATATAAGATTTAAAAGTCTTAATTATCCCTACCAAATGTATGTTATTTAGGTTAGTAACTTCTGACCCTCCCCCCCCCCCCCCCATCTATGTTCTGGAACTGTTGTTAGTTTAAACCATAGTCAAACAGATGAAAAATTGTTTTATTGTTGTGGTTTTGTAAGACAGATATACAAGTGAGTTGAATCATAATTTATTGTATGCAAAGGTAATTTGCAAATTGGAATCAGCACTATACTATTAGTTACATGGTTTGTTAGTGACCCAGTATAGAATGATATTGAGCAAGTATCAAACTTGTTAGTGACCCAGTATGGAATGATATTGAGCAAGCTTCAAACTTGTTAGTGACCCAGTATGGAATGATATTGAGCAATTATCAAACTTGTTAGTGATCCAGTATGGCATGATATTGAGCTAGTATCAAACCTGCAAGTCTTTTACTGAATTTGACATTATTTTCACATCGAAGCATGGCAGGGAAATTCTGAGTGACTTCATGACAAAATGACATCATTCATAGCATCTTATAACATTAACCTGGTTTATTTCCTACTGACTGGGTACATTCTTATATCAGGTTTTCACCAATAAAAACACAAAAAACTAATCCGATGTGGGGCAATAATTAAATATGGGTACGAGCAGGTGTTTAGTGTTTAAGATCCATAAACAGTAATGCTTTATTGGAGGGGGAAGGGGGAGAAGTCTGTTAATTTAGATCACTTTAGACAATACAGAGATTTTTCACATATTAAATATCAATTCTTTTCATTTTCTATGACAAACTAAAAACAAAGCTCCTTGTTTTATGACTTTCAAAAATGCTTCAAAATAATTTACTGTATTTGTCATAATACCTGAACTGTGCATTAAACAAAATATTATTTGAGTCAATCTCATGAGTTTGAAGTTCATCATAGTAAGTACACACCACTTCTATGTACATGCTAGAAGAGTTAGCTCCCTCAATGTTGGATGCTCTCCCCCAAGGAGGTACATTCTCTTTTCCAATTTGGTCATGCTAAAAAAGAGCATGTATGATCTGTGTTTTAGACTATTTTAACCAACAAAGTTAGAAGTAAAAAGACATCTGGCATGCATCAAGATAGGTTTCAAGAAAAGTGTGATGTTCAAGGCAGGTTTTAGCTGTGGCTTTCCTCCCACAATGGCATGTTAGTATCAAGACAAGTTCATTAAACAATGGATATTTGTTTGAGAGTTTTGATTAGAAAGAGGGGTGTGTATTTATTAAGGCAAGTGCAGATGCTAAGTTGAAAGGGATACTCACTGTTCTGTGTTTCTTTTGAGTGCTCCCAGAATTTCTCCAATGTAAGAAAGAAGACAGCATAAGGTGTCAAATAAATTCTGAAAAGAGATATTGCAATATGAAATAAGATAAAAATATACTTATCAGCATATCACCAATATGTGAGACTGTGTTAAATCTTGACATATATATAAATATATTTGATCATCTGAAGAGACATTACCATGAGACTGTGTTAAATCTTGACATATATGTAAATATTTGGTCCCTGAAGAGACCATACCATGAGATAGTATCAAATCACGACATACATGTAAATATTTGGTCTTCTGAAGAGACAATACAATGAGACTGTGTTAAATCTTGACATACATGTAAATATTTCATCCACTGAAGAGACCATACCATAAGACAGTGTTAAAACATGACATACATGTAAATATTTTGTCCACTTAAAAGACAATACCATAAGACAGTGTTAAATCTTGACATACATGTAAATATTTGGTCTCGTGAAGAGACAAATATCACGAGACATTGTTAAATCATGACATACATGTAAATATTTGGCCCCTGAAGAGACAATACTATGAGACATTGTTAAATCATGAACTACATGTAAATATTTGGTCACTGATGTGACATTACCAAGTGTGCCATGTATCTTGACATAAGTTAATCTTCTATTCAGTCATGTTCCATTACATTTTCATGTCAAAATTACATGTTTCCATGACGATATCAATGACTTATTAACATGCAAATATGCAACTTGTGGTTCATATAAAAGTCTTGCATGTAGATACAGGCACAAGGAAACCAACCAATTAAAGTCATTCATTTTAATTGGCCAACGTTGATTATATCTAGTATCAGTTCATTCCTAGTACATAAATCTATCACTGTCCATAGTACGCATGTTGTTTTGGGTGAATGAGACAGCAGGATGTCTTCAACAATTCACAGTTTTGGGTATTTTATTTTTTTATGACATTCCCAGATTTTTTTGTTTACTGAAAATTTTCTGAGCTGAGAAAAGCAAAAGAAGAATACCTTTCAAGCACTTCAAGAATTTTCTAGAAATTAATTTTTTTTTTTTGACATGAGAAGTGGTCAACAGAATGCTGCAGTGTGTAACCTATGAATGGTATTATGATGATGTGGCTTTCTGCTTATACAGTAAGTCCTTGCATATCAGGGTACAAACTTCATACATAATACATTATGATGATGTGTCTTTCTGCTTACACAGTAAGTCCTAGCATACAAACTTCATACATAATACATTATGATGATGTGGCTTTCTGCTTATACATTAAGTCCTTGCATATGAGGGTACAAACTTCATACATAATACATTATGATGATGTGGCTTTCTGCTTATACAGTAAGTCCTTGCATATCAGGGTACAAACTTCATACATAATACATTATGGTAATGTGGTTTCTGCTTATACAGCAAGTCCTTGCATATCAGGGTACAAACTTCATACATAATACATTATGGTAATGTGGTTTCTGCTTATACAGTAAGTCCTTGCATATCAGGGTACAAACTTCATACATAATACATTATGGTAATGTGGTTTCTGCTTATACAGTAAGTCCTTGCATATCAGGGTACAAACTTCATACATAATACATTATAGTAATGTGGTTTCTGCTTACACAGTAAGTCCTTGCATACAAACTTCATACATAATACATTATGATGATGTGGCTTTCTGTTTATACAGTAAGTCCTTGCATACAAACTTCATACATAATACATTATGGTAATGTGGTTTCTGCTTACACAGTAAGTCCTTGCATACAAACTTCATACATAATACATTATGATGATGTGGCTTTCTGCTTATACAGTAAGTCCTAGCATACAAACTTCATACATAATAAATCATGATGATGTGGCTTTCTGCTTATACAGTAAGTCTTAGCATATGAGGGTACAAACTTCACAGATAATATTCTACCAAATATTTCATTTAAATACAGATGTAGAAGATATGTGACTATCAACCTGAAAATGTATTCATGGCACACTGATGGCCACCAAGTGCCTGAAATAATCTAATTGCAAAACTTAAACCAGGTGTGATGGACACATGGATTTATGGATGGACATGGGTAAACACTACATGTCCCTACAACTGTCATGGAGGGACATAACATATTTAACAAACCAACTTATAATTGTTGATGCTGCCACTGTTGGAAAGTTATATCTAATCTCACCATTCACAGATGACACAACAAAAGATACGAGAGGATTGACATGAATCTTACCTTTCCTGATTTTGCATTTTGCATAACTTTCTCCAGTATGTCTTTCTTGACTATCTGTTCCTTGCTGGAAGAGAAAGTAATTTAAAAAATGATGCAGATAAACTACGACTTTAACAAGAACAGCTGGTATATTATTGAATCATAATTCAATTCAACATGTAGGTTTGTTTGTTGCAAGTGAATAGATGCAGACCCTGAAATCGGTAATTTTACCAAATCTGCGTTTTGTTTATATTTCATCTGTGTTTCATTTACATTCCACTTGTGTTCCATTTGCATTCCATTAACATCTGTATTTTATCTATCATCTTGTTGTTTTTGTTTATGGTCTCAGAAATGCATTTAGATTTTGCATTTACTGCTTCCATCGTTTTCTTTTATATCTGATTAACTGGAATGAAATGGAAATGCATTCACCAAAGTTGGATCTTCCATTTTTTTGACAGTGTTAACGGTATAGAACTACAGTGTTATATCTTGTCTTGTTAAGAGTGTGCTTTAATGGAACAACAAATACATAAAATGCAAAAAGCATTACATTTATAATAAAACATATCCACAACTACAATATGTTTAAAAATAAAGTTGTAATGTAACTGTCAGCAAATTGTTATTTCTTACATTTAATTCAAAGAAAGATGAGATGGTACAGATAAAACCACCAGTGACGATGTCATCACATCAATGGTGGTTATTATTTGTCTGCCTTAACAAGAACAATGTCACAACTTGTAAAGGGTGAAAAAATTTCAGTGTAAAGAATATGATCCTGGATTATCATTTGAAAGGGCTTTTGACCAAGCAAAATCGTTGAAGCTTGAAAATAACTGATTCTCAAATCCAATCATGAAATTGTTTTGCTTATCATTCATATTTTGCATTCTGCTTTTGCATCTGTGCTCTTCTTTCTTCAAAATGCATTAATCATTTCATTTGCATTCATTCTGCATCCCTTTTTCTTTTGGCATTCCATTTATGTTCTACCTGCATTTAGTTTTTGTTTCACTGGTAAAATTACTCATTTCAGAGTCTATACATGATGCAAGTGAAGTTTTTTCTTTATATCAGCTAAAAACTGCATGGAACTTAACTATGATTTATCACATTCACTTTCATTTGCATCATGATGTCATATCATAAAAATGTTCTGCCATAATGTGGTGTAACACTTAGCAACATCACATACCAATTAGTGATGTTATTTTAAGACTATGTTGTACCGCGATACTTCCCCTCTTTAATGATATCATGGCAATAATATCCTGGTGTTTATAATATTTCTCTACAAAGTGCACTAAAAGCACATGCCTGGCCAAGTGCCTAGGACAAGGTTACAGCTTACAGAAAATTGCATTCCATTTTGTTCCAGTGACTATGGCCTGTAGGCTGTTGGTATTTATATCCGACAAACATGCATTGACTGAAATGTACTAATGATGAGGACACAACTGATTACATTAAACATGCTTCCTGGTATTAGTGCTCTGTATTGCAGTGAATTGGCAATGGACATAGATGGGGGTGGGACATATGTGTTTGTGTGGTATCTCAAAACTATAAGATATCCCGAATCTATTTATTTTATTGATAGCATTGTGCTGAATCTGATGAAAATATGTCATGATTTTGATGTATATGCATGATAACATCACTAACAGAACTCACTGATGTAGCGAGTAATGTAAAGTTCTTAACATTATGTGATAACTAGAATTGTAAACCCATGTTCATTTTATGTGAAATTTATGAAACTCACTGAATAACACAACATGCGATTCACTGTAAGCAGCTTGTAGCATATAACATTATTCAACTCATTTAATAAATTTCATATCAAATGAAGACTCATGCAAGATTCTCTATGACATTTAAGATCTTTAAAACAAAATCTTCATAGTGCTAATGACAATTGATTAATATGCCACTATATCCTCTGACAAGAGAAAAATTAAGGTTTTGTGAAATGCTTAAATACCATTTATAATGACAGCTACACATTTGAGTCCACTGTTGTATCCAATGTAGGGCACAATGTGCAATTTTTCTGGTCTGCCTCAAATACTGATCATTATTCATTACGGCTGTAGCTAGGGTGTTGTGGGTGGATGTGCCATAAATACTGATCATTACTCATTACGGCTGTAGCTAGGGTGTTGTGGGTGGATGTGTCATAAATACTGATCATTATTCATTACGGATGTAGCTAGGGTGTTGTGGGTGGATGTGTCATAAATACTGATCATTATTCATTACGGCTGTAGCTAGGGTGTTGTGGGTGGATGTGTCATAAATACTGATCATTATTCATTACGGCTGTAGCTAGGGTGTTGTGGGTGGATGTGTCAAATACTGATCATTATTCATTACGGCTGTAGCTAGGGTGTTGTGGGTGGATGTGTCATAAATACTGATCATTATTCATTACGGCTGTAGCTAGGGTGTTGTGGGTGGATGTGTCATAA
Organism: Margaritifera margaritifera; assembly: GCA_029931535.1. Classification (NCBI taxonomy): domain Eukaryota; kingdom Metazoa; phylum Mollusca; class Bivalvia; order Unionida; family Margaritiferidae; genus Margaritifera; species Margaritifera margaritifera. Next base: position 2,440,641 of record JAQPZY010001517.1, on the reverse strand, counting down.
ATACTGATCATTACTCATTACAGCTGTAGCTAGGGTGTTGTGGGTGGATGTGTCATAAATACTGATCATTACTCATTACAGCTGTAGTTAGGCTGTTGCCTTGTGGATGGATGTGCCATAAATACTGCCCTACCTGACCTCAATCAGTACAAGAAGCTGATCACCACAAGAGTTACTATCCTATGCCTGCATGGGAGATCAAAATGTATGTATTGCCCACCTATCTACTCCAAATATTCATCAAAATTTGCTGATTACTAACACAAAAACAAGAGATGTGTGCAATTCCCTCCCATCATCAAAATGTACCAATTACTAACAACAACTATAGTCATTTTTGGTCATATACACACAAGTGACATGTGCTGATTACTCACCACAACTGTAACCATCCTGTGGCCGCACGGAAAAGTGTGACATGACTACTGCCCTGCCCAACTCCTGCCAGTGTGTCCATCACCACCATTAGTTCTGGAAAACCACCTGACTCGCCATTGGTTGACAATAGGTTCTCCCCAATTGGTATCAGGGCTGACAGAATGGCATGGCAGATGGTCTCATCTACTGGACTGCAACATGTCAAAGTGGCACAATTTAATATCTATTTCAGATTTACTAAGCTTTATGACCATTTCTGTTTCAAGTGTATTTCTGCAGAATTGTGTCTGGTTTATTTTTTTAAATTCCAGAATGAATTAATTTCATGAATACATGTATACATTTGTAAGTTAATGTATGGTTACTGGGTAGGGATCCCAATAGTTTCCAAGTTATGACATAGGGGCTAAGTTTCTTTTGGGTAGAGAAGAACCCCAGGGTTGATGTCAGCTGCTTGTATACATTTGTCTTTTCATGCCTAGTAATCATATTTATATGATTACTGAGTGGGGATCTCAGTAGTTTCAAATTGTGACCCAGGGGCTAAGTCCCTGGGGATAGGGACTTGGGGTCAATGTAAGTTGCATATATAAATTTGTCTAAACAGTCTCTATGTTATATAACTCAATGGCTACATTCCTAAGGGGTGGGGGTGGGGTAGGGAAATACCCGGGTGTTCCAGTCTGACATGTGTTGAAACTTAGGTCAATCATTACACATGCCAATTTTCTGACATGTAACTTAAAAGTTATTTAAAATTTGTAAATGTTACCACAACACCCCTCTTTCTTAGCCTCAATCCCAGGGAAGAGATAAAAACTCCAAAATTGTTGTGTTGGCACAATCTAAACTGTATTTCTAGCTTTAACGGTGGAAAAGGAGTTCAAGCACCTTACACCTGAATGTTATGTATGTCTAATCATACAGACATATGGACCAGATCACAACATCGCTGCTCTGAATGCATGTGGATAATTACTCTACTTCATTCATGCTGTGAAACACAGAATTTTCACCAGCATAAAATTGTTATAAATCGAGTGAAGAAGTTAATTTTTAAAAAAAATGTATGTTAAAGACTATGAAACAACAAGGTATATGTAAATCACTATTTCATGAAAGCAACATGGTATAAGTAAATCACTATTTCATGAAAACAACAAGGTATATATATGTAAATCACTATTTCATGAAAACAACATGGTATATGTAAATCACTATTTCATGAAAACAACATGGTATATGTAAATCACTATTTCATGAAAACAACATGGTATATGTAAATCACTATTTCATGAAAACAACATGGTATATGTAAATCACTATTTCATGAAAACATCGTGTTGCAAATATACTAAGTGTACTAGATTGGAGCAAATTTCATGCTGCTAAAAGCAGATGACATACAGTATCCAATTCAGTAAGATATAAAACTACAGATAGATAGATGTCTCAGTAAAGTAAGTAAGATATAAAACAACAGATAGATAGATGTCTCAGTAAAGTAACTATCTTACCTTTTCTCCTTGACAAGATGCATGGTAAAACTCTGAAGTAATTGTCGGTTCTCTTTCACCACTTCTTCCTCTGCATCCTAAGAAAAAAAAAAACGCATTGCATAAACATTAGATGCTGTCACCCTTCCTTGTATGTTTCCACAGTATCAAATCCCTCTCCATCCACCTGCGCAATTTACACTGTATCAATCCACACAATTTAAGCAATCATCCTCCCATGAGATGTGCACATGTATCAATACCCTCCCCATGAGATGTGCACATGTATCAATACCCTCCCCATGAGATGTGCACATGTATCAATACCCTCCCCATGAGATGTACACATGTATCAATACCCTCCCCATGAGATGTACACATGTATCAATACCCTCCCCATGAGATGTACACATGTATCAATACCCTCCCCATGAGATGTACACACTGGGAAAAAAGAAAGTACGGTTTTTTGCTCAATGTACAGATGGTAACTTATAAAACTTCAGTGATTTTACCATAAAAAGTACTTGAAAAAATGTAAAAAAAAATGTGTATTAATTAACTGTAAAATGTTCTGGTAATACACTATTCAAATGTACTTTTCATCATTGAAATGCATCCTCAAACTACATGTGAATTAAAAAATGTTCTTCTGTGTAAATATTTTGTTCCGTTCTGAACTTAATCTGTTATCTCTTGTGTAGAGATTAACAATGCATGCATCATTTACATGATATGACCTGACCCCATTATTCTTAATATTTTTAGCGCTAAACTGAAGTTAAAGCTCTAAACTGTAAAATCATAAATAGTATGAAGCATGAGCACAATTAGGGCATCCTACCAAGATTCTAGCTTTATTCTTATTAAAATTACTTACTCATAGTCTTGAGCTGGATTTTTTAGCTTAAAATCTTTTGAGAATATGCGGCCTGGTAGTATGCAGGGGCATTACAATTTAAGGTCTTGCACAAGTTCACATTTCAGATTAAATTTATGAAACGAGTCAAATGATTGCTATATTATATGAACCTTGGTTAGAAAAAGAAATCATTCATGGAGTTACATTTATTTTTAAATGAAAACGAATGTAATATTCTATTTATCACATGATGACAAAATGATTTTATTCAATAAAATGGTGAAAACATATATGCCTTAGACTTGTATATCACACCATGATATCATGTATGATGTCACAAGATGTTATGAAATGTGTGCAGTATTCAAACAATATGATGTTGGTATATTAACCTAAGTAGCACAGTAGTAATATGAAAAAGTTATATTCACTATTATCTTCTCAAGAAATCAATAAGTTCAGAAGAAAAACTGTCAAATAAGATTTCTCATTTAACAAACCCATATAATCTTGAGAGAAATGCTGGAGGTACATACCTTTGGAACACTGATCATTTTGCTGAGCCAGGATTTCAGTAAGGCTTGGTCCACATCAGCAAGTTTGGACAGAGATTTACACAACACTGTGTATCCCTTCTCATTTGGGTGTTTGTCAGCTGCAAGATGATCAAGAATATATGAAAATTAATCATTCCACTTATTTCTTTCCCAGTTATGATTAAAGATTCAAACCTGCTTTAGTGTTTTTAGCAGAAAGTTCCAGATAAAGAACACTTGTTCAAAACTGGCCAAGTAAAAAGCTTTAACACTGAGGCTGATCTAGAGTGTGGATGGCCATATGGATGGATGTATGGATAGGTGGATACATGGACATGCAAATGGATGCCAAAGTGATCGATTATCAAACTTCTGCCAAGGAGGGTGCAACAAAGGAAATTATGAAGAACAGTATCACAGATACAAGTTCTTTGTGAATACGGGTTTGTAGCAGAAAAGTCTTCATTACAAAACTCTGTAAATTCCTACCTGCATTTGAAAAAGTGGACATAACGCTATAGCTAGACTCAAATAAAACTCTGTAAATTCCTACCTGCATTTGAAAAAGTGGACATAACGCTATAGCTAGACTCAAATAAAACTCTGTAAATTCCTACCTGCATTTGAAAAAGTGGACATAACGCTATAGCTAGACTCAAATAAAACTCTGTAAATTCCTACCTGCATTTGAAAAAGTGGACATAACGCTATAGCTAGACTCAAATAAAACTCTGTAAATTCCTACCTGCATTTGAAAAAGTGGACATAACGCTATAGCTAGACTCAAATAAAACTCTGTAAATTCCTGCTTGAATGTGTTAAAGTGGACATAACAATATAGCTAGACTCAAATAAAACTCTGTAAATTCCTGCCTGCATTTGAAAAAGTGGACATAACGCTATATCTAGACTCAAATAAAACTCTGTAAATTCCTGCCTGCATTTGTTAAAGTGGACATAACGCTATAGCTAGACTCAAATAAAACTTTGTAAATTCCTATCTGCATTTGAAAAAGTGGACATAACGCTATAGCTAGACTCAAATAAAACTCTGTAAATTCCTGCCTGCATTTGTTAAAGTGGACATAACACTATAGCTAGACTCAAATAAAACTCTGTAAATTCCTGCCTGCATTTGTTAAAGTGGATATAACGCTATAGCTAGACTCAAATAAAACTCTGTAAATTCCTGCCTGCATTTGAAAAAGTGGACATAACGCTATAGCTAGACTCAAATAAAACTCTGTAAATTCCTACCTGCATTTGAAAAAGTGGACATAACGCTATAGCTAGACTCAAATAAAACTCTGTAAATTCCTACCTGCATTTGAAAAAGTGGACATAACGCTATAGCTAGACTCAAATAAAACTCTGTAAATTCCTACCTGCATTTGAAAAAGTGGACATAACGCTATAGCTAGACTCAAATAAAACTCTGTAAATTCCTACCTGCATTTGAAAAAGTGGACATAACGCTATAGCTAAACTCAAATAAAACTCTGTAAATTCCTACCTGCATTTGAAAAAGTGGACATAACGCTATAGCTAAACTCAAATAAAACTCTGTAAATTCCTGCTTGAATGTGTTAAAGTGGACATAACAATATAGCTAGACTCAAATAAAACTCTGTAAATTCCTGTCTGCATTTGTTAAAGTGGACATAATGCTATAGCTAGACATAAGTTAAACTGTTTACGACTTACAAGTCCAGCATACTAAACAATGAATTGTATCCTTCATACAGTCATGACCACCTAATGAAACAGAAACTGTAAACCCCAGAATGAAATCTTTAACCCTACAGGTGTAAATCTAAAAGACCACGGTTGGTGTGTCAAACCAATGTAACCCTACAGGTGTAAATCTACAAGACCATTGCCTGCATGTCAAATCAATGTAACCCTACAGGCGTAAATCTACAAGACCATTGCCTGCATGTCAAACCAATGTAACCCTACAGGTGTATATCTAAAATACCACTGCCTGCATGTCAAACCAATGTTCATATGAAAAACTTACATTTTTTTTTAAAACTTGGTAATGCCACGGCTGTCAGAAAAGTGACCAATATGTCTCCTTGTTTCCACTAACACATGCTAAAAAAAGATTGTAATTCCAATGGTTATGTGGACAAATCTATGTAGTTCTAAATCTGTACAGATTTTATCCCAGCATCATGAATGCTGAGATGACTCTGTTGAAACATCAAATACATTTCATGTTATCATGCCTTTCACAAAATAATTCCAAGGCAAAATTCTTAGCACAGCAGATTGAGGCTATAAACTTGCCACAGTTTTGTAGTTTGGTAAATCATAGAACACCATACTGCATGTTAGACTCTTCTATGAGTTTATAAACTTGCCACTGTTTTGTAGTTTAGTAAGTCATAGAACACCATACTGCATGTTAAACAATTCTATGAGGTTATAAACTTGCCACTGTTTTGTAGTTTGGTAAATCATAGAACACCATACTGCACGTTAGACTCTTCTGAGTTTATAAACTTGCCACAGTTTTGTAGTTTAGTAAGTCATAGAACACCATACTGTATGTTAGACTCTTCTATGAGTTTATAAAATTGCCACTGTTTTGTAGTTTAGTAAGTCATAGAACACCATACTGCACGTTAGACTCTTCTATGAGTTTATAAACTTGCCACAGTTTTGTAGTTTGGTAAATCATAGAACACCATACTGCACGTCAGACTCTTCTATGAGTTTATAAACTTGCCACTGTTTTGTAGTTTGATAAATCATAGAACACCATACTGCATGTTAGACTCTTCTATGAGTTTATAAACTTGCCACAGTTTTGTAGTTTGGTAAATCATAGAACACCATACTGCATGTCAGACTCTTCTATGAGGTTATAAACTTGCCACACTGCATGTCAGACTCTTCTATGAGGTTATAAACTTGCCACTGTTTTGTTGTTTAGTAAATCATAACAGGGAACATACCTAGCTGTAAAAGCTTGATGAAAAACTTGAGAGTCTTGCTTGCAAACTGCGGTGTCAGGTTTTCTTTGGCTGAGCACAGTAATAGCTTGTTTAGGTCTGGAAAAAAAAAGAAGAAAAAATTGTCTTTGTGTTAAGAAATGCTATACAAAGACTAGTGTCGGATATGAACTAATCTTTATCTAGTTAATAAACTTCAACCAATGTATATTTTTAATGATATTATGTATAGAACAAAGACTACTAGACCTACATGTACAAGTACACCATATGGGTTTGTGTTACATAACTATTCTTGGAAACATCCATGTAGTTTATCATACATGTGCATATAATAAAGATTGAAAAGGCCAACATTCTGATTAACATTTGAATTTGCATTCAATCAGAACTCTGTAAAGTCATGGACTTATTTAACTGCAGTTCAAGACTACAAGAAATGTAGGACAGTTTGGAAACTTGTAAACTTTTCAGATGGGCACATACAGTAGATTCAAAGCAGCAACTTATTGAAGCTTTAGCACACGTTTTGAGAGTTGTTGGTCTTGTACAGTATTTTGGTGTGTATAAGATGTACTAACATATACCATGCATCCAGATTTTCAACCCAGCATGTGGTGAAAAACTTAATTCTGCTGTATAATGCACATGTGATATCATACATTTCAGTATCTGTTTCTGTTGTGAAACAACATTCCACCATTTTAAATAGAGCAGTAATCATGATTTGTTACATGACATTTGATTGGTTTACAATAGAACAGCGCTTGACAATATTTCACAGGTGAATGTGATGTGTGTAGGGATCTTTAGTGCCATGATCCTCTCATCTCATCAACCTGGCTCCTTTTCTTTGTTATATTGTAAAATGTGCATCCCTTTCTAAAATTAAGAAAAATCAGTCTAAAAAATGCATGTTATACATACCAAAATATAGTACTCAGGAAATTCTTAAAATTTTCTAATCATATGGAATTGGCATTATTCTGTTCTATCATTTGTCTCAATGTAGCACTTCTAGAAGTTCAATTCTGCAGTACTGCAACTGGTCCATAACCAGGTAATTTGGATTGACTTGGACAATTTTTAAAGCTCTTCTACTTCTTTACTCTTTGGTCACGTATCATGCAGTAAGTTCTGATTCCTATCAACAAAACTGGATGTTATAATGTTTTATTATACACCTACCAATTTTCTACCCAAGAAAGAGCCAGAATTTTAACATCATTTCCTACAAGCAGGAAAACGATACTATCGTTTTCCAAACCTGTATCACCATACTCTCAAACGAGGCTGAGACTACTTTATCCTCGAGGTTTCCTGGTGACAATAGGAGCGCCCCTAGCGATGGAATGCCAACACTAGCAGTAAACAAAGCTCTCACAGTGACGTTAGTTAAGAAACCTTGCGTTATATGTAAAATATCTGAAAGGTCTAAACCATGTTTTTGTCACAACAACAATAAAAAGCATTTTTTCCTTTATTTTGAAGTAGTAAAATATTGCCAAAATGTTCGTCTGAAACAAGATCATATTCGGAAATCGCGTACCAAAACATTACAGTTGTACAGTACAACCATTTTACGGAAATTCATAAATGGTAACATTAGTGAGTTTCACGCATAATGGATGAATTTGAAATTATAAATGAGTAATATTCTCTGCCGCAAATCTGTACCATCAAGTTCCAACAATGTCTCCAATCCTGCTGTAAATAACTGTCAAAATAATGTTGTCATTCACGTGTCAAGTTCCCATCGGAGCCTCTAACAATGTTTCGCCAGAAACAGTTCAACCGCATTCAACCTGGCCTCTGAAATAAACTTCCAGTCAGCTGGTGAAAACTTCCATGATGCAAAATTTCAGAACTGCACAATAACTGTAAATCACATATATGAGTAGTCTGCCCTCAAGTGTCAAAGAATTCGTGTTATTGACAGTGATGATAGTCAAACTGAGCGAGCGTTGTTTCACAAACTTCATTCATAAAACTAATATGCATGCACATGTCAGCCTTTCAAAAAGTAATTTGGTTTATGGTTTAAGATGAAGTTTGTGCTAAAGAGGTTGAAATGTTTAGCAATTTCTTGTGTTTTTCAACTACATATAGTGATTTTATTAAATTATCTGAAAATTGAAAAGTATATAACAAAAATATCATTATCACAGTAATGCGATTTTGATTGCTAGATCATGTCTCGTCAGCATAAAAATCCGGATCATGACTCGACGCTTCGCATCTCGTAATGATCCGGATTTTCTAATGCTGATAACTCGACATAATCTAGCAATCAAGATCGCGTTACTGTGATAATACTATATATTTACTCACCCTCTATCTCAGTGTAGAACTTTTCAAAGGCCTTTCTGGCTGCCGATTTTTCTATATGACTCTCCATGAACTGAAGGCAGTCAAGAAGGATCTTCTCTTCCAGGCCACTGACAAATAAGAACAAGACATATATTGATTCTTCTAGACCAATGACAAGCAACATGTACTGAGTCTTCTAGGCCAAAGACAAACAAGAACAAAGATATGTATTGAATCTTCCAGGCCACTGACAAGAACAAAGACATGTACTGAGTCTTCCAGGCCAATGACAAGTAAGAACAAAGACATGTACTGAGTCTTCCAGCCCAATGACAAGCAAGAACAAAGACATGTACTGAGTCTTCCAGATCAATGACAAGAACAAAGACATATACCTAGTCTTTCAAGAAACTGATAAGCATGAGCAAAGACATACACTGAAGCATTTTTAACCTTTTAACTTATTCATGAACCATTCCCCTGTGTACCCAACCATCTCCCCCAGCCAAGTATGAGGATTTAGATCACAAGTCAAAAATTTTTTTTTCTGTATATACATCATACTAAATCACATCCTGAAGTATGAAGTGTCCAGGTCTAGCAGTGTAAAAGAAGTGACATAACATTCAGTGTGCAATTAAATACTTCTTACATCTATACTATCATTCACATATCCTGGTTTAGCCATGTAAAAGAAGTGGCATAACATTCAGTGTGAAATTAAATATTCCTAACATCTATACTATCAATCACATATGCATGCATATAGGAAAAGAGCACCCGGTCCCTACCTATTTTTGATAATACACTGAAATATTTGCTTTCAATATTCCAAGTCAGCAAAGAGTCTTGACAAGAAGGCTTGTACAGGTTTATAATCCTAAGTCAAGGGAAAAGACGACATCCATCTTTTAAACTCGACTTGTATTTCTAAAACATGAATGCTCCCACTGCATACCAAAACGTTCAAAAACTTATATAAACGAAAATAAAAAAAATCAGATTATGTCATCTACAAATGTATACCAAAATGACTACCAAATTACATTGAGTACTCATGTGATTTTCACTTGATTGTGATTACAAGGTTTTCATCAATGTCCAAAAGGTTCATAAATGTGTAAAAAATTTAAAGATTGTTGTAATGGCCTACAAATTTATAGGGTCACCTACATATGTATACAAAATACAAATATGCTACATATGTATACAAAATACAAATATGCTACATATGTAAACAAAATACAAATATGCTACATATGTATACAAAATACAAATATGCTATATATGTATACAAAATACAAATATGCTTGTAAAATTTCATCGGTCTATGTGGTGTGACTTTTGCCCAATCGTACTAGTGAGCTTCTCAGGATGGATGTACTGATAGACAGAACTAATGAGCTCCTCAGGATGGATGTATTGATGGACAGGACTAATGAGCTTCTTAGGATGGATGTACTGATGGACACGACTAGTGAGCTTCCCAGGATGGATGTACTGATGTACAGGACTAATGAGCTTCTCAGGATGGATGTACTGATGGACAGGACTAGTGAGCTTCTCAGGTTGGATGTACTGATGGACAGGACTAGTGAGCTTCTCAGGATGGATGTACTGATGGACAGGACTAATGAGCTTCTCTGGATGGATGTACTGATGGACAGGACTAATGAGCTTCTCAGGATGGATGTACTGATGGACAGGACTAGTGAGCTTCTCAGGTTGGATGTACTGATGGACAGGACCAAAAAAATATTCTGCAAACATTGAGGGCATTAGAACTTACCTTTCTGTGTCAGAGAAGTCGACAACCAGACTGTGGCAGACAGTCAAAACATGTAGATACATCTTCTCCAGGAACTCTTCTCCATCGGATGGCCCAAGGAACTTCTCCAGGGATCCAGATACCTACAAGATACCAATTTTAGGAACAAAATATATTTCTTTGAAAATACTCACTCAAAAATAATTTTGTAGCATCTTTTGGCTTGTTTTAAGAACAAACATGCTACAAGGTCATCTGCTTGCCTAGGTGGTCTCCCCTTGAATTGAGGAAGTGCATTAAATCCTGTCAATTTTAAGTTTCTATATGAGCAGCTGTGCATGCTCTTGCAGGAATTAACTGCAGGGAGGGTTATGGTAGGTGTGTTCATATTATGATGGGTAAGTATTATTGAAAAACTTATTTTACTCCAAAAACTGGTTTCTTCTTGAAAAATGTGACCCAATTATAAGGAGTTAGGACAACAGGTAAGAGGGGAAGGGAGTTACATTCCTTTACCTCAGAGTTGGCCTTGTCTTTGATCTCAAGAACTCTAGATTGGGATTGTTTTATCCAGACTTGTACCCTGTTGTCTTTCCAAAGTAAGACCATTAATAGGAGACTATTGTGACTTGATCTTGAGATTATAGTACAGTTGAACCTGCTTTAAAGGACACCTGTATTAAGCAATCAACTTATTTTAAAAAGTCAGTTTTTCACAGTCCTGTGAGCCAAAATAACGAAGAAAGGAGCCTCCTTTAAACAACCACTCATCTTCAGAAGTCACATTTTTCACTTCCCAGATGACTGATCTTTTACAGTTTATAATAGTATGTACTCATCAGAGAAAAATACGATGTGATAATTATGCTTGGTCAATAGAGTGGGTTTACAAAACAAATATGTACTTGAACAAAAGTTTTTATTACATTTAAATTGTCATTTAAGATAAACTGATTTTGGTAATGTAAATTATGTGGTAATTTGGGATAGGTAACTTACAGTTTCAGTCAAGTATTCTGTGGAGACGTCCAGTAACATGGGAAACATGACTCGCACCATCTCCTTACTGCAGTCTGTGTCGGGACACCACCTAAAAACCCCACATAAATCAGGTACACAACTAGAACACTATGCATTTATATTTGTTCATTTTATGTGAAATAAAAAAACAATAACTCAAAGCATAACTGTACAGACCATGAGTATATGTCATCAACAATTCAACATTTTTAACTTGCAAACACGGTCTGTTGGATCGTAAAGGACACTCCAAAAATAGATAAAAAAACAACACAATTTCATGTCACCATTTAATTGACATTTTAGAAACATAATCACATTATACTATATATGGGATTCTAAAAATCACTTTCTCACAAATATGTGTTCATCATAAATATGTAACCCCATCAAGTCACACTACACTAACAGTTGTAAAATTGGGGTTATTCCAATTAAATGTACCTGTGGGATGGTGAATGCACTTTTTTTCTGTACAAGTGGGTATGAACCTTTGTTTCGTATACAGTTCTTCTCATTTGAGTGGTGTTACTCCTGCAAATCAAAAGCACCTCATTCCTTCCATGTAGATCTAACAAAATTAGTCCTTAACAACATGTGAATTGTATATGATTGTAACAAACTGTTTGCTTATACAGAAAAAAATTTGTGAAACCAGGGTACCATAACAATCATGTTCCATTTTCTCCAGTAAAGTAAATTCTTTGAATACTCTGATTTGAATTCATACCTTACAGCAAATTGATTACTTTTCCCGGGATGCAAATATTCATGAATTTTGTTTTTGTTACAAACCAAAAATTTAAAGACCCAATGAACAATATTCCTTCTGTGAAAACAACATGGTCCTTTCCCACTCTGCAAATTGAAGTACCAACATAGAAAATAAATGAATTCACAACATACCAGATTGCATTAAGAATACAAAAATCTAACAAATTCCAGGAAATGATGTCTCCTGCTTTTTGTTGGATGTAGGAGAGTATACTTTTATAGAGGAGAGGGCAAGGTGACAATGCTAATACAGTAAAAAAGTTATAGTACATTTATCAAGGAGAGGGCAAGGTGACAATGGTAATACAGTAAAAAAGTTATAGTACATTTATCAAGGAGAGGGCAAGGTGACAATGGTAATACAGTAAAAAAGTTATAGTACATTTATCAAGGAGAGGGCAAGGTGACAATGGTAATACAGTAAAAAAGCTAAAGTACCTTTATCAAGGAGAGGGCAAGGTGACAATGGTAATACAGTAAAAAAGTTATAGTACATTTATCAAGGAAGACACTACTAATAAAGGAGAATAGGTGAGGTCTCATCAGAATAAAGCTGTATATACAAAATGTGGATCCAATGTTCAGCAGTCATAACTCCACTAAATGATATATGAAGCTGATATAATCAAATTTCACTGAAGTTATAACAATATAGAGCTGTACATAAAATTTTATTGAAATGCAATAATATTAATTAAGGTAATGATTATGTGGAAGCAAAAGTGTGTGACTCCAACAATCAGGGACCACATCTCTGCTAAATGATGATGCAGACTGCACTCTTAAAAGTCGGTCAAAGCCAAGGTGCCATTAATATAAAGTTGTATACTAAGGGAATTGTTGTGCATAAAGTTGTCCAGTCCGACAATATAAGACCATGACTATACTAAAAGATGCTGCTGCATGCTGAACTTGTACCTATTTAAAACTGACAATCAAACTCAGCCAAATTCAATTAAAATTAAAGTCAGTATGCAAGTCAGTAAGTCAGTTGGACAACCAATAATGACGTAGAATGCTGAGAATTAACCTCAGCCAAGGTCCTATCAATATCAAGTTGTCTACGAAATTTAGCTGAAATACAATAATAAACAAAGCTGTTGTTGTGTGGAAATAAAAGTGAGTGTGTCATTCAATCAGAGTCTATAACTCTGATAAACAATGATTATGTAGAATGCTGACAATCTGTCTCATCCGTGACTTTATCAATATCAAGCTGCCTATAAGATTTGGTTCAAATGCAATAATAATTAAGGGAATTGTTGTGTTCTGAGTGGGTCTGACAATCAAGGGCTATAACTACATGATGCAGAATGCTTCCAATTGAGCTCATCGAAGATCTTAAGAAAATCAAGCAGCATACAAAATTTTGTTCAAATCTTATTATAATTAAGGGAGTTACTGTGCAGAAACATAAGCGGATGGGTTTGACAATCAGGGTTATAACTCCACTAAAGATGACAACACAACCCAGCCAAGGTCTCATCAATATCAAGTAGCAAACCAAATTTGCTTGAAATCTAATAATAATCAAGGAATTTATTGTGAGGAAAAGAAAGTGGGTGGAGATGACAATCTGGGACCCTAACACTACTAAACAATGGCATAGAAAGATTACAATCCAACTCGGCCAGGTTTTTATCAACATCTAGCTGCATACCAAATTTGGTTGAAACCAATCAAATTAAGGGAGTTATTGTGTGGAAATGAAAGTGGGATGGACATACAGATAGAAGGATGGAGAAATGAAAGGCAGGCTGGATAGGCAGGCCAAATATTTTTTTATGACAAGTGGGGACAAAAACATCAGCATAAAGTTGGATTTGATGATTTAAACTGCAGAAATAAAGTAAATAGGTACTCAATGCATCCTAGTGAAGCTATCTGCTACCAATGATTACAATACATGTTTGCAAATAGAAGATGAAACAGTAATAGAAATGTTTAACCCGACATGAAAAAATGTAGGTACTTGCAGGTCACTGTGATTTGTCTCTTGTGACATTCATCAAGAGGGAAAAAGTTAAAAATTGCTGTACTTTGCCTGTCAAATTTTATTCATCTACTCTGAGTGATTTTAGCACTATTTTGCTAACAAGTTTCTTGGGATGGAAGGATGGACAAACTAATAAAAGAATGGACTGATGAATGGACCAAATCATGATGCCCTGCTGGATGCAAGGTGGCATACAAATCTGATTTAACTTCACTCCAAGAAGTCTAAACAACATGTAATACAATAAACACTTACGTGACGAGATCAGACACAAATTTACACAGAGACTTTAGCAGTTGCTTCATGGAAGTCTGGATTGTAAACTGGCCATGAGCTGGGAAAGAAATTACAATATTGTCAAGTTTATTATCTATCATATTAAGGTATGACTGAATTACAGTGAATTTTCAATATTTTAAAACTTCAGTGATATGAAATTACTGCTAATTACTTAAGTCAAAATACAAATATAATCATTTTCAGAATTATGTTTTTGCTTTGTTTTTATTTTTGTTGGTTTTAACAGCACTTTTAACACGTTATTGGCTATATCATGCCAAGGAAATGGAAGCTAAGTGCCTATCCCAAGGACTCACCAGGGTAACTGACCTGGATTATGAATCTGATGCTCTACTGACTGAGCTACCACAGCTCCCATTTCAGGATTGTGCATCTGTGCTTAGATATACAGTACATAGTATTTCCAAAATTCTGTCATTACAAAGCAATGAAAATGCAATGACAAATAGTACTTGATCACATAAATAGTGTGTTATTCAGGTGCATAAACGCATATAATTTTCCTCAATATCATGCATGTATAACACTTCATGAATGAATACAGCAAGTTATGTTGTTATTTCCTATGCCTGAAAAGTGATAGCTATGTTTTACCAAGTATAGGCAAGAAAAAAAAAAAAAAAAACTAGCCAAGTTTAACTCGATCTATTCTGCAAAAGTCAAAATTCTCTTTTGGTCCTCACATTTATCACAGATACAGCGTAAATGGACTAAGCTGACACCATCATACTAGAAAACTGTGAATGGCTGTATGGCTGGATTGCAAACCACAAATACAGTAAATACAATTTTATTAACCGAGTACCAATCTTTGTAGATTATTTGGTTCTTTTGAACCACAGACAGATACATCTAAATACCAACTTTTGTGATTCTATGAGTAAAAGTGTCTTGGAAAATGATCTAAACACAAACCCTAACCCGAGTGTTGATAACAGATCAATTAACAGACATCATCAATCTATGAACAAGAATTGCTTGCAATTCAGCCAATACAGGACATCTACTCACAAAGGACAACATATATGAACCATTTTTTTCTAAACTTGTTATATACGATGATTTTGTCACAGACTTAACATAGGAGAGAATTTAACAATTATTTCACATATACATTGTTGTCAAGCAGTATACATTGTTGTCAAGCAGTATATGTTGTTTTAAAGCAGTATACATTGTTGATAAAGATGAATATCATAATATTAAGATATCATAAAACATTTTACTTCATGATGCTATTCAACTCATCTGATATATATATTCACATGAATCAGGATTTAAATTATGAATTAAGCTGAGTATAGAATACAAAGATCATATTTATGTCAATATTTGTAAAATTGTTTCCCTCGAGTAATTCCTAAAGATCTGATAACTGATGCTATAAATTAGAATATATAATATAGATGAGTACAATCTGAGATTTCACCTTAATATAAAGGACATCGGTTTATAAGTTGCAAAATTGTGTGTTCATTTGAGTGTCCTGTACAGACAAGCTTCAATGTAACTGGTTACTGAAACAGAAGGATGGGTTTCTAAACATATACCTGACAAAGTTCCAATATGAGTCTTCAGGTCTGCATCAATGTAACTCTCCACAGGAATTATGTCAGTTGAAAAGGAACTACGCTGAAATAGAAAATTCAGATTGGTGTAATGTTTCTTTCCACAGCTACAATGCCACAGCCCTTGATAACTGTAATGATGTAAGATATCCAAATGTTCTCCTGACATGGCAAATATGTGCAGCAATGAGCATGAAAATTTCCGTATCATCTCGTTACAGAATGCATATGATGGGTTTTGCTTATGTGTTTTTTTGGGGTGTTTAATGTCAAAGAAATCTCATGGGTAATATTATTAACCATTGTCACCAAGTCACCCTGAAATCGGCAACATGCATCAAAACAATCTATGATACACTGATTGTTCAGAGTCAGCAATCTTGGCATATTCGGAGCTCACAAACTGCCCGTGGCTAGGTTACTTGGAAGTCAACCCCTATATGTACAAATATTATGATTATAATATAACTGATAAGTTAAAATATAAATATTTATTTCCTATTTGTCAAAACTTACTTTAAATAGTACATTCACATTATCATGTCTGTGCTAAAAAATGTGAGACCGACCTTGACACTGACTACAAGGAATTGATAGACTGCCAGTATATCGTGTGAAATAAAGGACTGATAGATGAAAGAAACTGCGGGCAGTTATGTATTTGAAGAATGCAGCACATGTAAACATGAAATAATGATGCTAATAAATGTACTGTGGCCAGATCGCAGAACATAAAACGTGCCGAACATAAAGCATTACGAACTGAACACGACCTCTCTCAATTTTTTGGACTCGCCCGCCGGCAACTACCTTGCAAACATGAGCTTGCCTGAGCCGAATTTGAGCTTGTCCCAGGAGTTTGGCAAGTGGATTTGCAAAACCCTGATTAATCATATAAAACAATGGAATTTACCTTATTTATCCAATGACAAGATGCAAGGTAACCAAAAGTCTTTAGGAATGGAAAAACAGCATCAATGCCCTTAAATAAATCTTAAAGTTACTCCAAATATTTTGCACTGATAAATTTGAAATCATGGATACACAAACACATTTCCCCATGTGCTAGCTTATATTTAAATTTCACTTACTGAGAATACAATATTCCTTGACTTTTCACTAAAATTTTATTTTTCTCTAACTTGAAATACAATTCCCAGACTTCTCCCTAATTTTCCTGCAAAGCAAACTTTTAGTAAATTATGTTTCTTTAAGAATACTTGCCAGATTACATTAACATTAGGAAAATAAACTCTGCTACCTGCCAAATCCAGGGATCCCAAAAAGAAAAAAAAATTATTGTCTTTTCCATCTATATACCATATAGAAAATGAGAAAAAACCCTTACCCATTACCTCCCCTTATCACTACTTGGTGGCTACCTATCAACCGGATGTTCACCAGTTTTATGCTGAGTCATTTGCAGGGAGGTGTGGGAGGGGTTTTATAGTAATGTGATTGGGCAAATATTCTCGAAGAAACACAATTTACAAAAAGATTTGCGATCTCCTCTGAATACATTCTCCAATCACATTAACATTAGGAGAATAGGTAATAGGAGGAGGAAATGCTGAGCATCCTACCTTTACCATGAGCACCCTTTGAGGGAAGAATGGCTGAATTCCCTATATGAAGGAGAGTCCACTCTCCTAACGTGAGAGCAGCACATCCAGCAGTGATCTCAATGATGATGACTATGCATGGCTGACAAGAAAATAATGAACTCTTTTTACCAATAAAATTTCCAGTTGAACTCAGTGAAAGCACTAAACTCATTCCCATGAGGAGGTTGTGCTGACATCAACCTGGTCTGGTGGTCAGCTGGGTGGCAGCCACTGGACCCACCAGGTTCAATTCTTGTCTCTGCAAACTTATAGTTCAGAGATACAAATTTAAGAAGGTTGACTGTGCATGCCAGCCAACAGCTTCTTTTATGTTTCGGATCAAAATATTATGTTTGAATGCAAGACTTGCAGAGATTGCTGTAATCTTTTGGGCTGAAATCTTCATGCGGCATATATGATCTCTTGAGGCTTCAGAGTACACAAAGCGTATTACCCACTTCAGACCCAATACTAGGCCTTGGTGGTGTTATATCCTCCTTCCCAGCCTTCAACAGAAGAAAGAGACATTATCATGACCCATGACTATTCTTTGTGTGCTTCAAATAATGGTTGCGAGCACAGAGTGTCTTTCATCACTGCCTCTCTTGGCGTATCGTTCAAAGAAAAAGAGCGCATGACCACTCTTTGATTATCCGCTGATGGCAACCTATTCTCAGCCACAAAGCCTGATTGTGTCATTAGGACCAATGAACCATCTGATCTGAACTAGAGATAGTTTGGCTCCATTGAAAGGGCATGTAACTCGCACACTCTGTAACTGTGACCCAAATGGTGTAGCAGGAATCCAAGAAATGCTCTGGCTTGGGTGATGAGCAGTGCAAACAGGCATCTTGTCTCACTAAATATAAGTTAGCTGAAGCTGTCCATAGAATGGTGCACAGCCCTATTGATGACCTTGGCAATTCTGGACATAAACTCCAATGCATAATCACTGCCTGAATTTTCAGTCATTTGAAAAATTGGCAAGTGATGCAATGTCTAACATGGAAGCTGTTCCCACAAGGTTACACATGAGGTTTGAGGTGGCATGGAAAACTTTCTTATCCACCTTGCAAAACACCAGTCATCATGTTCACTGCCGCATTGTTTTCATCTGATGTAGGAAGATCGGTGGTAAATGTTTAAGAATGTGTTTGATACCAACATGATGAAAACTTGGCTGGTAACTGGCTTTAAAAAAAAGAATGCCTTAGAATTGCCCGGATCATTGATCATGGATCTTATCTGGCAGGCAGTCTGATATTTCCCTTATCTTCGCCGACTATGGCAGTAGATGGAAGGAGGGATGTTTGTCATCATCTTTCAAGTCTACTGAAACCTTCACCTTATAGGCTTGGTTCCCAGTTGTTGGTGGTGGGCATTCACAAGTTGGCAGACACTTGAAAGCTGAACTGTGTCCATTCCATTGTGGGATCTGAGCATGCTAAGTCATCGAGGTTATCCCTGCACTTACTTTGGGGGGTTTGTCCTCATCTAGCACTGCCGCCATGTCCGTGTAGAACATTGCTATTATCTCAAGAGTGTGTCACAGTATCTTTACAGTGAATAAGCCATGAACAAAAGACTTGCTGATTGATTCAGTGGCTGGGCAAGTGCCATGGCTTGTCTTGCCAGTATGGCTGGCTGGAGAAGGTGCTGGATGGCCTGCTGGATGGTAGGATCATATGCGGCTGGCTGGAGAAGGTGCTGGATGGCCTGCTGGATGGTAGGATCATATGCCAGCTGGATGGTATGCACAGCTGTCGGCTGGATAGTTGGAACTCTCTGGAACTGCCCGTGCAGAATGTGTGGCAAAACGGATGGATTGGTTAAACTGATTCTTGAATGGAACTGTCGGCTGGTATGTGACATGGCTTGCTGAAGTGATGGATCTCTGGTCACTAGACAATAGGTATGGCCAGTGGGCCAGCTGGACTAGACTTGGTGATCGGCAGCTGGAGCAGTGGTGTATGGCATGAAAGGATGGTGATATGGATCACCAAGATCCAACAAATACTCATGTGCTCAGACTTAAGGCCCAAAGGTGACGCTCGGACATACGGGACTTAAGGCCCAAAGGTGACACTCGGACATGCGGAACTTAAGGCCCAAAGGTGACACTCGGACATGCGGGAGTACTTGACACTCGGACATGCGGGAGTACTTGACACTCGGACATGCGGGAGTACTTGACACTCGGACATGCGGGAGTACTTGACACTCGGACATGCGGGAGTACTTGCGCACACTGGGCTGCCTATATAAGGGGGACATTACCTCATGATCTCCGAACTATCCAAGGAGGTTTGTAATGGAGGTAAAAAAAATTTGTTTTGAGAATTCAGCAATTCGCTTCCTGTCCCAGGTGATGCATCTTTGATTCTATCAGTGTCTGGGAAGAATACTGGGACAGCAACTCTACAAGCCTTTCTTCCTCCAATTATCCAAATGTAATCACTGCAGTTGGCATCAAACATTCTTTTATAGGGGTGGGGGTAAGGGGTGGGAACCATCATGATGTCCCCCACTATGCTAGCAATCTATGCCATCTTTGGGTGAAGGCTTGACACTCTGTCGGAGATTTTGCATGTCTCTCCTGTCTCTTGATGCTTTTCTGCAACACAGTCGACCAGATGCCTTCTCACCATAATGAACTAACACTGCAGGCTTATGACGATGAACACTTTGTGCAAGCAATACACATCTTATGCATCTTCATTAGCTTTAAATTTCTCACACTCAATGCATTTTGTTGCCACTAACTAAAAAGACAAAATATTCAAAAATTTGGAACATGACAATCTGAAAGTGTTCACAAAATATATGCCGTGAGCACAAATAAACAACCAACAACACACACCAATGATGCTATGTTGGAGCACAACATCAGAATAAATGAAGTCCATAACTGCAAAAAACAATACAATTAAAAAACTGATAAAAAATCAAAAATAATTATTGCAACATGTAGCAAATACATTAACAATAACTAATATACTAACATTCTGGATGGATGAATTGAAATCACGATGATATTCAAAGATTTTGGGAAGTCTTGCGCTACTAAGTTGATAGTGCCAGTGAAATCTTAAAACTAGTAAACATCAGACAGATGCGTAGCCACCTAGTGGTGGTAAAAGGAGGTAATAGGTAAATGTTTCTTTCCTTTGTCTATATGGTATATGGACCGAAAAGACAAATTTTTTCATCTTTTTGGGAAGGCTGGATTCAGGAGGTTGTGGAGTTTATTTTCCTAACATTAATATGATTGCAGAATGTATTCAAAGGATAAAGGAAAATTCCCGACTTTTTCCTGACCTGTGAAAACCCTGAATATAGTACTGCATGCCAAATTTGGTTGAGGTCCAACAACCCTTGGGAAGGTAAAGCAGTGGAAACAAAAGGTAGGGGCAAAGGCAAAAAGTAGCCATAACTTATGTAGATGAACATAGAAAAAGCTGGAAATTTAACTCTTTCAAGGTGTCAATAATATAAAGCTGCAAATTTAGTTAAAATAAAAAACAATTCCGATTAAAGTTATCTTGTGAAGAAAAAAAATTGTTGATGGAAACATGGATGGACAGATAGATAGATAGACAACATGATTACTATAGGACTCTGCTGACTTTGCAGAGTGAGGTCTTAACAATGCCATCAGAGAATTAATATTTACCTCTCATCTATACTTTGCAAGTGAGATAAAATGACAGATGTAAAATATACTCTGCTGACCTGACTGGGGAAGCTGTTGTTATACATATGTCTTGTCTATACTTTGCAGGCAGGACAAAAATGAGAGATTTGATTTTTACTCAGCTGCCTTGACTAGGGAAGCCACTGTGATACAGCAGGCTATACAGAAATCATATGTGATATTTACCCAGCCATGTGATACAGCAGACTAGACAGAAATCATATGTGATATTTACCCAGCCATGTGATACAGCAGGCTAGACAGAAATCATATGTGATATTTACCCAGCCATGTGATACAGCAGGCTAGACAGAAATCATATGTGATATTTACCCAGCCATGTGATACCTGTGTCTCCTCCATACCTTCCAGGTGAAACAAAAATGAGAAGTTATATTTACCCAACTGCCCTGACTGGGGAAACCATTTGTGGTGCTAGTTCCCCAGGCCTCCACTGTGCTTTTAATGGGTCCTGGCAAGGCCTTGAGTACAGTGATTCCCAGGAAGGAAATCTTTGATGCCGAACTGGATGCAATACTCATCACCGTGGAAAATGCCTGGAGTCGTCGTGGGGTAATGACTTCCTCATCCATTACATTCAGTTGACTCAGTATACAGGATCTAATAAATGGAGTTGAAAATTCTTATGTTAAATGTATAGACTGGCATGGTCTTGCAACATTTGGCTTCAATAGCTAGCTTGCCTCTTTGTAAGTTATACCTGAGCTCTTATCAATATGGATCCTGATTAGTTGATACCTGGTTCTAGTACAAGGGATGGTTTACCTCATTATGCAGTTTAAGCCTACCTCAAGTTTAAGGAGCTACTTAACTAAGGTAACAAATCTCTACCTCAATTTTATTCAAAGAAAAGATAATCTAAGTAACAAGAACTGCCTCAATTAGATAACTGCTTAAAAAATGTAAATAATATATGCAAAATTAAGCTAAAGTTATCTTAATCTAGTTTAGACTCGTTATCTATTGCTGAGTAGATCTTTATCCAGGGCAGATAGAAGGTTATCTCATGCAAGGTGTTCCTAAATGTAGCTAAAGGAGTGGTTTTACTGAAGTTATATCGTGTTATAGTTATTATTTTTTTTGCAAATTATGTTGTTCTGCCAATATTTACCCAATCACATTAACATTAGGATTACTCTCTGCTACCTCCGAATCCAGCACTCCCTGAGACGAAAAAAAAGTCTTTGCATCTATATGCCATATAGACAAAGGGAACCAACTCTTTCAGGTTACTACCCTTGTTCCAAATATGTGGACAATGGTATCCCAGATGTCACCAGTTTAAGCTTGAGTGAAACTTTGAACAGGATGCTCACATTGCGGGGAAGAGGGGGGGGGGGGGGGGATTTTAATTATGTGATCAGGTAAGTATTACCTGAGAAACATAATTGACTACAAAATGTACTTTCTCCACCAAATACATTACCTGATCACATTAACATTAAGAGAATAGGAAAGAGGAGGAAATGTTCAAGCATCCAGCCTCTGCCTGTGTCACCCTGTAGGAGCATGATGATTGCTCTATTGAAAGGATGAACTTCTCCTAATATCAATGTAGCACAACCGAAGACAATGTGTGTATACATGTGCAAGGTAGATCCCTGTGGGATCCTGCACCTGGTTATTGTCTTCTGTTCAAAAGTTTCCCGGGTAATTCCAGCGAAAGGTGCAAGGTCATGCTCACATCTGTGGTTGTGCTTTCATGAATGAGGCATGGTAACTGTCTGGGCAGCTAACAGTGGCCCAACAAGATTCAGTTCTCTCCTTTGCAAGGCTATGTCACGCAAATAGAAACTGGAGAAAGTAGACTGGGTGTGCCAACTGACTCCACTATATCTCAAATTGAGGCATTATGTTCGAAGGCTAAGCTAAGCTCATAGAAATCACTCATATTTCGTCAGCTGAAATCTTCATTAGTTGTACCCGATCCTGTGAGAGTTCAGAGTATGCTGATTTAACTCCTTTCAGCCAAGTTGCGAGTGCTTGTGGGGTACTATCTTGCTTTCCTACTTCAAGTGGTAGGAATTGCTTTTTACGGCCATGGCGTATGTTTTGCATGTACTTCAGATAGCATATGAGGGTACCTGCAGCTTTGCCTCTCTCGATGGATCAACGAGAGAGAGCGTATATTTATTTGTTGGTTGCCTAGTGACAGTAACCTGTTTTTAGAATGACTGAGCCGTAGGAACAGAACTGCATGCAGTTTGGATCAACAGACAGCACATGTAGCTCACTCACCCTGCATGCTGAAGCTAGTGCTATCAGGAAGCAAGTCTTGTATGGTAACTGCTCCAGTGGGGTGGAAGACAGGGGCTCGAACTTAAATCAGTTGAGCCACATCAAGACCAAAGAGAGGTTCCATGTTGGGAACAAGATGAGTGAGCATGGTCTGGATGTGTCAAAATTGGACAGCAAGTTGGAAAGGTCCTTGTTGCAGTCAATATTGTCTCTTCCATAATGTCTTCTGGCTGCTGCAATCCTTTCCATGATTGAAGCACAGAACTTTTTTTGCACAGGGTATCCCTGACAAGAGTTGGGCATGATGGAGGAGTATCTCTGGACTTGGATGGTAGTGGTAACCTTGACTGCTTGAGCAGTATGGAGGTTACTACGATTTTTATGGGTACATCTGTTGCTAAATCGAGCAGATTGTTGATTCAGGATTTGTCCCATCAAAAAGAGGCAATAAGAACTATTTTGCAGTCAGTGCCTCTCATTTTCTGCATTAGTGTTGGTATCAGAACTGCTTGTGGGAAGGCATATGCCCACTTTCCCTCCCAGCTAATTTAAAAGGCATCGATGACCCATGCTTCTGGGTCAGGCAATGGGGAGATGAAGGTGGGCAGTTTTTGTTGTCCCACTTCACCGCAAATAGGTCTAGGATCGGTTGGCCCCATAGGGTAGAGACTCGATTGAAGATTGACAGATGGAGAGACCAGTCTGTTTGAAGCAGGTGGCCTCTCCTTGATGATGAATTGGCTAGGTCATTTAGCCTGCCCAGGATGTGATGGACCTGTATATTTAACTGATATTGGGAACACCAATGAAGGTATTTCCATACTATGATGCAAAGGTCCAGTGATTTTGTCAACCCCTTGTTTGAAGAGGTATGTCACTATGACCATATTGGATGTGTTCCACCCAAGTGTGGCAGGCATTGAGAATGACCTTCATTTCCAGAAGATGACGTGAATAGCCTTCTCTTGTCGCACCCACTTGCTGCTGACTATCACAAAGTCAAGTAGAGAGAGTGCTCCCAAACCCAACAAACTGATTGTGATTTCCAGTTGTGGGGTGTATTAGGGTATCCCCAACCCAACAAACTGGTTGTGATTTCCAGTTGTGGGGTGTATTAGGGTATCCCAAACCCAACAAACTGATTGTGATTTCCAGTTGTGGGGTGTATTAGGGTATCCCAAACCCAACAAACTGATTGTGATTTCCAGTTGTGGGGTGTATTAGGGTATTCCCAACCCAACAAACTGGTTGTGATTTCCAGTTGTGGGGTGTATAATGGTATTCCCAAACCCAACAAACTGATTGTGATTTCCAGTTGTGGGGTGTATAATGGTATTCCCAACCCAACAAACTGGTTGTGATTTCCAGTTGTGGGGTGTATAATGGTATTCCCAAACCCAACAAACTGGTTGTGATTTCCAGTTGTGGGGTGTATAACGGTATCCCCAACCCAACAAACTGGTTGTGATTTCCAGTTGTGGGGTGTATAAGGGTATCCCCAACCCAACAAACTGGTTGTGATTTCCAGTTGTGGGGTGTATTAGGGTATCCCCAACCCAACAAACTGGTTGTGATTTCCAGTTGTGGGGTGTATAACGGTATCCCCAACCCATCAAAATGGTTGTGATTTCCAGTTGTGGGGTGTATAAGGGTATCCCCAACCCAACAAACTGATTGTGATTTCCAGTTGTGGGGTGTATTAGGGTATCCCCAACCCAACAAACTGGTTGTGATTTCCAGTTGTGGGGTGTATAATGGTATTCCCAACCCAACAAACTGGTTGTGATTTCCAGTTGTGGGGTGTATAATGGTATCCCCAACTCAACAAACTGGTTGTGATTTCCAGTTGTGGGGTGTATAATGGTATTCCCAACCCAACAAACTGGTTGTGATTTCCAGTTGTGGGGTGTATTAGGGTATCCCAAACCCAACAAACTGATTGTGATTTCCAGTTGTGGGGTGTATTAGGGTATCCCAAACCCAACAAACTGATTGTGATTTCCAGTTGTGGGGTGTATTAGGGTATTCCCAACCCAACAAACTGGTTGTGATTTCCAGTTGTGGGGTGTATAATGGTATTCCCAAACCCAACAAACTGATTGTGATTTCCAGTTGTGGGGTGTATAATGGTATTCCCAACCCAACAAACTGGTTGTGATTTCCAGTTGTGGGGTGTATAATGGTATTCCCAAACCCAACAAACTGGTTGTGATTTCCAGTTGTGGGGTGTATAACGGTATCCCCAACCCAACAAACTGGTTGTGATTTCCAGTTGTGGGGTGTATAAGGGTATCCCCAACCCAACAAACTGGTTGTGATTTCCAGTTGTGGGGTGTATTAGGGTATCCCCAACCCAACAAACTGGTTGTGATTTCCAGTTGTGGGGTGTATAACGGTATCCCCAACCCATCAAAATGGTTGTGATTTCCAGTTGTGGGGTGTATAAGGGTATCCCCAACCCAACAAACTGATTGTGATTTCCAGTTGTGGGGTGTATTAGGGTATCCCCAACCCAACAAACTGGTTGTGATTTCCAGTTGTGGGGTGTATAATGGTATTCCCAACCCAACAAACTGGTTGTGATTTCCAGTTGTGGGGTGTATAATGGTATCCCCAACTCAACAAACTGGTTGTGATTTCCAGTTGTGGGGTGTATAATGGTATTCCCAACCCAACAAACTGATTGTGATTTCCAGTTGTGGGGTGTATAAGGGTATTCCCACCACTAGCCAATCCCTGTCATGCCATTGGAAATCAGGCACCACTGTGCCAGAAGAGCCATCTGCAGTGGGAGCATGCAAAGGTGGCTGAGGTATAACAGGTCTGCTGCCGCATTTAATAGTCCAAAGAGTGGAAGAAACTCCCTCGCCAAAAAGAAACATCTTGGTGGACGCCTTCTCTGATGCAGGAACAATACTGTTGATATGGTTGGGAGGGAGACACATCAAGGTGACATGAGTTACAAACTCCATATCTAGATGTACAGAATGTTGAGAAGGGAAAATTTTGCACTTGCAGAGAATTACCCCTGATCTTTCTGGCATAGATCATCCCTTCTCTGGTACATTCTCTGACGTGGCTGTGCAGAGATAGGGGCTTGCATGGATAGCTGAAGGGGCAACTCTTGTACCACTTGCTTTTTAACCTCCTCAATTTGTCCCCCAAACAGAAAGGGGAGAGCTGAAGGGGAGGAAGTGCAGGGTTGACACATGATGCGGTTTGAGAGAAGACTGCAGGAATGCGTATCTTCTAATCAAGTCATGCTACATGAAGATGTTAGGGCATTTGCCATCATGTAGTGAGCAGTCATATTAATTACCTCAGTGATACTGCCTACTGAATTCCAGGCATGGTTACTTTGTGTCTTTTTGACTAGACAAAAGATTGCCAGAGATGCCAGGTCGGGTAGGGAGGAAGTTGACAACATTCCTGCCCAACTTTAACATGGCATTAAACACTTGTCTGTCCACGTAATAAGAGTGGAGCAGACAAACTGAAGGCAGTAATATCTGTGTCTTGGGTTTTGTATCAGAATGGAGAGAAAGTTGCCAGCAAATGACTCACTGAAAAGAAGGCTCTTGAGTTACCAGGGTTGCAATAGACACCTGGTAATTTCTGCAATCTTTGATGATTGGGCAAGATTCTGAATGACGGATGATCATCATCAATGTCTACGTCCATGGAAGAATTGTCCTTTGTAAGTAGGACTGATTGCAGGAGGGCATTGCGACAGAGGCAAAATCCTGTAAATTTCTTTGATCACTGCCCTAAAACTAAATTCCATCCGTTCCATGGTCCGATCTAAATGTTCAGGCATGCCTGTCTCGCCCCTTCATCGACGGGGAGGGGATGGTGGGAGGTTGTCCTCCTCCTGTACACTCTGAGTCCAGGGGTATAACATTCCATATGGCAATGATGATGTAGTATTGTCAGCATGCGTTGGTATTCTCCCTGTCGGATATACTATCAGATCAGTGGTGTTCAAATCATGTCCAATACAGAATGTGGTGCAGCTGTGGAATGCCAGTCTGGTGCAGTTGGTTTGGCTGGGTCAGCATGCACTGGTATTCTCCCTGTCGGATATACTATCAGTGGTGTTCAAATCATGTCATGGGTCACACAGCTCCAAATGTCATGCCAGTTCACTAGGTATCATGGATATAGTTGGTCAGCCAACTGGTTGTGAGGTCTGCTGGGCATATGATGCTGTCATTGTAGGGACTGTCAAGAGATGTGGTCAGTTGGCCGGCTCACCAGTCTGAGATGATAGATTCATTACTGCCAAAACCATACATTGATTGTCTGGACAGCTGGATTAGTTGGTTGGCAGCCAGGATGGTGTGCGGAGGACGATATATGAGTTGTAAGCCAGTGAAGTCGAAAGATACTCCCACACACTCGGCTTCAACATTCCTGATTCATGCATGGGCGGGGATAAGGATTTATACCTGTGGGCTGCCAATTTATGTTTTTGTTCATTTCATTCATTGACATCCTTAACAATTCAGCTTGTTGTTAAAGACTATTATTCATGATTCCAATACTTTACTAGAATCACTTGTCATGGCATCGATTGGATCTGAAGTCACAGTAGCTGCCAGCGCTGTTTTTTGGTATCCTTGTGTGGGGGTGGAGGTGGCATCTTGACATCCCATATAAAGCTGATTAAAGATTCCGAAGTGGGGTAAAACTAAGAACGTCATGCTCAAACTATTTTTCATGGCCCTTCAGTTGCCTTTTTAGGACTTGGGACCAGATATCTCTGTCCACAATGTACACACACTACATATGTGTGAAGAGCACCTTGTACAGGCCAAACATGTCTCGTGGTTGTCCTCCATAATTATAAATTGTCTACACTTCTTGCATTTGATTGACATCTCTGTAATGAAAGAGAGAAGAAAAAACAAACAAATGCATACAACAAATATACAAATTGTTGAAATGAAGGAAAACTCGCGTTACTGAGACGAGCTAAGAAGTGTAATAAATAGAAATTTAACAACACACATAAATTTTATCAGTACAAATTGTGCATTACCAATTGAAATCACATGGACAATGAATAACAATACAAAATTGCAAAAATACAAACAAAATCACCTGGAATCATGCAAATGTTGTGTGCAGTAATGTACAACAATGTTCTGACTTACTATACCACTGAGAAGAAATGATGGCTGGTCAAAATAAAGTAGAAGTTTCAATGGATTCTAGAAGGCACTGTTCACAGTTGAAAGCGAAAGTTTAAACTAGCGACATCCAGGATACCAGTGGCCACCTAGCAGGAACAAAGGGAGTTAACCTTTAAGAGTTATTTCCCTTCATCCATTTGTTATATAGATGGAAAGATGCCTTTTGTCTTTTATGGAGGGCTGAATTCGGAGATAGCAGAGAGTAATCATAATGTTAATGTGATCAGGTGATGTATATAATGGAGAAAAAAAGCATACTTGTAATAAATACACAGTGTAAAACTAAATTTAGATCACAAATTGGCATACTCAATGTTAATAAAATACTTAATATTGGTATTCTAATTGAGAAGAGGGGACAAACTTGATGCAAAAAGCATCTGCCTAAATCTAGTTTTAGCAGGTGCTTTATAAGATATAGAGCATATATCTTTCCCATAAAAGTCTATGGAAAGCTTTATTTGCGAAAATAGTGAAAAACTCCATCCAAACAAATACTGTAGGACTAGAAATCAATCCAGTTTGAATAGAAGCCTATATAATGTTACATAAGACTAAATCTAGTTCAGGGAGGGGCTTGCAGAATTTTTAAAATGTATGCTTTGAGTCACTTCAGAGAGGTTATTTGATTCAGAGGTAAAACATGTGCCACTTTGAAATTTACTTTGCCTGAACCAAGCTACCCAAGCTTAAAATATGCCCCAGTCTTATCAACAGTGGATCTAACATACAAGTATTGTACAGAATGCCTTGTCTTATCTGCTCCACTGAGTGAACCAAGCTAACTTAAAATATGTCCCAATCCTATCAACAGTGGAACTAACGTATAAGTATTCTGCAGAATGCCTTGACTCATCTCACTATTCTGAGTGAACCAAACTACCCAAACTTAAAATATGCCCCAGTCCTAACAACAGTGGAACTAACATACAAGTATTCCGCAGAATGGCTTGACACAGCTGCTCTGCTGATGCATATCCCAAATAGCCAGCAAAGTTACACGAGTGTGAAAACTTTATCACTATTTCATCTTTTTGCATGTAATCCTGATTAATCAAGTTTTATGACTGTAAATGCAACAGTGTCAGAAATAGCAAGCTGAATGCAAAAAACCTAATGTTGTCACTGATGCCAACAACAATGACAATGTTATTAGAAAGGTGATATCAATGCTTTGCTTATGCCTTGCAATCAAGATTAAAATGGGGTACATTGCTGTCTGGAGAGGGACTTACCTGAGGTAAACAGTGTATGCCTCCACCAGTCTGAGTGAAGCAGGGATCAAATCCTGGGCTACATCCATTGTTTTGTGTGGGTCTATCTCAGCCTGCAAAAAAACAGCTTTATTGTCAGCTAAACTTCCGCTCATGTAACTTTCATAAGGTACAATTTAAAAGCTTGAACTTTTCTTGAACTGTTTATGTTCTGTCCATGCAAATAAAGTTAGAAAATACAAATTCTAAAAGAGTTGAAAAAAGATCACGAGCGTTAGAAGACACAAACTTAATCTGCTAATCATGCAACTCATGATCAGAGTACATGTAAACTCGGGGCTATTCCAGAAATGATGGTGTGGGAGGGCCGAACAGCAGTACAATTAAAATATTCTAGCTGGTGTTTTTTTTTTCTAATTTATAATATATGCATGATGGGGTCAAACATTATTTTTAATTTATGCCTGGTGGTGATTTTTGGCATATGATGCAATTGATATCAAACAGAAACTGGCATAAAAGAGCAACATGATGGGAAAAAAAACTTGCACATTCTACATCGTCCGAGTTTCCTCTTACCCGTACCATCCCATTTTATGTATTTGGACATTTATGTTGGGGTGTGGGGTCAGAACGCGTTGCCTATTAAAAAGTTGGAATTCGCTGACACCATGGTGTCGGCATAGGGTAGCCACTTACTAGTGGACCTAGCAAACTTAAACGACCTTACATCGAGCCATAGCTGCATGAAATCAATAGGAAGATGATTTACTTTCTCAGAAATTGCAAGTATAGCATTCGTTATGTGTTTAATAAGCTGCCAGACGAGATGAAACTACAGCATTGATTAAATTTGACCTGGTACTCACCATTTGCATTGCTAGTCACGTGACTACCCAAATCGAGCAACCTGTCCATGACATCAGAGGTTCAATAGTCACATGATACCAACAAAAACCCCTTTCCAATGTTGTTGTACAAAAAAAATCAAAAATATTGAATGAAAGTCATGTAATGTTTGTAAAAAAAACCAAAACGACACATAATTCTCAACATATTTATTCATAGAACATCCTGAAACCTGTCGATATCACAGCAACCTGGAGAAAGTCAGATTCAGCAGGTAGAGAGCACATGTCAATGCATTAGTCACACAATACCAACAAAAATATCTATGACATGTGCTCTCTGTTGAGGAGTCTGGATTTCTCCAGGTTGCTGCGACATCAACAGGTTTCTGGTAGTTGTTCTTGGTATAAATATGTTGAGAATTACGTTTCCTTTGGTTTTTTTTTACAAATATTACGTGCCTTTCAATTAATATTTTCAAATTTTTTGTACAACATAGGAAAAGAGGTTTTTATTGGCATCATGTGACTACTGGACCTCTGATGCAGGGTTCATACAGTTGTTGGTAAAACAAATTCCAGACCTTTTCCAGACTTTTTCCAGACTGGATTGCAATATTTTCCAGACCCCTCTGGCACATGTATTCGAAGTCTGTATCACTATAAATAAGCATGTGGTATCTGCATAATATAAACCAGTATCCACCAATCACAAGTGGGTGATAGGTCACATGTCTCGTCAACAACACTGAATCAGCAGGGCCATCACTAGACCAAATGGTGCCCCAGGTGACGAGTGTCATTAGCAAAATAAAACGCAGCAACCCAAAATTCCATACTTTTTCCAGACCTTTAGGGCAAAATCTTTATTTTCTATACTTTTTCCAGGTCTGGAAAAAGCACTCTTTTTTTCCCATACTTTTTCCAGACTTTCCAGACTTTGTACGAACCCTGCTGATGTCATGGACATGTAGGTTGCGAGATTTGGGTATTCACATGACTAGCAATGCAAATGGCAAGTACCAGGTCAAATTTCATAAAAGCCATTGTTTCGTCTCTGTCAGCGGATTAAACACACAACGAATGCTATACTTGCAATTTCTGAGAAAATAAATCATTTTCCTATCGATCTGATGCAGGTATGGCTCGACATAAGGTTGTTTAAGTTTGCTAGGCCCACTAGTAAGCGGCTACCCTATGGTAACCCCACGCAATGTCTGCAAATTCCAACTTTTCGATAGGCAATGCGTTCTGACCCCCACACCCCAACACAAATGTCCAAGAATATAAAATGGGGTGGGAAGGGTCAGAGGAAACTTGGACTATGGAGGTTCAAACAAATTTGTTGTTTCGGGAGAGTAAATAAACACTATATACTGCATCATAGATACTGAAAATTCCCCGAAAACAAGCTGCCTCAGGAACTTCCTTTTGTCTTAATATGCATTCATGCTAGGTTGAATTTCTGCACATAAATTTCATGCATGGTGGTACTTGAAGAAATATATATTTCATCCAAGGTGGGGGGTGATATTAATATTTTATGCCTGGTGGGTGAAAATAAAAAGTGCTTTCCGACCCCCCCCATACCATTATTTCTGTAATAGCCCTCATGCATTTTTATGACAACACCTTTATACCAAGTAACATAAAAGATTATTATCTTATGATTCTCCTGTATCTTCTTCACTCACTTTTCATTTTTCAACTTATGACTGACATATCAATCAGGATTACTGGAATCAGAGGAATTTTCCTAATGTAATATTATTTTATGTTCCAACACAACAGAAACATAATTAATCATACTCACTAAAAAACAAAGCCTTTTTGCTGTATGGTTCTGTTTGTTTCAGTGTATTAAATGTCATAGGAGTAGTTTTCTTATCACTTTCCTTGTTGCTCACAACAATCACAGTGAGTATGCAATTTGAAGGTCTGCTATCAACCATAAATTGAAGGACTCAATAAACAATGATTCTTTCATGGAAACAATAGGACTCCCTCCCCAAGGAAAATGTCTTCTTTTCCCAAAACCACAAAATTGTATTTCCATGAAAATAAATGAATCAACAGCACAATAGATAAAAGATACATGTAGGTAAAACTTGCAGCTTACACATAAATGAACTGAGAGAACAATGGACAAAAGATATATATAGGTAAAACTTACACTACTAGCTTACACGTAAATGAACCGACCGTACAATGGACAAAAAGATACTTGTAGGTAAAACTTACACTTGTAGCTTACATATAAGAATAATTGAAAAGATTGCATCATTTTTACCATAGCTTTTGTAAATGTATCATCCAGGGATGCATGTACTTTAGCAATCAAGACATCCAGTAGGAGAACTGAAGCAATTCCTGGAAGCTGAGCTGGACTGATGATATCTTGGTATTTCAGTGGCAAATTCTCAATCTGAAAGACATGAAAGAGATGAAAGGGAATTCTATATTGTAACTATTTTTGCAAATAAGTTCACTAATGATAAAAGTATTGAAAGATAAAGTCCAGTTTACTTCCAGTACTCCAATTACTCATTATTTTCATAAAGATTTACCGTCATTTCTTTCACAGGGGGGGGGGGGGGGGGGGTGGGGGGGGGGGGGGGGGGGGGGGGGGGGGGGGGGGTAAAGTGTGTTCCATTTAAAATGATGTAACATGACTGTAAGGCAAACCAAAATGATGTCAATAGGTTATGTGATTGGTATCAGGGGAAATAATGTCTGTGGAGTGTAGGTCAAAATAAACTTGCCTTTCAATCAGGTTATGTCCTTTTTAATGGAATAGCCCTTAAGTGAAACCAGTGATTTTTTTCTCTTTTACTACAATAACACAATCAATCTGGTCATTGTCATCATGTATTTCTTGTCTCTTAACATATCATCATTTGTAATGGCATCAATTTTCATACACATAAACTTTCTCCAGAAGATCAGTTTCATTAAAACATTTTATTACAACCTATTAGTATCAACTTTGATACAAAATATCAGATAACATACATTAATTTTTTTAAATGGCTAAAAGCAAAAGGAAATAATTTATTGGTTTAGAAACATCTATTTACAAATTATCATAAGTTATCAAGAGCAATGGAAACAATATAAGCAATAATTTAGAAGATCATGGTATTTTCAAAACTGAAAGAGAATTATTATCTTTTTGAACTTAATCAAACTTTGTAATGAACATTTAACTTTAATCAAATGGTGATTCCTACTTTGTTACGAAAGCAATTAAAAGTGAATATTAGCATCATATGGAATTTCCAGAATGATTATACTTGAAATAAAATCAATGATATTTTGAGACGGAAGTCCAAATTTCAATACCCGTCCAATATAAAATTTTAGGAAAATCCTTTCAGTGTATTCACTTAAATAATTTAAACGGTCAGTCACTAGTCACTGATAATAATCTGACAAATTTTTAGATTGCTTAAAATTATAAAAATAATTCTCTCCATGCAAAAGCTGCACAGATAAAAATTATTTGATCAAAACTTATAGAAAGTTAAAAAGTATTGTGCAGAAGCTACATTTTGTGGCAACTCATTTATTTAAAAATGTATTTTTGACAATTTAAAAAATTCTGTTTAGTTTAAACATGTTTTATTGTCAAGAAGATCATAATTATGTATGCAGGGCAAAAGGACTGGAAACAAGTTTTTCAGCTTACAAACTCCTCTCCAAGAATTCTGTTGTCATTTATATTCAAATTTTGTCTCGGCTTTTGTGAAACATGTGTGAAAAATATCAGATCTGAAAGATTTACTGTCATACTACTGTAATGGTAAATTAGGATTATGTACCTGTCCAATCTGTCGTTGTAAGAAGCAGTTGGCTAGTTTCGTGTCAAACTGGACATTGTTAACAGCAGTGTTAACACTGGACAACAAAGCCTCAGCCTGCTGGGTGGTCATTCCTTGTTTCACTAAGCAATCCTATATGGGAGAGAAAAAAAATGAAAATACTAAACTCATACTGAGTAATACTATAATGGAACGAGACTCACAGGAACACATACCACAAAACCAGGCTTCCAGAATTGGTCGTATATGCCAGACATGTCAAACAGAACTAATTTTTTTATTGACTATACAATTTCCAAAATTGGACATTGGGATTTTCTGCCAAGAAACTCATATTCTGACTTCATTAATAATTGTTTTAACTAAAACTAATATACATATACTGACCTTTGATTATACATAGATATACATTGCAACAGGTGTGATATTGCCTTGGAGCTTCAGTAAATGATACGATACAACCTAACTTCCTGACCCAACCAAGTTTGAGAGTAGACCATTCAATTTCATAGGTAAAGAGGAATTCCCAACAAACAGGGTTCATTTTTTTTAAAAAAATGGAAAGAATAACTAAAATTTTCCTACTCAAAGTACTATTTATGTTTGTAGAGGATCCAAATTTGTTCTATAAACTGCATTCTGTTTGAAAGTTAGCAACATTTCTCTGACAGAATATCATCAAAAAGCTGCTTTATTAAGCTGACTTTATTACAAGCTGTGTCTGGCAGCTTGGAATTAAAGAAAAAACAAACTGTTGTAATGACCAGAAAATCTAATCAATTTATCTAGCTATGAATACTAGCCAAATTTCATTTACATGTTATCCATGTTGAGTGTTTTTTAAGCAATTCTGCTAACAAGCTTCTCAGGGCATACATACAGATGGACAGACAGGACCAAATCAAGATGGTATATAAAGGGGTAAACAAAATCATCATTATCATCATCATGATTGGCTAATGTTATATCATCGTCATCTTACCTTGATCCAGCTAGTGAAGACCTTCTCTCCGAGGCGCGGTGCCCAGCGCAGAGTGTGCAGCAAATGAGGATCCTCAAGGTGTGAGGGGTCTCCTGTTTCCAAGGATTTCAGGTACTGCACTGATGGAGGCAGACATGCAAGGAGCCTCCATGTGATCAGAAAGTTGTACTCAACCACGGAGGAATCCTATAAAATTAACTATGATCATTTAGATCAAAAGAATCAGTCATTTGGAATGGTGTGGGAATGGGAAATCTCTCTATAAGGGTTTGAATTCAGAGGCAAGAAGAAGAATTTTGCTGGATAACCAATACAGCTTTCACAACAAGGGGGCAAGGGCATAACATCTCTATAGGATGCTAAAATGATCAAACTATGTGTTCTGTTATTATTATTATTATTATTAATATTAAATGGGAAGGAAAGATAAGGGAAACTTTCCATTAGGGTGTCTTATGTACAATGTTTTGCTGGTTTGTACACATCTTTCGAATAACATTTTGCTTGTAAAAGGAACCACTGGAATTTTCATTTGACATCTCCTGTGAAACAAACACAAGAGTCCTAGTGGTCCCTAAAATCTATCAGCTTATATTCACCCAAGAGCCCATGCTAGGGTGCTCATTGTCAAAACTGGTCAAGCAGTTTTAAAACACAAATCAATATTACATTTCCTATTATTTTCAGTAATGGTGGCCACAGCTTTTGGAAAGAAATAATTTTCCATAGTCTAAAACATCTTCACACCAGAATGTTCCTTCTCATATTTGGTTAAAATTGTCCAACTATTTTTTCTTTTTCAAAGTATTTCATCAAATGTTTGTGTTTTTGTTTTTATTTTAAACAATAATGGTAACAACTGATGGAAGATTTGCATCTTTGTTTAAATTTCTAAGGTCCTCTTCTCAGGATGCTGTTGACCAATATTGGTTGATAAATTTAAACAATCTGCAATAATTTGTTATGTACCATTAGCCATATTTGATGGTGAATCAGTATAAATTGCACAAGATATAAAGGTTTATACAGAGCAATACATATATTATACAGCATGCTGTAGCTTGGTACATACAATTTACTGCATTCAGTGTAATTGATACATGACTACTGATGGCCTGTGTATACTTGCTGATACATTACCACAACAGAGAGATTGTCCTTTGTCTTATTATACTTCAGACCAGCCATCAACAGAGTGATACATGCACCCTATAACTGGCTGTGCCTGGAGAGAAGCAATTTTCGGTATACAGTGTAAATGATACATTACGACTGAATGCCTGTATATACATGCCGATACATTACCACAATTGTTCTGTGTCTTATCATACTTCAGGCAAGCAATCAACAGAGCGATACATGCACCATTTAATTGGCTGTACCTTAACATAAGAAATTTACTGTATACAGTGTAAATGATACATTTCTACTGAAGGCCTGTATTTACATGATGATACATTACCATGATGGAAAGCTTGTCCTGTGTCTTATCACACCTCAGACCTGCCATCAGCAGAGTGATACATGCATCATACAGCTGGCTGTAATCCAAACATTCTGAGCTGGCCAATAAGAAGCTACAGGCCTACAATGACACAAATAAATGGGAACTCAATAGAGTGTATACACAAATAAATGGGAACTCAATAGAGTGTATACACAAATAAATTGAAACTAAATAGAGTGTATACACAAATAAATGGGAACTCAATAGAGTGTATACACAAATAAATGGAAACTCAATAGAGTGTATACACAAATAAATGGGAACTCAACAGAGTGTATACACAAATAAATGGGAACTCAACAGAGTGTATACACAAATAAATGGGAACTCAACAGAGTGTATACACAAATAAATGGGAACTCAATAGAGTGTATACACAAATAAATGGGAACTCAATAGAGTGTATACACAAATAAATGGGAACTAAACAGAGTGTATACACAAATAAATGGGAACTCAACAGAGTGTATATACAAATAAATGTATACACAAATAAATGGGAACTCAATAGAGTGTATACACTAATAAATGGGAACTCTATAGAGTATATGGTTATATTCTCTGGATGATCTCCAGAAGATGTTTAATAATAAAATCTGAATTTAAAACCAAATGGTTTTAGGTTCTTATATCTGATTTGGAAGCAATTTTGTTCAATATGTTGGGAAAATAAGGTTAAATTTTATGACAATTGTTTGTTAAAGATGACAACAATAAAGAACACATGCTTTTGGACATCATGACAATTGTTTGTTAACGATGATGATAATAAAGAACATGTGAATAATAAAGCAACCAATGCTTTTGGACACTATTTACTATTTACAAGGGATCTGTTTGCAAAGATTGTATTAACTTTCAAAGGTAACAGATGTGATCCTTACCAAGCCATCCACTTTTGGAGCATCTTGTGAACTGACATCTGTCTGAGCCAGTTTGTAGAACCTGGGCTTCAATATACTACCTAAAATACAAAACTTCAATTTAAATAATACTTACTTGAATTTAGAATGCCAATTTTTATTAATGCACTTTTAACTACAAATACCTTTTGAATGTTTTTTAAAAAAAAATGATATGTCCAAGCAAAGACTGTAAATATGTTCCAAGTACAGGGATGCTTTTGCTGATAGTAATATGTCACAAAGAAACATGATTATAAGAGATAAGAATTCTTTATTTCAGACTGCATGGTCCATACATCTAAATTAAAATATAGAATAAAAAAAAATATAAAATATAGAAGTATTTTAAGACATAGAAGTTCATAGGTGTCTTATGTGCAATTATACATACCCATCTACAACTACAGAATGTGTTTGTCATTGTTAGGAATAAAATCATGTGATTATACATATAATTATCTAATTATTGTAAGTGAACAATATACCAATGTTTAGGTTATGATCACGAAATATGCCAAGTTTCAGCGCAGTCGATTATAAGCTGTGAGAGTAGTTGTGTACAAAGGTTGTTTGACAGACAGACATTTGAAAGAAATCATAGCTGGAAATGGGAACAATTATATGCCCTTGTCCATATTCACATCAGTGCTCATGTTTATACACGAGATTAATAACAAATTCTTGTCCATATTCACATCAGTGCTCATGTTTATACATGAGATTTATAACAAATTCTTGTCCATATTCACATCAGTGCTCATGTTTATACACGAGATTTATAACAAATTCTTGTCCATATTCACATCAGTGCTCATGTTTATACAGGAGATTTATAACAAATTCTTGTCCATATTCACATCAGTGCTCATGTTTATACAGGAGATTTATAACAAATTCTTGTCCATATTCACGTCAGTGCTCATGTTTATACAAGAGATTTATAACAAATTCTTAACAAATCTAAGTCTTGACAACTATAAATAAGTCAGTGTGAAGTGCAGAAAGGCCTTATTTATGGACATTGCATCAATTATCAATGGTAAAACTTAACTGTATGATGTCACAAAGTGCAAAGCTTTCATGTTTCATCCTTTGTGACCTTGCGGATTATTCATATTTTTTACTATTTTTGTTGGCACAATTCATTTGCTTAACATGGAAACAATCTCCTCAAACTTAGTATTTTCTCAACTAGGAAACAGAGAAGTATGAATTACTGTTTCTCATGACATGTATAATAAAATAATGTAGTATCATTTATTTTCGTGGGTCTCAATGTTCGTGGTTATGTTAAAATGGACATTTTCATAGGTACTTAAATTCATGGTTTTGCCTATCAAAGTTTGCATATTTGTAGATATTTAATTTCATAGATTACCATCAACAAATACCCCAAATAGAGAATACAAAAGAACAAAACTATGATGACAACGATGGCACTTCAATTTATGAGCACAAATCAAACACCTGTCAAGATAAATCACTTAACTCAACATCAAAGGGGAACAGATGCAGCAAACACTACTAAGCTAATCGGTTATTAAAGTACATGTGTATGATCTCTTTCTTAAAACACTATGGCTTTGAGAATAATGGACTTGTTTAATTCAACAATTTCAGGATTATTTACCCGACAAACATTTGTGTGTACCAGTCGACTTGGTTGATGCAATGTTGATTCAGTGGTTTTGTCAAAAAATCGGTGAAGTGTGAGCTTCAATAATCTGCGGTAACTAGTGCATACACACAGTCTTTCATTAGTAATTGTGCCTCAAGCAATAGTTTTAGTATTTTACAGTCATGTTCTTCATTGGGATTAAGCATGCATGGATGAGATGTGCTTTCAGGAGGATGTAACTTTTTCAACAACAGTTTCACTTCAATGAAGAATCGATTTGAATAAGTATTATATCTAATTTTCATTTATAGTATCATTTCTTATTCTTTCTTTCATTTTCAGTAATAACAGTGTTTGAATACCTCATACTTTTTCTCATTTCTCTTTCCTTACTTATCTCACAATGTATCGTTTTAAGGCAGCAAGTGGAAATTACAGCTACCGGATACCGTATAGATATGTGTGCATTGAAACAATATAAAATACTTTATAATGCTTTTCTTAAAAAGTTAATATAAAACGGTGTAAAAGCTAATATTTGTTACTAGATTACAGCAATGACGTCGATTTATCGAATAGCTTTGTTGATCTGTAGGAATGAAACACAGAAGCAACAAAAACAAAAAAAAATGAAGGAGGTGGGGCTTCTTTATCATATGTGGCTAATTTTTCAATTGGTCTTAAATTTGTGGTTCAGGGCAACAACGAAATCCATGAAAATTGGGTAAACTGGTACCTAATGAAAATTGGGTAAACTGGTACCCAATGAAAACTGGTGATACTACAGTAGAATACAAGTTAGCATAGTGGTTTATGTTTAGTAATACACTCATGTCTAGGATCAAGAAATTTCTTAATTACTACATGTTGTTACTAATCAAACATGTATTATCATCTATATACAAATATCACCAAAAATCTACCTGAATCCCACCCCCACCCCCATATATCTATATACAAATATCACCAAAAATCTACCTGAATCCCACCCACCCCCATAATTGGGAACTGGAAGAACTGATTGAATAGCCCTCACCCAGATAACTTGTAAAACCAAAATGCAATAAGATCTAAACATCCCATTTTCTTTTAAAGTTGGCAATAAAAATAAAGAAAATGGACAACAACAAAGTAATACTTTGTTTTGCAAAAAGTCCAAACATTCTAAACAGCCAATGATCATACACATTAAAACATCTGATTACCTTTTGATATCAATGGGAAATTAATAAAGAGAAACATATGAACATATCACACAAATGTTTATACTGAGAATAAATTTTGCTTAGTCTCATAATCGAATGACCAAGGCATTGAAAACAATGTGAAATCAAAAAGATAAAAAAGCACATACAATAACTTAACTTAATCAATGGCTAAGCTGGCTTTAATTTGACAACTGTTGAGGAGATAATGGTCCTTTGATTTGATGACACAAGCTATTCAATTAGATCAAATGTCTCTAGCCATTTACTATTTGTGAAAGGTGCTGACATCAATGTAACATCTGGGTGTGGGGACAGCCCTTCAATTTTTTTCCTTGTTTAAACTGTGGATTGTTCTTCAAAAATTTGCAGTGATATATTTGAAAATGACTTGCAAGTTCAAATAAAATGCACACACTTTTATTTTTTCTCTTTCTTATTTTGTTTTGGTTGGTTGGTTGTTATGGGTTTAATGCCATTTTTCAGCACATGATAGGTTATACATAGCGGCCAGTATATTTGGTGGAGGAAGAACCCGAGAAAACCCCGGGAAGAATCACCTACTCACGAGAAGCTACTGGCAAGCTTTCTCACATACCCACGTTGGCCAAGCCCGAGACTTGAACCCAAGTGGACAGAGGTGAGATGTCAGTGATCTATAAAGGCAAGCACCTTAGACCACTCGACCACCCGGGGCCCCTATTTTTGTTTGGGTTGATCTGGATGTTATGTTCCAGGACCATATGTGTGCCAACTGAGTTTATTAGTACACATAACATGGAACTGTACACAGTCATTGCCATGTGCTATTGACAACAAGTGAATGCTCACATTTAAAATTGCTAACTTGAGGAATTAGCCAGTGTAAACATATTGACGGGTTTCGCTCTGGTGGTTATGAGAGAAACCAATTCTTGGAATAAAATGTTTCTTCAACAATACTCACCTGATCATAATATGTTAGAACATGCACTACCGTGCAAATCCAGCCCAACCCAAGCTTGAATGATGTCCTTCAGGTAACAACTGCACTTGAATGTTGTGCTAGTGGGACAGCCATAACCTCATGAACCAATAAGCATAAGAAATTCATCTGGTCTTGGGTTAGTTTCTTGTACGCTGAGTAGATAACCCAATGAATCCAGGATAACAAAGCCAAAGCAGAAATATTGTCCCTTCCTTCTTTGAGTAGTAAAAGCAAGTGAGATCTCACTTTTCTGATTGGCTGAACCTACTTTAGGTACCACTGCATTGCCCTTATGGGTACTGTAGGTGTCCCTAGGAGGAAGGGTCCAAAGTTTCAAGACAAAGACAGATGCCAAATAAACAGGAGTCTGTTATTAGCAATATTCAAGTTTGAACTGTCGTGAAAAAAAGAACCATGATGGCAGAACTAGAGATAATTCAGTTTGACTGATAAGGGTGGGATAATACATATGGCAAAATGTGTTCGAGATCATGGAATGGTGGATCTTAATTATGGTCAGAGCTAACTTCGAAAAACAAAAGGAGGAAGTTAGCTATATGTGGTACTGATGTTCTTAAGGGAGAGTTGAAAAAACTCTCCAATTCCCTTCATAAGGGTTCAAAGTGGTGACTCTTCTTGCCTGTGCAATTCTGTCCACCACTTGTTGGAGAAATGTTTCTTTCTGAGGATTTGTTTGATATAGGCTAGGAGTGCAGGTTCAGCATCTCTGGTTCCAGATGAAAAACCTGCATTTGTGGGCATTTCGGCAGGCTAGCAAGAAGCAGGACAGACCTGGAAATCACTGATGCCTGATTGAGGTGGTCACTTATCCATGACTTTTTTCCACTTGAGGGATGTAATCTGGATTAGTCAGCACTCAAATTCCCTTGCTTTCTGCAAGACTTTGGCAATCAGAGGTGTGGGGAGAAAGGCGTGTCCATCAAGACTGTTTGAGTTTGAGGAAAGGGCATCAACCACCCAGGCTTTTGGACCTGGAACTGAGAGCTTTGCATTCCACCTCATTACAAATAGGTCCCACATAAGGTTGACTACAGCAGGTACAGTGTTTACTTGAGACAGAGGGGGCAGAAGGACCATGCTGTGTTGACTGACTGTTTCCGTTGGAACAGTGAGTATGCTAGGACCTTGAGCTTGCCTGGGATGTGACAAACTTCACTATGGATTAGTAAATGAAGGCACCACACCAGATAATCCCAAATGGGATAGCTGAGGTCTGGGAACTTGATTCTGCTTGCCTTCTAAGGTAATTGATGACATTCATGTTGTCAGGAAGAATGAGAGCACCCTTTCCTGATAACATCTCCTGCATTATCAAAAGGTACAGTATTCGCTACGAAATTCATTATCAGGAATCTGATATGCTATATGTGAACACTCCTGAAGGGTCAAACTCACACTTGCTTGAAAGGAGGGCAGGATGTGAACGCCACAGCCAGTCATGCTGGTGTTTGTGCAGACTGTGATTTCCGATGGTTAATCCTGCAGTGAGATCCCTCCCATCAAGCATGGGAGGGTCTCCCATTTGCTGAGATGGAATCTCATATAGGCCCCATGTTTGATCACTGGCAAACTTTCAGCCGCCTCTGGGTGATCTGCAAAGGTTTCGTCAACCAGTGGCACTGGCGAAAAAGTCAGCAGCCACATTGAGAAGACCCATGAGGCTAGGAATTCTGGGGTGAAGATTTTACTTTCTGAGTGGATGGGGGATACAACCAAGGTGATCCTCTTGAGTACATGACCCACATGTGACCCTGACTACCAGGCCTGTCAGCAGGATTTTTGGTGGTGGAGGAGTATATGCTATGTTCAGATTGCTGAAATATTGCCACCAAAACCAAATCAAGCATGGAGCCAATCACTAAAATGTTGTGAAATAGTTGCTCTGCTTCAAGAAAGGATTTCATATCCATGCACGCAGAGGAAGGTTCCAACGTTCCCAAGCCTATGAGGTCTCTGTCGATGGCTGGGAGTTCCGTGTAGAAGATCTGCATGTGTGACTTGTAGAAATCCAGGTTAAAATTTGATGGGAATTGTCATTATGAAAAGAAAAGACCTGGTGATGTTTGGATCTTAAAGTTGTGTTTCAAAGCAATGAAAGATATCAGAGACTTGACCTGACTATGGCAACTGCTTGAAAGAAAGCTGGTATTTCATTCACCCAACTGTAAAGTGGGTCATGCTTGTATTTTGAGTTGTGAACACAGTCCTTTCCTACACTTATCTGGTTTCATTCTCTTTAAGTCCTTCAAACGTTATTGAACAGAAACATAATTTATGATGGACAGAAATGATGGAAAGGGATTGATGGACATGGATAACTCTATATCGGATCTCCATAAAATAATTTGTCAGTTCATCCATTTGTCATAATACCTGAATCTATTCACTCACCTTCAGATTCATCTTGTGGAGTCAAGTTTTTGCGGAAGTTGTCCTCCACCCCTGGACATCCAAGGAACATGCAATGATTAGGTCCTTTGTCTTGCTCTGTGCTTGGACCTAATGTGAACACTGTGAACAAGTTCCACTGGACCTATGAGAGATATGTTTGTAAAAATTATGTAACAAAATCCAACTCTCCAATACCTAATAATAGAAATAAAAACTAAAACTGATTTGCTTCTGAAAGCAAAAAGAGATCTTTCCACTCCCCTTCCCACCATGAAGATAAGCTCTAATTAAGTCCTGAGACCCATTCAAGGTATCTAAATATCCAATTAAGTCTGGTTTGGCTCAGTAGTTTTTGAGATATCTTGCTTGCAATGTAAGTGTGATGGACAAACTGATAGATGGATGGACAGACAGCACAAAACCAATATGCTTCCATCCCTTATGACAGAGAATTTTTTTTATACTAAATAATTGTAAATATTGCATAAATACTTACACACTCATGACTTTCATGGGCAAAGACGAATAATTCAATTCTATAGACTGTAATGTTATTATTTACCCAAATTACTCTAATTTTATAATAAGATTGCCAAAAACAGGGTCACATCATACAAATGATCTATCCGCTAGTAAACTTTGAAAACAATGCAAATAATATGCTTCGTGGCTTAAATCCCTTGTGGGCACCCACCATCAAACTCAGGTCCTGTGAGATCTT
Source organism: Margaritifera margaritifera (assembly GCA_029931535.1). Taxonomy (NCBI): domain Eukaryota; kingdom Metazoa; phylum Mollusca; class Bivalvia; order Unionida; family Margaritiferidae; genus Margaritifera; species Margaritifera margaritifera. The sequence goes on along the minus strand of JAQPZY010001517.1, from coordinate 2,395,721 downwards.
CCTATATAGATTCTTGAATACTTGTGATGCAACAGTGATAAAATAAAAATAGTTTTAAACTGATGTCTACATTTTGCGTACAATATACCCACATTTAGGCATCTACTGAAAATCATAGTTGAAATTGTTGTCATAATATTTGGGCAATCAGTGACACACACTCTCTTAAATATAGTATTAAATGTTCAGATGCTACTGGGGTCTAGATGGTTTGAGAGCAATTCTAGAAATTACCTGGCTTGTTTTTAGAGACTACTGCAAAACTAATTTTGTCGGGGAAATATTTTGTTATGACTCTAGGTCTTAAAAATATGTAACAGAAAGAAAGTGAAACCAACAATGTAAGTAAAATCAAGAAGCAATTTATTTCCAGACAATTAAAGTGAAAATTCGAAAGACACTTACAATTTGTGAGTTAAATTCCAAATAATCCTAAATGTCATAATCACAAGTCCAAAATAATAGAATGTTCCGAATGAATTCCAATAGCCTTGAATGTCCTGATGTACCACAAAGCTGTAATCCAGAATGTATTTGAACGAGTTCATATAAATCCCCAAATCATGTATTAATCCAAAAGTCCAAAAGTCAATAAGCACTTTAGTATTTCAATGAATATTGTAAACAAATAATTCCTTTCAAATTATATCTGATTTCAACAACTATGCAAATACTAAAATAGATTCCTTACAGACTGATCTTTAGAACCAGAATTCTAGAACAGGAATGAATTTGTTTAACAAAATCTGTATATAAATACACATGCCTACATGACCTATGTCACATCAGAATATGAGTAATTCTAATGGAAAATTACTGGCCTGCCTGACATATGTTGCAAAAGTCTAATTGCAAAATGCCTATGAAAATACTGGACTACCTGACACATGTCACAACTTACAAGCATGGACAGAAGTTAAGAATGTATTTTCAAATCACCATACAACTTACAATCATAAACAATAGTTAAGTATGTAAACATCATACGTAACAATTTTATTTACTGTATGATATGATGCTTGTTAGCTTACTATAAATTCTTTAGTATGCCAGAAATTATGAAGATAAAACAGTTGATTAAACTTAGAATATTTAGTAGCAATGTAGGCAAAATAAAGAAATAATCTGCATTGAAACATAGTCTACATATTGTGGCCTTACATTGAAACACAGCACTGTTGTAATTTAACATAATCTTTTTTTTTTTTTGCCTCACAAGTTTCTGTTGTGAACAAGATTTCTAATTATCCGACCTTGAACATCTGTACAATTCTATTTTTCTTGATGACCCATACTTAATCATGCCATTGCATACAGTGCACATCATGCATCCTGGGATGGTTATTTTTTGCATGTAGTCTGACATATATACCCCATTTCAGTCCTTTTCATGCAGTCATTCCCATTTACACTTTTTTCTTATTCCCTTTTTGAGTGATTTGAAGTCTGCATTGTGATCTAACAGACTTATTTTTTAAAAAAAATTCTAAAACCTGATCACAAACACTTTTTTTTTTACAGTTGATTTCTCTAATATGTCATGACATGTGACAAGTTATTTAGTATGCTGCTTTTCACTGGTATAAACCAGTCAAAACTGACAGTCAGTTTTTGAATTGTAGTTTACAAATACTGCAATCGTAATGATTATGTCCAATGGAAAACATGAATGAAGAGAACATATAACAGAATTTGTCCACCTAATACAAGAACGAATCTGAAAATTTTGAAAACCCTGCCAGCAATGTTGAAAAACATGATATCCTGCAAAATCTCAAAAAATTACATCTCTGAACTTTACACCACACACAGACTGATTCCATAGTTCACAAAAAAATTATCTGTAACTTAAATCTTGAAACAATAAACAAAATATATAAATGGTATATGATTTGGAGGAAAAGAAAGGTTATCAAAATAAGTTGGTTAATGCTTTTTTAGGGTCAGAAGAAAGAGTGCATTTGTAGGTGATAGCTTTAAGAGCAACTGATGCAGTACAAATAAAAGAGATGACAAGAAGAAAGTGTCTAGAAGTACAAGTAAATGACACAGAAGTCTGCAGACAAACAGTATTTACTTTTACTTTCACAGTAATTCACTTCTCCAAAATGTAACCATCCAAACTACTCAGTTCAATAGTTTCCCTGACATATAAATTAAACTTGAAAAATACTTCAACTCCAAAAAGAGAGAAAATACTGAAAGGACTGTCTTTTTTACCTGTTGAACTAGGTCAGCAGGTGGATCATAGAAGTAGTGCAGGAGGTAATCGAACACCAACATCAGTCTACACAGTGACAATGGAACAGTTGTTTCCATTTGTCTGAAACAAAATGTAATAAAGTATGATATTACAAGGTAATACTAACCGAGATGTAATAAAGTATAATATTACAAGGTAATACTAACCAAGATGTAATAAAGTATGATATTACAAGGTAATACTAACCAAGATGTAATAAAGTATGATATTACAAGGTAATACTAACCAAGATGTAATAAAGTATGATATTACAAGTTAATACTAACCAAGATGTAAACAATGTTTAAGATACCATCTGGATAATGAACAAGATATTTAAACTAAGCAAAATAGATGGTTAAATTGGCCCATTACTTTAGTCCTGCAGTGAAAATTTATCAAAAACAAAATTAAAGACATGTTTTTAACATGAACTAAGCTACTGTGCTATAATGTTTAATTATGTAAATGAAATATTAAAGTTGAAGAGTGGCAGTGTGAAATTAGTGCTTCATGTCTAGTTATTTGTATTTTGTTAAACGACATGTACTATCATGTTCAGAACTATGCTAGTGCTTCTTACAATTTTAATAACATTCTGGGCCTGCTGATTATTGTACATTTATTTGGGTTACATGATTAGTATTCTAAGCCAATAGTTGACCACATGGACCAAATCTAGGTTAGCTGCACTTACAGTATAACTATCATATCCAAAGGTACGAGATGCTGGGCCAGTTTCATCTAGCATCTGTCCTACATGGATTATGCTCTAGACAAGTGGTAATTACCCAGGACAGCTGTACTTATTGTTTGCATATCTGGTCAACATGGATCATGTTGTTAGCTATTCGTATTTACTCTATGTCTGTATGGGTTACAAAGATATTCTGGCCCAGTCATATCTAACATTTGTCCATCTGGGCCATATGTATTTATTTGTTTGTCTATCTGGGCCACAAAGGTCATGTCATAGGCCAGTTTACTGACTGTTTGTCCATCTGGGGTACATGGGTCATGTTATAGACCAGCTGTTCTTACTGTCTGTCCTTCTAGGCCACATGGATCACATTGTGGGCCAGCTGTACTTACTGTTTGTCCATTTGAGCCACATGGATCATGTTGTGGGCCAGCTGTATTTACTATTTGCCCATCTGGGTCATATGGATCGTATTGTGAGCCAGCTGTACTTACTGTTTGTCTATCAGGGCCACATGAATCATGTTGTGGGCCAGTTGTACTGTCTGTCCATCTGCTGTACTTTCTGTCCATCTGTGCCACATAGACCATGTTGTAGACCAGTAGTGCTTACTGTTTGTGTGGACTGTACTTACTGTTGGTCTATCTGGGCCATATGGATCATATTGTGGGCCAGTTGTACTTACTGTCTGTCCATCTGCTGAACTTTCTGTATATTTGTACCACATGGATTATGTTGCAGTCCTGGGTATAGAACCCACGACCCTTAGATTATGAGTCCAATGAACTGGGCCAGTTGCACTTACTGTCTGTCCATCTGGGCCACATGGATCATGTTGTGGGCCAGTTGTACTGGATGAATCATGCTGTGGGATATGTTGCACTTACTGTTTGTCCATCTGGGCCACATGGATGAAATTCTGGGCCAACTGTATAAGAAGAGTCTTTTTCTGCTTTAAGGGGAGACTGTGGAATAGGAACAGCAACAACTGAAGATGCTCCACATTCACATCTGGAAACATGTAATAAGCACTCCATGAAACACCACAAATACAGAGGTTTCGCTAAGTAGTTCTAATATTTCTCATCATTTTGTCATGCAGAGCTAGTAAAGGAATTAAGAGATTAATATATGTAAAACCAGAATTTTGTTCTTTGTAATTTATATCAACTTAACTTCAAGGTGGAAAGTTCAGGTCTGCTTGCATGTGATTTTGTCTCCAATGGGTAGGGTCACATTTGGCTGGAATGTCCAGAATTCTCTTCCAGTCTCCAACTATAATGCAAATCTCACCTGCACTAAGTCCCTTTCACCTGGTTCAGGACTTTCTTAATTCACAAATTCAATCTAAAGATCATTCAGAACAGAAGAAATTCACCTGATTTCCGTTGTTCATTTATCATTTTGTACATGAAAGATCTGAGGATCTGACAAAGTAAAACCTGTTACTTTCAGTGCCTCTGTAGCATTTAGTTTCTATGATAACAGACTATTCCTTTGTAGCACTTAGTTTCTATGATAACAGACTATTCCTTTGTAGCATTTAGTTTCTATGATAACAGACTATTCCTTTGTAGCATTTAGTTTCTATGATAACAGACTATGTGCTTATAAAGAATCATAATATATATTGATCCATCGAATTAACTTTCATTTAGTTACTACTGTACACCTCTCCTTGCAACCACCCCTGAAATAAGTCAACTCCTTAGGCCACCAATGTTTGGTCATTCTTGTTTCTGTTGTAAAAGCACATTCACCTGATGAAATCAGACCACCTGCCAACTCAGATCACCTTTTTCAGTCTGATGGGTTGTCTTTATTAAGTGGATAACAATCCTGTATTTGAGGATTTGATGATGTTGATGGCAGTTTTACAGTTACAAATAGCTTTAATGTCTACTCATCAACAAAATCTTAGAGTAGATATCTGTAACAGCAAAACCACCATTAATGTCCTCAGATCCTAAAACCCATGACTGTTATCCCCATTCTAACATATTTTCGAACATTTTGTCAAAAAATTGGGGAAAATATAATTATCCATGGCACTACATCACAGGGAAAATCATAACAGCAGAATTGTCTCAATTTCTGACAGTATACTGCAGATTTTACTGCTGTACACATCTGATGTTCAGGCAATTGGCAAGCTGTTGCTTTTACAGGTGTCAGAATTGGAGGTTTTACTGTATATACTAATAATTACATTTCCTGGGCAAAACTTAAGTACCTTCGATTTGCTCTGATTTGGTCTCTGGAGACTGAATGTTACTCTTCAGCGTGGTTAGAAAGCGAACCCATATGTTGATGATTGCTGCTTCACTTTGACTTTTCAGCTGCTTACTCTCACGCTCTCTCTGCTGCTTCAGAAGCAACACCTCAGCTAAAACAGCCAGAGTTCGGGGATAGACTGTCATTGGCCAGGGGTCAATAGAAAGAGGGTACACTCCAAGCAGGGTTAGCAGGACATCCTACAATATGGTGAATAATTTATACAAATTAGAATGAATTACTTCATACAACTGGCATAGTAATTCTAATATTTGCACCAAATATTGTTATTTTCTTAATTTTTAAAACAGCACTGCAAAACAGTCAGACGTTCAACATGAATAGGCGTACAAATTTCACATTTTTTATGAAATGCCTTATTTTTGCAATTAGAATAGAGGAAATATATGTAGTAGAACTATGATGACTTGAAGTACTGCTGGAAAATATGTTTTATTTAGGTCTTTAAATATTGTTTCATTTTTGAGGTCAGATAAAAAATGTTCACATGCTGAGACTGACCAAATCATTAGAGTGAGATAGTGCATATCTAAGTGATTGATGTTTAAGTTTTCATGATTTTACTGTACATATTTGCAAGTATTTAAGTTGGCAACTTTAAACATATTCTGAGGAACAGATTATGTATTGAAAAAGTCTTTTTCTGGTTGAGACACATGTTGTACATCGCAATTTGGCAAACTGTGGTCTGCTGCAGCTGTGGTCAACGGGCCTAAAGGTTATTTCATTGAAAAAGGAAAAATCCCCCTTTTGAAACATCATCATCAACAGATAAAAATGATCAGATGTTCATCAATGTCTTATAAATAGATCCATGCTTCGAAACCATTTTAGATACATAAAAAAATAATATTTGTTCTGACCCCCTACCCCCCCCCCCATTCATTTAAAACGAAAAAAACGTATTAAAAAAAAGAAACATTGCAAAACAAAAATACAACACCAGGCACATAAATGTCAAGCTCAATGTCAGTGAAATAAGAGTCCCTAGAAGGGACTGATGCTCTACTGGGCAAAAAGAATTTCCAGGAAATCAAGATAAGAACATTTCTTTCTTTTAACCATGTCTACCATTTTGAATGATGAAAACACATGGTTTCGCATTATTTCATTCATGCTGTAAGATGGTGGTGGCCAGGTAAACAATTGCTTAGAACTACTTTGTCAAAATCAGTGAATATCATAAGATTATTCATTCATCTTGGATATTGTTCATCTAAGTACTTAAATGCTTTTGGTAAATCCTCATTGTGACTCATACTGTTAAAAATGGTGTTATTTTTTGAAAATACTTACAAGAGTTCTGCACACAAATAAAATGGTGGTAAATCTAACAATGTTAATACTATGGAAAATTTTCAATGAATCCATTCTATTTGAGTTCTCTGGATTCACCCAAGATGATATTCATGATGTGGAAGTAAATTCATACAGAAGGGTCATCCCAGATTTTATCCACATCAAAGAAAATCAAGACAGTATCCCTATCCATGTCAGGAACAACTCAACACTGAAGCAGATGAATGAACCTAGGAGTAATTTCCAATTCTACAAATACTCATCACAACATGGGTATGTGTCCAAAATCATGACTTCAAATGAAAATAAAGTTACATGTACTGTATTCCCATCAACAAATACCATTTTATTTTAGGGCAGTGGATGTTTGGTTTGGACTTATAATGGATTTCTTTAAGTGTGTTAAGACATAAACAATAGATCTAACACCAGCTCTGTGTCACCACAGCCATCCTCAGCTTGGTCCATAACCTCCTGCCAAGCAAAGCCGTAATTAATTACAAACTCACTTGCTCAAGTAGACAGAAGCTACACAGGGCCTAATTACTTAAACACCTGCTTCTCCTCTAGCCTTGGTAGACCCAGATACACTTCATCAAATTGAAGAAGACAATGCCACTAATCAAGATGATGAAAATCCAAGTATATGTAGTGCTAGCCAAGCAAGACACCACTTCTTTACACCTTCACCTGCACAGGCAGGCACAAGCCACATAGTGCCTAAATATATAACACCTCTAACACCTCCCTCTCTCCAAACCCAGATACACCCAGATATACTTCATCAAAGTGTATTAGACAATGGGACTAATGATGATGAGAATTCTTACAAATACAATGTAAGTCACAGATCACAGTGCCATGGAAAACTATGTACTAAGTGACTTGATAGTTATGATCAGGGATCTATATCTATATGTGCATGTGTATGTAGCGATAACAAACTTGTGCTGGACGTACATTGGACAACGGACTACAGATTAGCACCATTTTAATTTAGGACCAAGTAGACATCATAAGGAGTCTTTTATGGAAAACCCCATGTTGATATGACCATCCATTCAGGAAGAGTAGCGACAAGAAGATTGTCAAAGATGGCTGCCATGGCAGCCATATTGGATGTCAGATCTGCACCATTTTCATTTAGGACAAGTTAGACATCATAAGAAGTTTTTTAGTGAAAACCCCACATCAAAATAACTTTCTGTTCAGAAGGAGTAGCGATAACAAGATTTTCAAGATGGCTGCCGTGGTGATCATATTGGACTTCAGATTGGCACCAATTTCTTTCTGGACCCAGTACACATCATAAGAAGTCTTTTAGTGAAAACCCTATGTCCATTCAGGAGTAGTAGCGATAACAAGATTTTCAAGATGGCTGCCAGGGCAGATATATTGGATGTCAGATCGGCACCATTTTCATTTAGGACCAACTAGACATCATAAGAAGTCTTTTAGTGAAAACCCCATTCAGGAGGAGTAGCATAAACAAGATTTTCAAAATGGCCACTGTGGCGGCCATAATGGATGTCCGAGCAGTGCCATTTTCATTAGACCCAACTAGACCATGGGATGAATGTGCATGTACAATATCATGGCAATCCTCCAAGTAGTTTAGGTGGAGTAGTGATAACAAAATTGTGCTAATGGATGGATGAACGATGGACAACAGACTATAACATAAGCTTTTCTGGTCTATGACCAGTAGAGCTAAAAACAACAAACCTGTCTCCCCTTGTGCTTTGAAGAAAAAAAAAACCCCACGTAAAATATGCCTGACAAAAATGTCGCAATTATGCTACAAGGATACTTAAGTTAGTAAAAGGGAATTGTACTTAAGTATGGTATGTGATGCTTGCGCTACTTAATGTAATTATGTATTAGTGCCAAGGTCCATACAGCCCTGGACAGTTTCTTTCAAGGAGTTTTTGAGGACTTTTAAAGGTTTTCAAGGTGTATTTTTTTAAAACAGAAATTGAACTTTCTTCCAATATATTAGATTACCACTGCATAAAAAGGTACAAAGGCTGAAGAAAAACTCGCAACTGCAGCTCTGAAGCAAAGGAACATTACTTTAGCTAATAGCTGCTTAAGTTGAGTGTCTTTTGATCAACCCAATTGTATCCCATTTTATTTATTTATTCATTATATTAGGAAATTATGTAAATAACAAATTCTGAATTTAAAAAGTGATATTTTTTATTCCGTATATATATTTTGTATTCTCTCAGATAAATTCAAGGAGTTTTAGGCAAAATTTAAACCGTTTTCAACAAATTCAAGGACTTTTCAAGGGTAAAACCAACATTTTTAAAATTCAAGGAGTCTTCAATGCAACCCCCTCAAATTCAATGATTTTACAAGAATGTAAAAACCATGAAAGCACTTGTATCAGTTCTGTCAACCTTTGTATCCACTATAAGGATGTACAAATCATGTGTACTTGTATCAGTTCTTGTGACCTTTGTATCCACTATGAATTTCATGACTGGATTTACTCTAATGCATTTAAGGTCAGCTGTTTTCCACTGAAGGAACATGTTTTGTACTAACTAAAGATAGGACAATTGCTAAAATAAAATAAAATATTATGGACAAATATGGTGACTGAGACAAGGTAAAGTATCTATTGTATTTGTATTTTATATAATTAGTTTAATGTTTTATGCCAATTCTATGTACCTGCATTGTTTCATCTAGACAGCCAGTGGCTATGAGTCCATGGTTAAACTTGGCCAGGGCAACAGAGAGTTCCTCAAATACTTTGTCTGAAATTGAGAAGTAGCATCTTACTACTGCAGGTTCAACATACTTATCTAGGAAGACACATCCACAACTTAAAGTTCCCTTCAACATGTGTTAATACTGATGAAAACAAAATGTTTCATGTTCTAATTTCAACTAGAGTAGGGGGTGACATGGAAGTGATGTTTGTCAAATTTACTTTTAAAAAGTTGTCAAAAAGTAAATGAACAGGGACTAAATTTGTGACCAAATCATTGTTTCTGCAACTGTCTGTTGAAAATGATGGATAATCAATATTTATTAATGTAACAAACCTCACCTTTACATTGCACAAGGACTCGCTGACAAAAATACATACAAACTGTATAGATGGAAAGACAGATATACAGAAAGACAATATGTCCTTTCAATTAGGTACTGCAGTAATAGACCAGTAAAGCCTGAAATTCAAGTAGAATCAGATAAAACTACAGCTGTTTGATTGACTATGGAATAAAGCTATTATGACAATTTGTCCCCTAGAACTATTTGCCCCCAAACAGTTTGTCCCCATTTCAGATTTTGGAAAATTCCAAGTGAGTCTCTCTACAGTTTCTGGTGCTCTGATTTTCATGGAACTAATCACTAATCATGTCTGATGTCTCCTTACCACTTAACTTAATGGGCTAAGTCTGTTTTAAAATAAATGTTACATATGCTTTATTCAGCACAACCATATTGGAAGAGACAATACTTCCATGTGGAAAGCTCCCAATGCAGACGAAGGAAGCTAACTTGTCTACAATGTACATACACATGATGGGATCATTATTTATGATGTCATTAGTGTGCACTTATTATGATGAACTTAAAACATCACAAACTTCACTCAAATAAAAATTTCTTCCAGGTGTTAAATCAAATATGGTAAATAGATTACATAAAAGAATGTATGTTTTCTTTTTTAAAAAAAAATATTTTTCTACTGTCTGTGATTTCTAAAATTTACTTCATAAAATCATCAGAAGAAGAAATAGAAAAGTCGATTTGTGGTTGATTGAAGGAAATTAAGGTTTTTTTTCCCCCATAGTACTTGCCTGATGCCAACTTGGCACATTCCTTATCCATGTCACGTATGAGCTGTGCTAAGCTTCCCATGTGATCCTCTGTCAGGGACTGCCTACAATGAAATATATGATATTATCTGTTAGTTGTACAGCATAGTGTCTATTGCCACATACAGGTGTATATCCTGGCATGGTCCATTGGTACAAGGGAGCTGCAGTGGCTTAGTGGTTAGCATATTGGACTCGCATCAGTGGGTTGCAAACTTCAATCCTACCCAGATAATCCTGGAAAGGCTGCCACGGTGAGTCTCTGAGCAAGGCATTTATTTTCTTGGCTCTAAATAATCTTTTATGTAATGATGTGCCATTAAACACAAAGCAACCATTTATACTGCTCTTTCTTGGTTTAACATCAAGTTCAATCAGTGATGCATTGTGTTCATAAACACACACACACACACACACACACCACACACATGCAATTAATTGGCAAAGCACTGCAACCACATTCGATCATAGTCAATTCATGTAAAAGTCCTTTGAAGAGACTGGTGCTCTAGTAGTAGTAAAAAAGTTTCCTGGAATCCAAGAGAAGATCATTTCTTTGTTTTCACTGTCCAATGTTCAATATTCTTGAGTGATAACAAAATTTTCAAACTGACTGCTGTGACAACCATATTGAATGTAATTGGCACAACTGTCAATTAGGATGAACTAGAGATCATTAGAAGTCTTTGGTGAAAACCCATAACAATATGACAATCAATTCAGGAGGATTAACTCGTTAACCCCTGGAGATTATTTTCATTTTCACCTGAAATGGGGTAGGAAATGAATTTTTGGGGTTACTTCTGAATGTCTGAATGCAGTCAAACACATCTGCTTAAGAGAGTTTTTCATTTAGCCATATGCTTGGGTGTATCAAAAATGTTGTTTTTGATTGGCTAGTATGCTTGCACATGTTCAGAAGGGTCAAAGTTGACTTCTTTTTTTTTTCCATATTGGACCCCCGATTTTTGTGTCCTGGCCCCTTTTTACTCCAAATCTCAAACTTATCCTACTTTTTGCAAAGGTTCATCTTTCTGTATGCAGTTCGTGACCAGTCTGCTTTAGATCTAAGGCCAAAAAATCTAAAATCTGGACACAAACTCCGGTTCCAAAAATGGCAATTTTCGAACAAAAAAATTTGGGTCTCAAAATTGAAGTTTTTTCTGCTGTATTTTTGAATGTGCGTTGAAAGTCGACATTGTTTGGTATCATTTTAGACCTACATCAGTCCACTTTCCTGCAATACCACCCACTTTAGTGTATCTTAAATGTTGTTGACGTTATAGAGCTCAGAAGTAGGTTTTAACTTTATGACGTGTTAACGTGGCGCCAGGATTTAATGAGTTAACAATAACTAGATTTTCAAGATTGAAACCATGCAGCGACACTGGACAACAAATCAGCACCATTTTCATTTAGGAGCACCAAGTATTTTGCTGAAAACCCCATGCTGATATGACCATTCATCCAGGAGGAGGAGCAATAACAGGATTTTCAAGATGGCCACCGTTGGAAGTAAGATTGGCACCATTTCATTTAGGATCAACTAGACATGATTAGAAGCCTTCTGGTGAAAATACCATGTTGATATGACTTTTCCTTCAGGGGAGTAGCGATAACAAGATTTTGAACATGGCTGTCAAAGTGCCCATATTGGATGCTTGATTGGCACCATTTTCATTTAGAACCAACCAGATATCATTAATATCTTTTAGCAAAAAACCTAATGCTGATATGGCCATACATTCTGGACAAGTAGAAATAACAAGACTGTCAAAATTGCCACTGTGGCAGCCATACTGGATGTCAAAGTGGCACCAATTTCATTTAGGACCAACTAGACCTGGGGATGAATGTGTGTGTAAAATTTCATGGCAATCTTCTAAGTAGTTTAGGAGGAGTAGCAATAGCAAACCCGTTCAAACAGATGGATGGATGACAGACAACAAGCCATCCTGTAAGCTGTTCTGGTTTATGACCAGTAGAGCTAATAACATTGGAAACATTCAAACAACCTGAATTGCAACATTTAAATAAAAATGTAACATGTGCGGCATAACAATGATGAAAACATTTGCTTGCTTTTCAGTTGGTGTAGTACTGGAATCATGAAACACATTTCACTCTTTGCCATGAAATAACTAGTCTTTGAACTAACAATATACAAATTCTCTTCAAAACATCTGTAGCTTTATAATTTCTTATCTAAATACTGACCTTTGGCCTGCAGTTCAATGTCAAAAAGTGGTGGTTAGAATTCCCTTATTTCTAACCCTTAGATCAAATATTCAAAGCAAGCTTTCTTTGCCCAAGACAATTTGCAAGTGTGCAAAGTTTAATGAAAAAACTTAATTTCTTTAATTACTTAATATATATATCTTTCACTTTTTCAAGGCATGGCAAAACATATACGTAACACAAGTGTTACATGTGAGAATTTAACGTGTAACTTACTTGAAAAAATGTCTAAGTTCAGGATCTGTTGAACTGATGAAATACATATTCAGATAGTTCAGGTAGTCTGCTGCTATTGACACAAACTGAAACAAAAACAAGCAAGATTCATTCAAGGAATAAACAAACAACTGATTAATATCTTGGTGCTTTTTCAAACACAACTGATTAATATCTTGGTGCTTTTTCAAACACACTTATTATTTCACCCTCTCTGTGGGGTACATCTAGTTATGATGAAGTAAGTCACTTTAAGTAAACATTTCAGTATTTCAAATTAACATTTTTAATGTATACATTTGTGATAAAGGTCATGAAACAGTTAAAATAGAATAGATGAATAAGAACAGGGTCTGACAAATACTGCGACTAGCACTCAGTATACCAGAACAATGGGTCTCAGATAAAATATACTGAAATCAGGTAACCCACTGGGCTCCTATATGATTTCATGAACTGTACTATATTTTTCTCAAAACACACCCACAACTGTACTTTACAAGGATAATAAATGGTATTGATAAAAGTCCTTATGTTGAAAGTTCATATCCAATCCCCTTCCCTGATTTCTTTCGGCTACCAAACTTGGAAGTTTCATATTCAATCACCTTCTCTGAATTCTTTCAGCTACCAAACATGAAGTTTCATATTCAATCACCTTCTTTGAGCTACGAAACATAAAGTTTCATATCCAATTGCCTTTTCTAGGCTACCAAATTAAAGTTTCATATTCATTTGCCAACTTTGCCTCCTTTGGGCTACCAAACTAAGTTTCATACTCAAATGCCTTCTTTGGGCTACCAACTTAAAGTTTCATATTCAATTACTTTCTTTGCCTTCTTTGGGCTACCAAACTTAAAGTTTCATATTCAATCACCTTCTTTGCCTTCTTTGGGCTAAGAATCTAAAACTTCCATATTCAATCACCTTCTTGGCATTTTTTGGGCCACCAAACTTAAAGTTTCATATTCAATTGACTTCTCTGCCTTCTTTGGGCCACCAAATTAAACATTTCATATTCAATCTCCATCTTTGGGCTACCAAACTTAACATTTTATATTCAAATGCCATCTTTGCCTTCTATGGTCTACCAAACTTACAGTTTCATATTAAATTGCATTTTCTGGGCCACCAGACTTAAAGTATCATATTCAATTGCCTTCATTGGGCCACCAAACTTAAAGTTTCATGTTCAATCACCTTCTTTGCCTTCTTGAGGCCACCACACTTAAAGTTTCATATTCAATCGCCTTCTTTGCCTTCTCTGGGCTACCGAACTTAAGCTATGCTATCAAGTTGTTTTTTTCTGGTTGTCAGACCCTGGAGAAATACCACAATGTTTGACAATGAGAACAATTACTCTTATGAGTTTATAGTCAATGAAGCAGTGTTCTAAGTTGTGAATAAAATTATTGCATTAGGAACTAAGACTGGTACCAGTGACTAAAAATGTCAACTGGTCACCATCTGGCAACCTTAGAAATCATAATGCAGCAACTAGAAAATAACATCAACTCTGATAAAAAGCATATACCATATTTGTGTTGAAAACAGTACATTCAATTTAATTCATAGCATAATCCCTTTCTGACTGTGATACTATTAGTTTCTACATTAAATGGCCATCTTTACAAGTGACAAGTCTGGCTCACAGCTTACGAAAACAATGTTGATATGTAGAGATCAGTTTTCAGTCTAATATATTACGTGGAATTAATCTCAGATGATGGAATGGATCTTGACAAATGCAGACACAGCAACAAATATCGAACAAGAGGCCCAAGAAGGCCTGTTATTGCTCACTAGGCTTATATAACTGTTGACCATTTTATTAGACAGACATATGTAATATTGTAAAAATACGACTCTATGAAAACCAAACTTTATATTGTCAATTTTACCCATTTTACTATAGTACAACCAAAATTACTTCAAATAGTATAGGACAATTATTATGCACTGATCTTGCACATACTCAAATTCTGATGATATAAACCTATTTACCAAGTTTCATCAAAATCAGATGAGAAATAGTCTCCACAGAGATTATAAGCACAGCCAATCAAATGCAAGATCATACTATAAGCACAGATCACACTTTTTACAGAACCTGTCTATGACCATGAAACAAGATTATTACAAAGTCTGAGCAAAATCCGATCAAAATTCGGTCTCCAGAATAGTAACAAGCTCAGCTAATCAGGTACAAGATTATCTCATAAATACAAATATATCTTGCACATAATCCAACATCTCATTGATATAAGACTATCTAAAGTCTTTTTTTACATGGTCAAGTAGGTATATCCTTCCAGTTTTATGAAAAACCTACCTTACCAAATGATAACTACAAACCTTGACAGCATGAGAACTCAGTTATTTTGAGCAAGTGAATGAATTTCAATTTCAAATAGAAGTAGGACTTTTAGCAGATAATGATCTACACAATGGAAATTCCAGTGCAAATCAGCATGATTTTTAGGAGTCATTGTTTGTAATTTTCTACAAGAGATTATGGGTATAACTAGTATTAGGCTATCATCTGCAAAATTTTTATTAATAAATGGGTAAACTAGTAAAATTATAACACTGTACCAGTTTTACCCATAATGCCTTGCTGAAAATTACTCACAATGACTTGCAAAAGTAGCTAATTTGCACAGGAATTTCTGTGTTTGCCACCATTTATTTTAGATCATGCTTCTAACTGAAATTTAAATTAAATTATCTATTCAAAATAGCTAAACTCTTGTATTGTTGAGGTTTATAGTTACCGCTTTCACTTTAGTAAAAAATGTTTTCAGAAAACTGGAATGGTATACCTGCTCGACTATGTAGAAAAGTAGAGAGTGTTGAAATTCTGAGCCAATCAGATGCAAGATCATTTCATTGATATGTGTGGATCTCATTAATAGCTGAACTCGTCTGAGATCTTGATGATGTAAGTCTATGTACCAATTTTTATCAAAGCCCTATCAAAACTAGTCCTTGAAGTGGTGACAACCTCTGTCAATCTGATGCTAAGATCACTTCATTGATATGTGTGGATCTAGCTCATAATAATACTCATCAGGCATCTTGATGATATAAGCCTATTTTACCAAGTTTGATCAAAATCAATCATAAATAGACTCTTGAGTGGTAACAAACTCAACCAATCAGAGGCATAATAACCTCATTAATATTCATGAATCTTGTTTATAGGTAACTCCTTCGATTTAAGCTTACGTTTCAAGCTTAATCAAAATCAGCCAAGATATATGGCCTCCACAGTGTTAATAAACTTGGCCAATAAGATGCAATATCATCTAATTAATAAGCATGGATCTAGCTCATTATCAAGCTTGTGTGAGATTTTCATGTCATAAGCCTATTTTACCAGATCTGATCAAAACTGGATAATAAAATATGGACTTCAGAGTGATAACACTGAGCCAATCTGATGCAAGACCACCTTTTTTATATGCATGGATCTCACTTATTATCAAACTCATCTGAGATCTTGATGATATAAGCCCATATTTCAAGTTTGATCGAAATTAAATCAGAAACATGGCCTCCAGAGTGGTAACAAGCAACTGCTGATGGACAAATGACAGATGATGAATTATGGATGCAGTAAAATTATTGTCAGTCAAACTATCATATAAGCAGATATGTTTAGGGCTTTATTCATCTGCTAGGGCTTTATTAATATAAACTATCATTAAAAGAAAATTAGAATAATGGCCTTTATCAGTGAATCTCAGGCTAGTTAATACACAACCACATGATTTGGAAAACTCCAAATAGTGAATTTCAGTGACTGGTCTGAGATTCAAGCAGATGGAGACTGTTGACAGTTCTGTCAGACAGATCTATGTACTATTAAAAATAATCTTGTCCTTTTTAAAAAAATAATTAATCTTTAATTTTCCCTTACTAAAAACTTCACTTTTTGTCATTTTCTGCTACTGAATCCATATTTAATTTATTTCTATGCTAAATTTCTATGGCAATTAAGTTATTAGGGTTTGGTGACCCCAAATTTGAAATGGCCACAAAAATTTTCCAGTAGGTCACACTATGGCTACTAATGTATGAAAGGATTGTTTCACAACTAAAAGGGACAAGAACTCTTACATTATCATAATGGATAACATCTTCAGTAAATGGATTTATTTCCATATATATATACTAGAAGTAACTGAAGTGGTAGAGATCATTTTACATGAAACTTCTTTACTGTGCAGAATCCAATTCTGAAGTCGTTCCCTAAAAAAAAAAAAAACAAAGACAGAACAGATATGACAGTGTTATCACACCACCCAATCTCAAACTTTTCCTGAAACTTAATTTATTAAGTGCACAGAGTTACAAAATAGCTACTTTACTTTAACACCAACCAAATCTGAAATGTCCACTAAAGTTTTCAGGTAGGTCTTAATATGGCTGAAAGGTTTGTTTCACAACTAAATGTGAATCAGCACAGCAAAACTGATAAAAAAATGTCATGCCCTACAAAACTTACCCCCTCAGGTTCCTTTTTGTCTGGAATGAGGCTGGGACTATCACTACTGCTGATCTTGCGAGATCTTTTTGATCCGTTTTCACGCTCCAGCCGTGGTGGTAGTGGAGGGGGTGGGGAGCTGTCCTTATTATCTGATGGGGACAACACCTCCTCCATCCACTGTCCTAGAATGGGTTCATATCCCTCGTCTGAAAAGCAAAACAAACAAAAATTGCTGTAAAGTGTCCAATTAACCACCAAAAATAAGCTTCGATTTCTAATGTATAATTCATTTCTAACATGTGAAATTGGTAAAGATGTTATATTTTGTGCATTAAAATAATAAATGTAAGTAGCCATTACAGAATGATCTGCAGATGAATGCATGGGTGGGCAGATAGAAATTAATTTTTTTAGGTTTCCATGTCTGAGTAGTGAGAACATACAGGGAAAAATTAGAGCTATTTAATTAAGTTCATAATGTGCACTAACTTACATAGAGGACAAAGAATTTGTTTTGATATTTCACTCTTAGTGCCACTAAACATTCTTTCACATCCTTATTTTTATATTTGACGAACATGAAGCACTACAAATATAGACTACAAAGGAAAGTAACCCTATATGTGCAGAGATGCCAACCCCTACAAAGGGAAATAACCCTACATACGCACAGATGCCAACCCCTAAAAAGAGGAGTAACCCTACATGTAGAGATGCCAAACCCCTACAAAAGGAAAACCCCTATAGACATTAAATAGGAATAAACAAAAATAGGAATAATTCAACTGTTCCTCAATTACTCTTATCTAGTTTCCATTTCTGAGAGTGAATCAAAATTTTACGATCACTAGACACATTTCTGCAGCATTGCTTGGTATATTTATCTCAATGTTTTTGGCATGGGATACTGTGATACCCTCCATTCATCCTTCTGTCTATCCATACCCTCCATTCATCCTTCTGTCTATCCATCTGTAACTGTATCTCCTCCAAAACCCCTAGGTGGAAATTCACCAAAACTGGCAGACAAGTTTTCCATTTTGTAGCCATTTGTAAGAGGTAATTTCCAGGCCCCTCCCTGGGGTCTCTGAGAGAGTATCAAAGATCAAATGCACAAAAGTTTCAAGTAGTGACATTTTTAAATATACTTTGACTAAACTTGATATAGATTTGTCCCACATAATATTGTGTAACAGTTTTAATTATGACCACTGGGCTATAATTTGGGGGGTGGGGGGTGGGGGAGTAGAAAGTGGTTAGTTGGGGGAATATGTAATGAAAACCAAGAGAACTCCCAAAGCAAGTCATGGAATTAGCTGTACTTAGTGATTTGAAGTTTCTATCTAGAACAATGCATAAGGAATTGCACAATGTTAAATATGTATGCAAACATGCATTTATAAATTAATAAATGCACAACAACAAATACTGCAGATCTGCTAATGTCTCTCTGGGCGCTAGAAGGACAAATATAATTTACCCTCATCATCACTGCTCTCCTCTGAGCTACTGAAGTCATCCTCATAAAATGTGTTGGAGTCAGAGGCACAGCTACTGCTTGTCTCCGGTGTCTCTGCCCCTTGTTTCATCCGCCTCAATAGACATGCCTGAAACAGAGTGGTTACATATAACACTTATTTGCAAATTGTATTGGTGGGGATTTATGTTAACATTTTAATTCAGTATCCAGTACTGAATCTGTATGGCAAATCTGACATCCATAAGATTTCTTCACAACAAAATATTTCACCAAGCATGATGTTATCAGTGATTTGTTTTGATTATTATCAAACATTCAGGAAGAAATATAACCTACCTTTTTGAATGCAGTTGGCACAAAAGTAAAGATAAGCTCCGGGATGCTGATGGCTGACAGAAGTTTCTGAACTTTTTTCCAGGCTGAGAGGGGAGCCAGGATTGTCACATCCATACCTGCTTTGGCAGAACCTGTCATTCCCTGAAAGTAAATGCCAGTAAATCATATTTCCTATCCCTCTGTCTGTCTGTATGTCTGTGCAGGAAATGGAAACATAACTTGAGATGACAAGAGCTGTGCATTAGATAACATTTAATACATCCCTGTAACAAAATTAATCCCTAATCGTTGAACTCCACATCTTACCAATATAAATGGGGATGATCCTTCTTCTTGCCCATCACTGATGATTTTATTTTTACAATATACATGCATGTATATATACACATACCTGCCAGCCACTAGTGAGTTACAAGTGTAATCTAAGTGGACAGAAAGCATAATCTGAGTGTAAAAAGTTTAAAAGTCTAATCCAGGACCTTCCTAACTATATACGAGCACTCTGCCACATCAGCTATCCAAGCCAAAGCATGCAACCCATTCTTATGAAAATTATAATGCCTCCCAGTCAAATTTTTAACCCATGACTTTACTTTCTCATATACAAAAGATGCCACAATAGTGCTCAAAATTGATATCACAGGATGCAACTATACTTTGCTTTTACTATCTCTGGTAATACGTCTTGGTCTAGCTCATGTCCAATAGATTAGAAAGGAAAACGCTTACAAGGCACATACAATATTAGAATATAAAGACTTCCTCCCAAAAAAGAAGTTTATTAATGTAACGGTGACACTTTCCCACACCGTTCTGTAACCTAACTCCCTATGCAGTTTGGACAAATATTTTGGTCTTATTAATGCTTTGTCTTATTACAAATCAAGCCAGTTCATATTGGCCACCTGAATAAAGCAGCCAAATTATGAGTTCTAAAACTGTCCAAAACAGTGTATGAGAATTCCTCAGTACAATGGCTGATGTTAACTTGAATGTACCTGCAGTACAGGGACTGAGCCCTCCATCTGAAGGTCCTCAAACAACTTGTTCAACAGCTGAAGGGCATGTCTTGCTAGCGCTATGGACAGGAAGCCCAGTCCATGGTAAGAGCTGAAACAAAAACAGTACAAATGGAATATCATGGTTGAGAACATTATTCATCTGCTCATCCTGATGAGTGGTTGATAGATAAAGAGGATTTTTCCTAAACAACCAACACAAAATTTTAGTTATAGAACATTTTCATGTGCTGGAAAATAACTACCAATTAAAACTTTATTTAGGCCTGATCATTAAAATTGAATAACAATGGTATCCAACTCTGATCAAGAAATAACTGTACATCCACCTGTATAAATACTGGGTAAAACTGTCACATCCATCTGTATAAATACTGGGTAAAACTGTCACATCCACCTGTATAAATACTGGGTAAAAATGTCACATCCACCTGTATAAATACTGGGTAAAACTGTCACATCCACCTGTATAAATACTGGAAATCTAATCTATCATAATAACTTGAGTAAAACTGGCATATCCATCTGTATAAATACTGGAAATATAAGGAATCATAATAGCCAGGGTAAAACTGTCACATCCAGCTGTATAAATACTGGAAATCTAATCTATCAAAACATCCAGGGCATAACTGACACATCCATCTGTATAAATACTGGAAATCTAACCTATTGTAATAACGAGAGTATAGCTGTCACATCCACCTCTATAAACAATGGAGATCTAATCTCTTGCCCTAAGCAATAACTTAAGGTAATCTTGAATTTTTTGCCTCTTGATGCATTAATCTCCAGGGATCTTAAAAATCCATCAATTAAACTTTAACAAATGTCTTCAGAAAAACCACTGATGGTTGGCAGATTACTTTATTTCAAATGGAAGTTTAAGACATAATAAATAATAAATACTGGCAAGATCATGCTGTGGAAAGTACATTTTTAAGTACATTATGTTTCTTTGAGAATACTTACCCGATCACATTAACAGGGATATAAGTCTGCTATTTCCAAATCCAGCCCTACTTAAAGTCGAAAAATCATCTTTCCTGTCTATCTCATATAGACAAAGGGCAATAACTCTTGCCCATTACCTCCCCTTTGCCACCACCAGGTGTGGCTAGTTTTTTAAGCTGAGCAATATACAAATGAGGATACTCTCAGGGCGGGGTGGTTGGGAGGGTTTTTAAGTAATGTGATCGGGTAAGTATTCTCGGAGAAACACATTAACTTTAGGAGAATAGCTAATAGGAGGAAGGAATGTTGAGCATCCAACCTCTAACTCGGATATCCTTCTAGGGAATGATGGTTGGATTCTCCATGCCAACGATAACCCATTCTCCTAATTTCATAAGCAACACAGCCTAGGATCACATGATATGTGACCCCTATATCTACTTAAGCTGTTGATTATTGAAATCTTCTTACCTACAAAATTTCACTCACGAATCCAGCGATGCTGATAGGCTGTGTTGATTTTTAATTGGGTCTGGTGGTCATCTGGGCTGCTGCCACCGGACCCACCAGATTCAAAGTTTGCCTCTGCAAAGGTAAATCTCTGAGATAAGAACTCGAGAAGGTTGACTCTGCATGCCAGCCAAATAGCTTCTATTATATCTTGGATCGAAACGTTATGTTTGAACACAAGGCTTGCAGAGATCGCTCTAATCTCATGAGTGGTAATCTTCATGAGGCGACTCTAATCTTGTGAGACCTCAGAGTATGCTGAGCGTATAACCCACTTCAGCCACAAAGCATGGGCTTGAGGGGTGATATCATGTCTTCTGGCTTTCACTGGAAGAAAGATAACATGTGCCATGACTTGCCTCTGTGCATTTCAAGTATTGCTCAACATTTGTCTATGGAAGAGAGCGAGTGAATGACAACTCTTTGATTGCCGACAGACGGTAACCTATTTTTGGCTACAAAGCTTGGTTGCGTCAAGAGGACCATCAAACCATCCAATCTGAACTGAAAATAGTTCGGGTTGACAGAAAGGGCATGTAACTCGATCACCCTGCATGCTGAAGCTAAGTCTATCAGGAAACATGTTTTGTATGAAAGTAGCTTCTGTGAAGTGTGGGCTCAAATTTATTTGAATTGAGCCATGTTAAAACCCAGAACAGATTCCATTTTGGAAACAGGGTGAGGGATTTTGGTCAATTGAGGTCAAAATTGGCTAAAAGATCCGATAGATCTTTATCATGACCAATATCGAGTCTACCATGATGCCAGAATGTGTCTGATATCATGGAGCGGTAGCCTTGGATAAGTAACTGGGGCCAACTGTTTCTCCTCAAAGAGCCAGAGAAAAAAAAAAAGGTTGCCAGTTGAGGGAATAAGGCACTCAAAAGGGATGATGTTATTGTTGTGGCAAGAGTCACTGAAAACATGACACTTTCCCGCATAGGCCTTCAGAGTGGAGGGCCTTCTTGCTCTCGAGATTCTCTCGACAATCAGAGGTTTAAATTCTTTGTTTTGCAAGGCTGTCTGGACAACAGCCAAGCATGAAGACAGTCTGGGCAGGGGTGGAACACCCGCAACACCGATTGTTTGAGAAGATTTGACTTGGTTGGAATCTTCCTGGGTAGATCTATCGCTACATCGAGTAGATCGGTGACCAAGGACTTGTCCCATCTGAAAGGGGCTATCAGAATCAACTTGCAGCTCTGACCCCGCAACTTCTGTATTATTTTTGGTACCAAGACGTGGAAGGGTAGGCGAAGGCCCACAACCCCTACCAGCTGATTCACAGTGCATCCATGGCCCAAGCGTCTGGGTCTGGAAGTGGAGAGACGAAGGTGGGCAACTTGTGATTCCACCTTGTCACAAAAAGATCAATCATCGGACGCTACCAAAGTGCGCAAATCCGAAGAAAGACTGATTGATGGAGAGACCATTCTGTTTGAATTACTTGATCCTTTCTGTATAGAGTGTCAGCCAGGAATGTGTCTGATTTGTACGTTGATACTGAGTTGTCATGCCAATGTAAAAAATGACAAATCAGAATGCACAGGTCGGGTGATTTGGTGCCCCTCTATTTGAGGAGGTAGGTCACCACTATTGAGTTGTCCGACAGAATTAGGACAGTTTTGCCTGAGTCAATCCTTCCAGAACTGAAAGACATTTTGATGACAGTCTTCATTTCTAGAAGGATGATGTGAAGAGGCTGATTCACTGGCACCCACACGCCGCTGACAGTAACAAAGTCCGGCAACATGTGGGCACCCCAACCGTACGTATGGTACATAGCGTCATTTCTGCTTGGGGCTTTTCCTCTATTGTCAGCCAACCTGGGTTGTGCCACTAATGCAGGAATGATCGTACCTCGGGCATGATCATGACTTTTGATCGACTTGAAAAAGGGGTGCCGTTGGGTTAGCAATGTCATCTGTAAGGGGCGCATAAAAAGAGAGCCAAGCGGGATAAGTCCGCTGCTGTGTTGAATAATCCAAGGAGTTGCAAGAACTCTCTCGCTGAAATCCACATCCTGTTGGAAATGGACTCCATGAATTTGACAATCCGTATGACACGAACATGATGGAAAGACTGAGATTGGTTATAAACTCCACATCCAGGTGGACAAAACACTGGGATTGGTGAAGGTCAGATTTTTCCCAATTCACGAGAAAACCAAGATTAGTAAGATTAGTCAAAATGGATAGAAGATCATTTCTCCCTTTGAGGAAAATAAAAACTTGCCATTTTTTATCTGGAGATCGTCCAGATACACTGCCGCTGACATAGATGAAGTCGACCAGAACAGGGTGATGATGCAATCCATAATTTGGTAAAGACCCATGGTTGATATTAGACCAAACAGACAGACTCAGAATTGGTAAACTTGTCGCGGTAAGCAAACCGAAAAACTTTCGCGACACCAGGTGAATAGGGACATTAAAGTAGGCATCAAGAGATCAAGACTGATGGCATACTCATCCCCTCGGATGGAGAACTGTACAGATATCACCATCTATATTTTGAATTCGCTGATGTAACTCAAATCTATGATCTGCGTCAACTAGATGTTGGTCTTTTTGGTAAGGAATAGCCATGAATAGAACCCTGGAGATTGTGGTTTTCATAAAATCTCCACCGTCCGTTTGCTGAAGAATCGTCCTTCTCCCGATCTGATGACATCCATTAGAAGGAGAGAAGAAGAAAGAGGAGGGGGTTGTATAAATGAAATCCGAAGTCGCTCCGAATTGACTTGGATCACCCATTTGTTTTGCGGAAATAGGTTGATCCAAGGTGATTGCAACTGCAGGGGACAGGAGCTCTTTGGTAGACTGTCTGATGCGAGACAGGAGGTTTGGGGGTGGAGAAACTTGGTTTCTTATCTTCCCTGTAAGGGTGCCTCTAAGACTGGTTCAGCTGTTGTATGCTGGCATAAAATCTAGATCTGAACCGCACTTGGGATGTAAAAGATCCCTTTTTCTTGGCTCGCTTGTTGTCCCTCTGTTGGGGCAGAGACAACTGGTTTTAAAACGAGGATACAGGTCTAGCGTCATGTTGGAGGGGTAGTTCTTGAGCTGCCCTCCTCTGAACTTCTTCAATATTTCCACCAAACAGCAATGGCAAACCAAATGGAATCAGCCTTAGAGCCAGAGCATGATGCAAAACTACGTATCAAGTCAACATTCGTAGAGGCAGTCAACACATGCACCATTGAATGAACTGCTCTGTTAATGACCCGAGCAATTCGGGCTGTTGACTCCCATATATGTTGGTTGGCCAATTTATCCATTAGTTGGAAAATCACCAAGGAAACCAAATACAACATCAAAGACGTGGTGACAGTGTTTCAAACCCAGTTCATTGTGATGAGAAACACATTTTTATTCACTTGATGAAAAGTGGGGCAGACAGGTTAACCACCGCTAAATTTTTATCTAACTCTGGGAGTTCAGTATGGTAGGTGGTGGAATATGTCTTGTACCAGTGCAATGAAAATGCAGCTGGTACTTGACTCCCAGAAAAAACCATAGTTATCTTCAGGTCACAGATACATCCCGATAGCCTATCGTTAATCTCCTTGTTTTTGTTGACTGGGGAAGCAGCCAGAAGGATGGAGACTTCTTCATCATAGATGTCGACCAACGCTTTGACTTTATAATCATGAGTGGCAGTAGGGTGGAGGGCATTCCAAAGCCAGCAACACCCAGTATATATCCTTGACCACAGCCTTAAAACTCAACTAAATCCTCTCCATGGTCGGATCAGAGTAGGGCTGTTGCGCAAGAGTATCTTCACACTCACTGTGTTAAGTCTTCTGTTCATGGTCTGCTTCCATTTCGGCATAAACCATTCCTTGTGGCAACGATGATGCAATGTAATTGTCTTTATATAATTCATGGGCAATACACTGCAGGTAAGCAGTGAATCTAGGACAAGCCTGCTCACCAGACAATTTTGTCATACCGGTACAGATAGCTGGTTCGACAGGAGTACAGTCAGCATGGTTACCGGCCATGTGGAAGGCGGTCCTGTTGATGCCAGTACCGGGCATGCCATGGGCATGGCTGGACGGATGGATCTATCACTAAAATCCCCATCATAATATGTTTATGTAGCTTTACGCCCCGTGAGAGGGATGGATCTATCACTAAGATCCCCGTAATTGTAATTTTATGTAGCCGTAAGCATGTTAGGACAGACAGATCTATCATTAAGATCTCTGTAATTGTTGAGAGAAGAAGCTGTAGAAATGGTGAGATGGACATATCACCAAGATCCCCGTAATTGTAATTGTATGCAGCCATAGCATGGTAGGATGGACTGATCTATCATTAAGATCTCTGTAATTGTAGAAAATGAAGCTGTTGGCCTGGTGAGATGGACGGATCTTTCAGTAAGATCCCCTGATTGAGACATCTGGATTAGCTGGATGGCCAGTTCAACTGGTTGTACAATCGAGGTTGGCTCCAGACGGCGACAAGGTAGCATAGAATGGATTCGTTGGATTCATTAAAAACCCCATGCACCCAGACTTTTAGGCCCACAGGCCATGCTTGGACATGCGGGGGGACTTACACCACCTGGGCTGCCTAAAAAAATGGGGGTACACTCCACGTGATTACTTGTAGGAATATAAAATTTGTGTTGTCATCACCCTCTTTCTTTGCCTTGGTCGATTTTTGCAAAACCGTAATCCATACACTCTTGGACCATATTGCGCACACACTGAATGGTACTGACGAAGTACATTTTATACACACGAGGAACGACTCATGTGTGTCTTCCTTTGACATGAACTTGTTGCATTTATTACACTTTGTTGACAGATTCATCCCATGTACAAAGAATATCCATGAAGAAGTTTAGGAAATATTAGCAAATTAATGTTTTAAAACCAAAACACTGATGCAAATTTTCTGACTGTGACCTTGACCTCTAAGGTCAAAAGGGCAAATATGAATGTCACCCAATGAATTGTGATAGCTTCATAATGAATCATTCAAATTATGAAGGAAATCCATGAAGGAGTTAAGGAAATATTAGCAAATGAAAAACTTTAACCAAACAATAATGCAAACTTTCTATGGCTGTGACTTTGATACCAATGTCATAGGGGTGAACAAGCGTATTGTAGAATGAATTGTATTAGCTTCATAATGATTAATGCCAAGTATGATGAGAATCTATCAAGGGGTTTAAGAAACATCAGCAAATGAAATAAACTTGAACCAAAACCTTAATGCAAATTTTCGATTGACTGTGAGCTTAACATGGTACCAAGGTAAAAGGGAAAGTGAGCATGTCATACAATAAATTGTCTTGGCTTCATATCAATTAATACCAAGTATGATGAAGCTCTATCAAGGGTTTACAAAATCTATGCAAATGAAAAACTTTAACCCAAACCATAAAAAAAACTGTTGATGCCGATGCCACCATCAGAAAAGTGACTGTTATGTCTTGCTTCCCACTGGGCATGGAGAAAAAAAAAAAAAAATTGAAGTTTCATGATGAGGACAAGCTGAGGTGTATGATGGGTTTACTTGCATATCAATGATCTGTAGTGCATATTCAGCAAAGACTTTCCAAGAAAATGAATAAAAACATTGGGGGCTTGCATAAAAGTAAGTCAGAGTTTGTTACATCTAAAATGCCAATTTTGGACCACTGTTGGAAACACCTGTGTTTTTTTATTTTACTACCAGGCATTTTTGTTCTTTTGTTAATTACACAATTCAAAGCATAAACACAAAGAAAAATGTTTATTCTTGTGATGGAATGTTTGACTTGGCCACAAATCTCTTACAACAATGTCAAATATTTTGTTAGACTTGCATACCTTGTCTCTCTATACATATATATACCACAGTATTATATGTCTATATTAATATAAATTGTGACAGGTGAAGGTGGTTAATCTCTGCTATTAAATGTTTAGGTCATATAATGAAATGCCAATGTTATAATACTTGCTGCTGTGGTGCTACTGATGTGACTTGACACTTGTTAGTTTCATATTTATATATTAAAATATTAATTATCACCCTGATTTGGCAAAATGCAAACCATTTACTTTTATCTCTTATTGCTTTCAAAAGTGTCTACTGCAAACATTCAAAATTTGTCTCCATTCATTAAGATAAGAAATAACAAAGTAGAAAATCAGCATTCACATGTGAGGGCTTCTCAATGTCATGTGAACACAACGTGACATTCATAACAACTTTTGGTTGAACTGTGAATGCAATCCTAAAACACTTCCACTCCACTGGTCTGACTACAACTTTTGACATGGCTGTGGACTTGCTGCTAAAGCTGCTGTATCTGTTTCATTCCACATCTCCACCCTCCTACACCCAGTCTCAATAAACTTTGGTACAGAGGAACAATGCTATGTAATAAATACAGACATTCTACCATAGCTGAAAAACTGGATTAACCACCTCTCCACCCCAATCTTCCTCAATCTTCCTCGATTTAACAAAAACTTGTGCAACCAATCTGATGCTACGAGTACAAACCTTCTGCCAGAACTGGGACGATTGTTCCCCTGACCATCACGCCCTTTGGCCTGTGTGTCCTGGGTCCTGGACTTGGAATCCCTTCTCTCTAGAACCATTGAAGGGGTCAGTGTGAGAATCCCCTGCAGACCCTTAAGTAACAGCCAGGATGCCAGCAAGTCCACATTCTGGGCAGCCTACAAACATAGACAAAAAGTTAGTATACTCTCACATGACAAACTTATAAATAAAATTAACCAAACCAAAAGATGGGGTAGGTGATCAATACAGCTATTTAACCTTACCTAGGCAGGACAGTAGAGAAATTTCAGTGTTTTTACTTTAAATTTATAACAACTTTATGTTCCAATTGCTTGTAAATTATTGGTCCAAATTGCATCAAATTTTGGAATTGTACTTGAAATTATGCAAGCAAAACTGCTCATTTCATTTTTGAAAAAAAAAAAAAATATAAAAATGCAAATGCAAATAAGATAGGTGGAGGTCAGTTAAACCTAGGGTGATAAAGTGGAGGGCTTACATAGGTTTTGACAAAAACAGTTCATTACCAAAAAATGTTACTATCTCTTTTGAACATTAGCAATTGTTTTTCTTGCGATCTTCAATGTACGCACTGACAAATGACTATTCTGAAAGAAATTTACACCCCCACTTATGAAATGTGATGTCAGGATGATATATACAGGAGTCATGCTGAGTTACATAACTGCAAATGCTGTCCTATATGTACAATATAATTTCCTAGCAATTAACTTTTATTAAGAAATTCTCTCAGGAAGATATCTTACTTTCATTCATGCATTACATATTTCCTTGCCTACTTCTACTGTGGTATGGATGAGGCTATAACGGCAGTATATTCTATGATGCTACAGTAGTAATACAATACAATGGCAGTATATTCTGTGATGCTACAGTAGTGATACAATACAATGGCAGTATATTCTGTGATGCTACAGTAGCAATACAATAAAATGGCAGTCTATTTTGGGATGCTATCGTAACAATACAATACAACAGCAGTATATTCTGTGATGTTACAGCAACAATACATTGGCAGTATATTCTGTAATGCTACAGCAGTAATACAATGGCAGCATATTCTGTGATGTTACAGCAATAATACATTGGCAGTATATTCTGTGACGTTACAGTAACAATACAATAGCAGTATATTCTGTGATGCTACAGCAGCAATACAATAAAATATTGTACACTACAGACTGGTATGGATGAAGCCATAACGGCAGTATATTCTGTGATGTTACAGTAGCAATACAATACAATGGCAGAATATTATGTGATGCTATAGTAGCAATACAATACAATGGTAGTATATTCTGTGATGCTACAGTAGCAATACAATACACTGGCAGTATATTCTGTGATGTTACAGCAACAATACAATGGCAGTATATTCTGTGATGCTACAGTAGCAATACAATACAATGGCAGTATATTATGTGATGCTACAGTAGCAATGCAATACAATGGCAGTATATTCTGTGATGCTAGAGTAGCAATACAATGGCAGTATATTCTGTGATGCTACAGTAGCAATATAATACAACAGCAGTATATTCCGTGATGTTAGAGTAGCAATACAATACAATACATTATTATATTATATTTTACACTACAGATTGACTTCTGTGTTTAAAGTTGGAAGAGTGGATACAGTAATGAACCGGTGCTTTGGATACAATTTGATGTAAATGTCATTTGAACTGAAAAAAGTATGACTGTACAGTCTACTTTCGCTGATGCTATATGTTCCCATTAAAACAATGTTAAGATTATCCTGGCTGTTTGGCATAAAGATTTGACCTTCTATCCTTCTTACCAATTTATGAGCTAACATTATCAGGAGATGAGAATTCTCTAGCCCAATTAACCCAGGAAACTAAAAATCACTGTTCGGATAGTAAAATTTCATGCAAGCAGTCCATTTTTTATATAGTAAAAAGAACATAAATTTTAATTCAGAGACCATTTTTCATGCATAATCCTGGTTGAGATGTGGTCAAAACATAAAATCTGGAATTCTTGCTACCTAAATTACATGAATAAATGGTTGAATAAAGCTGAATAAACATAACCAGACTGTATTCTTTTATCCCTTACAGTTTTTCATGGTCAGTTCAATGAAGCCGCTCTTGTGTACATGATACACTAAAATCAGGCTAATAAGACAACTAATGCGACTTAAGGAAAGGTGTGTATATATATATATATATATATATATATATATATATATATATATATATATATATATATATATATATATATATATATATATATATATATATATATTGCGTGTGTGTGTGTGTGTGAGTTTCTATATATGTTTGTTACAGGCACACAAAATATTTTGTTTTTCTTGAACTTACATTTCCCCCAGCACGGGTTGAATGGTGAATAACTTCAATAATGTTGTTGTAAATCTCCAACTAAAAATAAACAAAAAGCCCAATAAATAGGTATTACTTAAGGATTCTTAAAAATTCACAGGAAAAAGTATTTCTCATATATCCCTGTACATTTGTGTATTAAAACAATTTAGAAGAAACTTTTAAGATAAAAACTGAAAATGCAGAGAAGAAATATGCTTCACATTAGTCTTATGTACACTTCAATGAAAGAGAATGGATCAATATTATACAAATTAAGTCTGCATTAGTCTTATGTACAATTCAATGAAAGAAAATGGATCGACATTATACAAATTAAGTCTGCATTAGTCTTATGTACACTTCAATGAAAGAGAATGGATCAATATTATACAAATTAAGTCCGCATTAGTCTTATGTACAATTCAATGAAAGAAAATGGATCGACATTATACAAATTAAGTCTGCATTAGTCTTATGTACACTTCAATGAAAGAGAATCGATCGACATTATACAAATTAAGTCTGCATTAGCCTTATGTACACTTCAATGAAAGAGAATGGATCAACATTATACAAATTAAATCCGTATTAGTCTTATGTTCGATGAAAGAGAATGGATCAACATTATACAAACTAAGTCCGCATTAGTCTTATGTTTGATGAAAGAGAATGGATCAACATTATACAAATTAAGTCCGCATTAGTCTTATGTACACTTTGATGAAAGAGAATGGATCAATATTATACAAATTAAGTCCGCATTAGTCTTATGTACAATTCAATGAAAGAGAATGGATCAACATTATACAAATTAAGTCCGCATTAGTCTTATGTACACTTCAATGAAAGATAATGGATCAACATTATACAAATTAAGTCCGCATTAGTCTTATGTACAATTCAATGAAAGAGAATGGATCAACATTATACAAATTAAGTCCGCATTAGTCTTATGTACACTTCGATGAAAGAGAATTGATCAACATTATACAAACTAAGCATGTCTACAGACCAAAATTACATTCAACAATTTGCAACTCTCTGTTTTCTTCAAAACATATTCATTTCATTTGCATTCATTCTGCATTTCATTTGCATTCATTCTACATTCAGTTTGTTTTCCAGTTTTGTTACTCTGGTAAAATTACCTGTTTCATGGTCTGTATCAGTTTGTCTATAAACAATAAACAATAAAATCTTAGAAACAAGTACAAATTTGTTACGAAACAGCCTGGTGCCATTTCAGGAGCAGGTAAGACCATGAAATGGCACAGTTCTGGTGCCATTTCAGGACCTGGTAAAATATGGAGAAAATGGTTCAGTTACAAAATGGCCCAGGGGCAGTTAAGATTATGAAAAGGTACTTGGCTATTTCAGCACCTGGTCATGAAATGACTTCCAACAGCAAGACATGATTCTGTGGCTCTTCCAACAACAGTGATGATAATAGTTTGAACAAATGTCCACCAGAGTCAATAAATAAAAGGTTAATCTGACCAGGGACCTAACATCACCTGGAAGATGATTTAGAATTTAAATAAGGTGTTTCCCAGTACATTGTTCATCATGCACTAGTGTCACAGTGTCAACAAACTAGTGATAAGGTCACAATGGCACATGCAACTGTACACAGCCAATGCAGAATTAACTTGAGGGGTGACAAAGTGTTTAGACCATGTGCTCTCACTGTCTAAGTGTTGCGTTATAAGACGATCTGTGCCAGACCTAAAACCTGCTCTACCTATAAAAGAAGAGTAGACCCAATCATAAAATCAAGACAATCCTAACAACATAGTGGATGTTTACAAAATATGGTAAGTGAGTCTCATTATCAAAACTTGCACATCACTGAGTGTAAATAATACTACTTTTTTACCACAACGGTTTCCTGAAAATTAAACAAGTCAAACTGGTCAATCTAGGTGGATTTGGGGGGCAAGGCCAATATCATTATTAGAGGCTGTGTTCAACATACTGGTAATATTAGTTAACAAGATTCATGAAGTGATGACATGTTCCCTCATCCCCCCAGTGGTTTATGTAAGACTCATGCTTAAAGTACTCTATGGTCTAAAATACTGAATTTTGAAACTACTTATGCTACACTTTGTCTCCATGGCTAACATAAAACAAGAGTTCCTCAAAGGTACTGGCACACTTCTGGGCAAAAATAATTTCTAGGAATTGAACAGAAGTCCATTACTTCCTTTTAACTGTCAAGTCTTGAAACCATCTCTGATATTCTTCACTGCATTCAGGACGAGTAGCGATAACAAAATTTTCAAGATGGCTGCTGTGGCAGCCATATTGGACATCAGATCGGCACCATTTTCATTTAGGACCAACTAGACATCATAAAAAGTGTTTCAGTGACAACCCCATATTGATATGACCTTCCATTCAGGAGGAGAAGCAACAACAAGATTTTCAAGATGACTGCCATGGTGGCCATATTGGACGTCAGATCAGCACCATTTTCATTTTGGACCGACTAGACATCATAAGAAGTCTTTCAGTGAAAACCGCATGTTGATTTGATCATCCATGTGGGAGGAGTAGTTATAACAAGATTTTCAAGCTGGCCGCTGTGGTGGCCATATTGGGCGTCAGATTGGCACCATTTTCATTTAGGACAAACTAGACATCATAAGAAGTCTTTCAGTGAAAACCACATGTCGATATGACCATCCATTCAGGTGGAGTAGCAATAACAAGATTTTCAAGATGGCTGTAATGGTGGCCATATTGGATGTCAGATCAGCACCATTTTCATTTAGGACCAACTAGACATCAGAATAAGTCTTTTAGTGAAAACCCCATGTTGTTATGACCATCCATTCAGGAGGAGTAGCAATAACAAGATTTTTAAAATGGCCACTGTGGCAGATTTATTGGATGTCCGAGCAACACCATTTTCATTTAGGACCAACTAGACCATGGGGTGAAAGTGTGTGTAAAGTTTCAAGGCAATCCTAAAAGTTGTTTCAGATGAGTAGCAAATACAAACTTGTGCTAACAGAAGGACGGACGACAGATGACAGACAACAGACCCTCCTGTAAGCTCTTCTGGTCCATGACCATCAGAGCTAAAAATACTGAATGCAGAAAATCTGAAGTATGAAATGGCACCTCTATACAACTTGCTTGATGCATGGACCAAGTTTGGCTGAAATACCATAAACCGCCGGAGAGTTATGCTCCAGAAACAGAGATGTTTATGAAAAGAATAACAGATAACTATATCCCCCCTACCCATATTACATATGGGGCAGGGGAATAAAAATAGGTTTGGGGAAGGAATGCAGATTTCAATTTGAAAATCAATGAGGGCTAAGTCTATTACATGGGTAGAAACAGAAGTGATGAAAGTGTAAGAAAATTTGCAGATCCTCTTACTGATTTTTGAACAATGCTGGTGGCATAATTGTCCATGTCTTCCTCTTTTCCCATAGCTGTCGAGGATTTTGTGGGTGTGGCGCTGGCTAGACTTATAACTGTATTGGCAGTTGCCACGGAAATGGAGGCATACAGACAGCTCATGGTAATGAGCACGATCTTATCAAGGCGTTTAACTGACAGTGGTTCCAGAACAGGCATAGAGAAAACTCTCCACACAATGGAGATATCATTGAGCAGGGACTGAAAACTAAAATCGACATATATTGTTGAATCATTAGTGCACAGAAATGTATTAGGGTTTTTCTTATACATGTATATAAAGATTCATTGAAAAAGCTCATAATTTAAAAAGAATCAATCTAGATTATAGTTTTACTTCATTTTCCAAACACTGTTTTCAATGATCAGTAGTCCAATAAAACTGATGGTTTCATAATTAGGTCAGTGTTTTACTCTTGTTCAGAGATATGTTTGGTTAAATGTGTGTAATGTCAAAACAAAATTTCATGAATTACTAGTCCTAATGAAATAAATAATTGTTCTGCCCTGAATTAATATTTCCCTTTACTCTTGGTTTGTTTTTACTAACCATCTCTTTTGTCCTTTTGTGTGTGTGTGCATTGGGATGTGTGTGTGATTGTTTCTGTGTACTATGATAATCAATGGATTAAACAAGAGAACTAATAATTTTCTCTCTGCTAAAAAAAACAACACAAAGCTAATGATGAATTATTCCATAGGAATGCTAACAGAATTGTGTTACCTGTTTCTGGTTGTTAGAGCTTCAGACAGTGTGCTAGGCATCATGTAGGAGGATCCAGACACTGCATCCTGGTATCTCTGAATGTATTTGATCAGAAAGGGCAGGTTAAGGCAGACATCAAGCAGGATGTTACCCCCACCTTGCTGGATCAGGTGATTCAAATTTCGCTTCCCGAATGCCACCTTCATTTCCTCTGACATGTCCGTCACATGGATAATAGTGATGTCACCATCAGGTGTGACCTGCTCTGTGGGAAGTTCCTGCTTGGCTGGAGACATGGGCTGAAGCTCGTCAAACACTGCTGTCATGTGGTCAAATATATTTGTCTCGAGATCCAAACGAGTTCTCTTGGGCTCTTTGGGTTCCAATTCATCTGTTTCTGTTTGGACGATAAAACTAGATGTTACCAAGCTTTGACAAGAGGCAATGATTTGACCCAGGTAATTACAAGGACTACCAGCTGTTGTCTGGCGTGAGGGATTGCACAGTATACACAATATAGGTAAACATGTCGAAGCAATAAACTGGCCAAGGTCCCACAAAGCAGACTAAAATGTAGAGAATATTTACCACAAAGCAGACTAAAATGTAGAGAATATTTATCACAAAGCAGACTAAAATGTAGAGAATATTTACCACAAAGCAGACTAAAATGTAGAGAATATTTACCACAAAGCAGACTAAAATGTAGAGAATATTTACAAACTGGTAAAATAGTATCCTCGATTAAATGTTATTTCTGTTGACAGTGTAGTGTAATTGCCCCGTTTTGTGGGAAAGACACAGGCTTTCAGGGCAGGTTTTATTATATTTCCTCCGAATTGTTGGTTGAAATGTGCAGATTTTTACACTACAGTAAGTTATTGTCATAATCTTCAGTAAAGTTTCAATTGAAAACTGATTATGATTATAAATTTATTGTGAAATCTGTGTTTGTGGCTACATTAATAACATCTATATCTAACATTAAATAAAATGAACACTGAGACAATTTAAATTGAGTATTCCTGTCTCAACCACTGCTGCAAATGAAACGCTAAATACTTTGCTATGCTTCATTTTGAAAGATGGATACAATTTCTTGGTGTACTGGTACTGTCATTGTTTATAAAATGTGAGAATTCCTGTCGCCAATTTAAATAGTGCATTGTGATTTTCTGTTGATGATACAAAAAATTAATACAAATGATTACTTATCTTTTTTGTTCTGGTAGAAAATATGTAAAAAACCAATGTTAGTATTGAATGAAGGCTGAAAACATTTAAGACAACTTATGCAAGAAACACATACACATTTTGCTACAGATGTAGAACTATTCGTTTATTTTGCATCTCGGATCAAACAATCAGGATGTCAGCTATGTATTACTGATGACAAGGTTCTTGTTAAGAAAGTACCATCATGTCAATAATAATAATAATAATAATAATAATAATAATAATAATAATAATAATAAAAAAAATCTTTAATTAATACACTAAACAAACACCCCATATTTGAAAGTTCAAACTAATCTACTCACTGAGAATGTTAATAAATTGATCACAAGACTTAACCAAACAAGCACTCCATCTTTGAAGGTCCAAACAAATCTATTCACTAAGGATGTTAATAAAGAAATCTAACACATCTCTCCATTTACAATGTTTGGTATTCTTTACTGGTAAGAAGAACAAGGAAGAAAAGCAGGCCATTAATATGGCAAGGATTATGACGAATACATAATGACCTATCAATTCTTTATTCCCCTGTACCATTAAAATCCAAACTAAAAGCAAATCTGTTCTACAAACTTAGCGATAGTAATTGCCTGTTTGCTTCAAAACATGCAAGCCACCATCTTATAAAATGTAAAAATGAACAAAAAAAAACCATTAAGGTTTGCATCAAAAGAAAAAAACTGAATGTATTGGCAGCAGCCTGTCTGGTAGTATGGAATTATACATTTATGAAAACCCAAGAAATAATTGCCCAAACATCACATAAACTTTATGTGAATGAGTCTTAGGTATCCAGAATCATTGTGTTGAAGACATCTGAATACAAGGACTGCCCTGAACTTCATGAATGTAAATTATATATATATATATATATATATATATATAGAGAGAGAGAGAGAGAGAGAGAGAGAGAGAGAGAGAGAGAGAGAGAGAGAGAGAGAGAGAGAGAGAAAGAGAGAGAGAGAGAGAGTGAGAGAGAATTACTACAAATATACACCAAATAGAGAGGAAAGTGCTATTCCTGGATCCTACAGGAGAATGTTCGATTAAAAATTCTGTTAATATTCTCCTGTATGATCCAGGAATAGTACTTTCTGCTCTGTTTGGTGTATAAATGTAATTCTCTATAATAACCTCTATATACCTTGATTTCTGTCATAGGAATCAGGAGTGACTGTGTACTTAGATGAGAATTAATTATTGGGTCGACATGCAGGTGTGTCTGCTATGCACAAATGCCCATACCACCGATTTTGTAGCATCATTTTTGGTGATGTGTGCATGGTCACGATGGTACAGGGGTTGATGTTTACAGGCAAGACAATGGGTGCCGTAACCTGCGGACCCGGGTTCGAATCTCCGTAGAGTACAAATTAAAATTCTCTAATATGTATGATATTATTTATTTGTGTGTATATATATATATATACATACACACACACACATACATACACTCACACATGTGAGTACATACGTGGGAGTACAAACTAATATAATAACTGAACTGAACCATGAAGTTTTTTATTCCTAAACATGAACATAAGTGCACATTTTCAAAACAATTCAACAGCATCATGAAATCAAAGGATCACACACTTCAGTAAACAGCAACAATCTGTAAACAGTGAATAACTGCACACCAAGAAATCATACCCATCTTTCAAAACTTGGTATAACAAAGCATTTAGCCTTTCATTTGCAACATGATCTCTGGGTCTGGGTGAGACTGTCATTGCAAAATTCTCATTCCTTGTGGAAAACTCTGATAGAAAACTGCCACTTAAAAAGCTCTTCAAGCTACTATACTGACCACTGTCCACATCTCTGATGGAAGGTGGGTGGGTGGAGGATTTGAGCATGGCTGTGAAGGTGACCACATCAGCTTTAGGAAGACTGCTCTGTCCTGAACACAGACCCTTCATCAAGATCATCAGGTACTTCTAGAAGAAGAAATAAAAACAGAAACAGTGACAACAGATTTTCTGAATAATTCAACCATGACTTTCACTATGATGGAAACCAGATACAACATTACACTGATCTACACTGTAGGGATCTGAATCAGGAACATGGGCGGTCATGCCTGAATCATCTTCTATAAAACTATTTGAAACATTAATGTGAAATTTTCAGCAGAGAATGGGTTTCACTGAAGGCTGCTGAATGTGTATGCGTGTGTGTTTTGGAAGAAATAAAACTGTAACAGTGACAAAGAGTTTTCCAATAAGCTAGACCCAGG
Source organism: Margaritifera margaritifera (assembly GCA_029931535.1). Classification (NCBI taxonomy): domain Eukaryota; kingdom Metazoa; phylum Mollusca; class Bivalvia; order Unionida; family Margaritiferidae; genus Margaritifera; species Margaritifera margaritifera. The sequence continues at coordinate 2,357,574 of JAQPZY010001517.1, read as the reverse complement.
ACTTCCAATTAAATACCAGGTCTGAATCTGTTACACTGGAAAGCATGTCTAAATGACCTTCTGCCATTAGAAACATTAATCTGAAATTTACAACAATTCATTCATTCATTTAAGGCAGTTCCAGAAATGGGGTGGCAGTTTTTTGTCCATGATGTGCAACTGCATGAATCCCCGCCAAATTTAATGAATCCAACTATAACAAGAGTCCCTGGATAGGAATGATGCTCTACTTTCCAAAAGAATGCCAATGAATTTAAGATAAGACCATTTCTTCTTTTTAACTGCCGAGTGTTGAAACCATCTCTGACATTCTTGAGTGACAAGATTTTCAAATTAGTCACTATGGCAGCCATATTTGATGTTAAGATCAGCAACATTTTCATTTAGGACAAACTAGACACCATTTGAAGACTTTTGGGGAAAACCCAGGGCTGAGCAAATCCCATAGCCGATGTCCCGGTCTATTCATTTTCCACGTTGCTAGTCCAGGGCAAGTGCTTTTTTCCTATTTAAAAAAAATATGTCAGGCAAGTGCTTATTTTCATGCTATAATCACTTTATCTAGCTTTATCTGGCCATTCATGCCCTCCAGGTTTACTGAATGCTTGATTCTACCCCTCTCCATGTATGTGTTTACATCCATTTTACCTACTGGCGGTCACTGATAATTGTTGCATGTGCACACGTTCTATTACCACTTGACTGTATATTGTGCTAAGCGACCAAAATTATTGACCAATTAAAACACGTGAAACAAAACAAAGTTGGTATGATCAATCAGCAGTGTTTTAAACAGCTTTGTTGTATTGTGTTTATTCAAACCAGATCCTCAGGAATGACTGACCCTTTGAGTTTAATCCAGCAAGTCAATCCAATTAAATTAATGAAAGGCACTTTACTGATATTAGTTTCGGTTCCTTTTATAAACTGATTAAATGGCAGTGATGTTTCTTAAATTTTTAATTGATTATACAGAGGATTAACTTTTTCTTCTGATATTGCTTTTGATGAGAAACAATTATGCCAATTAAGGAGCTGTCTTTGTTCATATTTAAAGGACAAAATGTATGTTATGATCACGTTAGAAGTAGTTGTCAAGCAAGCTGATATTTACTATTTGGTCAAATTGAGTTTACTAAAGTACTTTCACAAGGACGTTAATAAAGAAGATTCGGAGAAGAAAAATTCATGTGACAGTGGAGGGGTAAAATGTAAGACTGCCACTGAGAGTGATGTAACTGTTTCTCCAAAGAGACATAAGCCAGACTTTGTGGCAACAACAAAAATGTCAAATATGACACCACTAAGAGACTGAGAAATTGTCAGTAGCATTGGGTTGATAGTTATCTGGCTTGAAGTCATTGACTCGGAAGGAAAAATGTTTTGCAGTTATTGCAAACAATATCCTAAACTGGCACAGGTTTGGAAATTCAACCAGTGTATTTGTCAATGGAACTGACAAATTTAGGATTGAACCAAACAAGTCTCATGACAGTTCTGGACCCGACAAGGCCTGTGGCAGCACAGTATATGCATGACACTAGCCAGCATGTGCAGAAAATCCCTGAAGTGAGACTTGCTGACACTCCACTAGGAAAGGCCCTTTCAAAAGTAAATCAGACTGTTATGGAAAACCATTTTCTGATATGAAAATGCTGTGTGCACTCCAGGAAAACACTGCTGAACTTGGTGCTAATTATAAGAATCGATTCAGGGCAAGAGATTTTGTTCTATCAATTGATCAATTCTTGAGAGAAGAAGTTAGGGAAAGTCTGAATTCCAGTAAATTCCTTCTCATTCTTGATGATTGAAGTATTGATGCTACTGTATTGAAGCAAGAAATAGTGTATATAAGATACCTGGACAATGGAAAACTGAAAACCTCTGATGCAACAAAATGTATAATATCAACCTCTGTTTTTGAAAAATTATATTCTTTTAAGAAATAAATAAGTTGTACATTATTTCAGTTGTTCTTTCTATGAATTAAAGTCCATGCATCTCATAAAATCTTGACAAGTAAGATCGGCACCATTTTCATTTAGTACCAACTATGACATCATAAGAGGTCTTCTGGTGAAAACGCAATGTTGATATGACTTTCCATCTAGGAGGAGTAGCTATAAGATTTTCAAGAAGGCCACTGTGGTGGCCATATTAGATATCAAATAGGATTTTTTTTATTTAAGACCAACTAGACACCATAAGAAGTCTTCCAGTGAAAACCCCATGCTGATATGACTTTCCATTCAGCAGGAGTAGCAATAATCAGATTTCAAGATGGCTGCTGCGGTGGCCATATTGGATGTCAGATTGCCACCATTATCATTTAGAACCAACTAGACATCATAAGAAGTCTTTTTGCAAAAACTACATGTTGATATGACCATCCATTTAGGTGACGTAGATAACAAGATTTTAAACATGGCTGCTGTGGTGGCCATATTGGATTTTCGGGCAGCAGGATTTTCATATAGAACTAACTAAACATCATAAGAAGTCTTCTGGTGAAAAACCCCATCCCAATATGATTTTCTGTTGAGGAGTAGAGATAAAATTTTGGCTGATGTGGCAGCCATATTGGCTATTAGATCGGCACCAGTTTCATTTAGCACCAAAAGCAGCATAAAAAGTCTTTTCACGAAAAACCCTGTGCTGATATTACCATCCATTCAGGAGGAGCAGTGATAAGAACATTTTCCATATTGGGTGTCTGGCAGAATCATTTTCATCTAGGATAATTAGACCTAATAAGAAGTCTTCTGTTGAAACCCCATGTCAATATGACTTTCCATTCAGGAGAAGCTATAACAAGATTTTCAAGATGGCTGCCATGTTACCTATAATGGAGGAATAGAAATAAGATTTTGCTGTGGTAGCCATATTGGTTACACTGGTCTAGAGCCAAAATGCTTCCGCAATAAATGTTGTCAAACTTTATTAATTTTGGGTCACTGAGAACGAAAATGATGCTTAAAATTGTTGATTGGCTCTAGTTTTAAAGATATGATACTGGGTCAGTATATACGACCCTTGACTTGGGAATGGCGGACGATAAGTGAGTTATAAAGGGAAGGGATCTCAATTTAAACCAGAAATGACTAAAATACATCTTTGACTGGATCTATGAATAAATCTATAACTGGGTTTGGACAGTACTTGCTTTTTAGGCAAAACAATGAATGATGCAATCTGAAGCTGGTATTGTGTCATACATGATATGAATTGCATCATGTTATTCCTATAAATCATGGATGATGCAATCATAACTAAGCTTACATCACTCTGCTGAAGAAATTACCCTACATCAGCTCTACAAATCATACAGTGTCGTGCTCTCTTATTTGTCAGTGTTTGATTTTGCATAGGGACACATTTCTGTTTAGACAAAGTGAGCAGAGATGCTTCGCACTTGTGTGAACAATGCAGATAACTTTTGCTATGTTTGTGATGAAGTGACTTTTGCATCACAAAAGCGCAGTATAACCACTATAGTTAAGAAAGCCTATAACCTTTTTTTTGGCTGCAAAATTGGAGATCAGGACAAGATGTGGTCCTCACAATGCTCCAACACTTGTGCAACAAATCTTCGCTAGTGGTTGAACAGGAAAAGGAAATCTATGCCTTTTGTAGTGCCAATGATTTGGAGAGAGCCAACAGATCATATCAGCAATTGTTACTTCTGCATGGTGCCTCCAGTTGGGAAAGGTGTGTCAAAGAAGAAAAAGTGGCTGTGCATTATCCAAACATTCCATCAGCTATACGCCCAGTACCCCACGGAGAAGGACTGCTGGTTCCTGATGCACCAGAATCATTCTCACTTGAGTCAGACGAGGAAGAGGAAGAGGATGAAACTTCTACTCCTGAACCATCAGTTTCACATGAGCCATATTTTCTTCCATCCTCCTCCTCTGAACCACACCTCACAACTAAAGGTGAACTGAATGACCTTGTCAGGGATTTGGAACTACCCAAGAGTAAGGCAGAGCTGTTGGGCTCCAGACTACAGCAGTTGAATCTCCTGGCAGGTGATGTTAGGGTTTCCATGTTCCGTGACTGTCTTGTCCCATTTTTCTTCACGGAAGGTGATCCTGTAGCCTGCAACAGCATCGATGGTGTGATGGCAGCCCTCAACATCGTTCATGATTCAGATGAGCAGAGACTGTTCATTGATTCATCGAAGACGAGTCTTAAAGCTGTTTTGCTGCATAATGGCAGTGTTTTGCCATCAATTCCAGTTGGTCATGCAGTCCATATGAAGGAAATCTATGAAAACATGAAACAACTTTTGAGGTGCATAAACTATGATCAACATCAGTGGCAGCTTTGTGGTGATTTCAAGGTTCTTGCTCTCTTGCTTGGTCTGCAGACTGGATACACAAAGTACTGCTGTTTTCTCTGCGACTGGGATAGTCATGCGAGAGATTCCCACTACATCAAGAGAGATTGGCAACTCCGACAGTCATTGGAGCCTGGGATGAAAAGTGTTCAGCATCCACCCCTTGTTGAATCCATGAAGATTTTGTTAGTACCCTTGCACATCAAGCTGGGTCTGATGAAGAACTTTGTCAAGGCCATGGACAAAACACAAGCAGCTTTCAAGTACCTCCGTGGAAAATTTCCAAGGTTAAGTGAAGCTAAGATAAAGGAAGGTGTCTTTGTTGGTCCTCAGATTTGTGAACTTCTTCAAGATGATGCATTTCACTGTGCACTGTGTGGCAAGGAAAAGACGGCATGGAAAGCCTTCCAGTTAGTGGCAACAAATTTTCTCGGAAACAACAAGGCAGAGAACTACAGGGAGTTGGTGGAAAACCTCCTCAAGGCATACAAAAGCCTTGGTTACAACATGTCACTAAAGATACATTTTTTGCACTCTCATCTAGATTTTTTTCCACCGAACTGCGGAGCAGTGAGCGACGAGCACGGCGAGCAATTTCACCAGGACATTGCAACAATGGAGAAACGCTATCAGGGCAAATGGAGCCCATCAATGCTTGCAGACTATTGCTGGACAGTGACAAGAGATGCTCCATTTAATGAATACAAGAGGCAAGCCAAGAAGCGCTGAGTAGACACTGAATAAGGAATAAACTATGTACTTATATATACATAATAGTTTTTTGACTTTTGTTTCAATATATTTTTTATTTATATAACCCTTTTGCTGTTTTTTAAAGTGTTACATAAACAGGATAGGTGAAATATTATCATGTAAAGCAACCATAAACACATGAAAAGACCTAGGTTTACAATTTATGATTAAAAGTCTACTATGTTACTATGTACACAATATACATAGACGTAAAATGTAAAAACTTCAATATCTTGGAAACATTATCCAATCAGTTGTTTTAATTGTCATATTTGAATTCAGCACATCAAAATCCCTAATAAATAGCACATTTTATCTCCGAAGCAGACGACTTCTACATAATTGTAGACCAGTGTTATCAGACAACACCATTTTCATTAAGGACAATTAGGCATCATAATAAGTTTCTGTGTGAAAATCCTGGAGAAATCAGTGGGTTGTGAGTTCTTTTGAAAAGTACATTTACAAAGACCTCACCACCCCAATCAGAACACAACATGTCTTTTCTACCAAAATTCATCTCAGAAATACTTAGATTGTTTGATACAGTGTAAATAGGGGAAATTCACCAGAAAATGGCAGAGAACACCGTCACACACTCAAGTATGCTAGACAAAATACAGCCACAGAATTGTGTCATATGCATTATTATACTTTAATGGAATTATCTGCAAAAGTTGAGAAAAAAAAACTCTAGCGAGTTCATGGTTGAAAAAGAAACTTGGGAATGTTTCAATGTAGAACAAGTCATCACAGTTGAGTGCTGTAATGAATAGTATATTATGGTTTGTGAAATGGCAGCTACTGCAGTATTTCGATGGTGTTTTTCCGACCATTGGGTGAAAGGCCCCAAAACTGTCTGATTGCCCATCACCCATTAACTTTTAATAGGACTGGTCACATAAAACATTCTGGATTAAATGCTACCACCCATATTTCATTAAATGGTTGCAGATGATCAGTGTTTTCATGTATTAATTGTATACATTTTCTCTAGATTTATTACAAACCATAAAGTTCAACTGAGTGTTTATTGAGAAAAAAAAAAATAAAAAAAAAAGCAGCATAAAAACATGTATATTGTACAAAATTATCCCTTATTCTGAACCTTGACAATGCATATTTCTAATTCCTACAGCCGGTGTGAGTGTCAGAAACTATTCAACATGATTTAAAGAAATGCAAATCTCATTTTTTTCACAACGAAATTCCAACTTTATGAAGGACCTTATCTTACACTACTATCTTGATTTGAACTTACTGGTGAAATTGTAGAACTCTCATTTGGGTTTTGAAGTCTGTTCAGTAGGAACTTAAGTAACACACTACAGGCATTGGTAACTGTAGACAAGGCTGGCTTTGATACTGAAAAATGAGAGAAAATTATTAAAAATAAAATGAAATTCATATACAAATGTGTGTGGAATACAACTCATCTTCTTCCAGGGCCACAAATGAGGGGTATAATGTATGTGTGGAGTAAAACTCACCTTCTCCTGCACTAGCACTGAGAAAATGTGAGGCCAGGGCCACAAAGGAGGAGAATAATATGTGTCTGTGTGAGTACATGTGTGTGGAGTACAACACATCTCCTCCTGCACTAGTACTGAGGATATGGGAGGCCAGGGTCACAAATGAGAATAATGTGTGTGTATGTGTGGAGTAAAACTCACCTCCTGCACTAGCACTGTGAAAATGGGAAACCAGAGCCACAAAAGAGGAGAATAATACGTGTCTGTGTGTGTACATGTGTGTGCAGCACAACTCACCTTCCCCAGCACTAGAAGAGGAAATGGGAAACCAGGGCCACAAACGAGAATAATATGTGTTGGTGTGTACATGTGTGTGGAGCAGAACTCACCTTCTCCTGCAATGGCACTGAGGAAATGGAGACCAGAACCATAAAGGAGGAGAATAATATGTGTCTTGTGCATGTGTACATGTGTGTGTGGAGCACCTTCCCCTGCAATGGCACTGAGGAAATGGGAGGTCAGGGCCAAAAACAATGAGAATAATATGTCTGTGTGTGCGTGTTTATCTGTGTGGAGTACAACTGCCCTTCTCCTGCATGAGCACAGAGGAAATGGGAGGAGAATAATATGTGTCTCTGTGTGTGTACATGTGTGTGGAGGTGAAGTACAACTCACCTTCTCCTGCACGAGTAGAGAAAATGGGAGACCAGGGCCACAAAGGAGGAGAATAATATGTGTTTCTGTGTGTGTACATGTGTGTGGAGGTGAAGTACAACTCACCTTCTCCTGCACAAGTACTGAGAAAATGGGAGGCCAGGGCTACAAAGGAGGAGAATAATATGTCTCTCTGTGTGTGTACATGTGTGTGGAATACAACTCACCTTCTCCTGCACTGGCACTGAGGAAATGGGAGGCCAGGGCCACAAAGGAGGAGTAAAAGGGCTCATAGATGTCCTCATGCTGCAGGATGTCCTTCTCACTAGAAAAGAAAAAGAAACAATTCTTAATTTTTTTTGAAGTTATTCATTTATTTATATGTTTAGATTGCACTATAGCACGTTTATTCTGCTATACATATTTTCTTTGTTTGAATTAAAATGCAGACCCAAAAAGTAAAATGCAAAATAGTACTTAATATATATTTATATTAAACATCAAATATGGAGAAAATTCTTATTTTTTTGTAGAACAATACTGTTTGTGTAAATTAAAAATATGCTTTCAGTACAATTTACTCCCACTGAATTTCCAAAATGTAATATGAAAATTGGTTGAGAGTTAGACTGTCCAAAATTATCAACTGCATTACCTCCTTTGAGCTTTTAAGTTACGATCAGTTTGCTGTTATGTGTGACATCATTCCAGAATGAGCTGGACATCCATTACTATTGAAGTGTATTCATGGAACAGTAGTTTCAAGTGAAATAAAGACGGCTTGTTTTTTTTAGCAGCATATGGCCAATGCTTGCAAATAAAATAAAATGGACAATTGTTTTCCTTTTTATAATATCTTATTGAAGAAAGTGTGAACAAATTTAGATGATTAAACTATGTAAAATTGGGAAGGATCATTCATAGCTCTCCAAGTACTGTTCATTATACATATCGATCAAGCATTTTACAAGTGATCAAAACATCATACAAAGGCAACAAATGTGATGATGTTTGGTGATAAGAGAGAAAGGGCAGAATGTTGAAAAAATAACTTGTTCCCTTTTATAGGGTATGGAAATAAAAAAAATGCACATATCTTTGTTTTAGCTTTTGCTTTACCTCCTAACAAAAGAGAACTAAAAGCCAAAAATATAAAGTAGAACACAGTGAAAGTTTACTAGAGCAACAAGTTATTTTTCACTACTTTTTATTATTTTATGACAACACTGGCTGTGACAAAGAACAATGGTACAATGGCAAATTGAACATCGACAAATACGAAATAACCAGTGACAATTTCCCAGCCGACATCCCAGAACTCGGACACCCACTTGTATTGGCTAAAAGTAATATATGCAAGTGTGACTTTCTGCTATATTTGTGCTATTTTCAGGGTTCTCAATAGATTTAAAAACTGAAGTCATTTTACCCTTGACACCAAGATCTCACGAGTCAAAATGAAAATCTCAAGAGTCATTTGTTTTAGTCATGAGCTCGTAGCTGGAGATTGTTCCTTATTCGTGAAGCAAACTGATGCTAAATTTTGTTTACAAATTCTCCTCAGAATTATTAGTAACTGTTTCTTTGGAGTCTGAAGGTCGGAATGATCATCACTGACAGGTTGTTTCTGAGACTGAGACAGAAAAGAAAATAACTTCTTTGAGCCATTGTGATTAATTAATATGAGCCAGTGGATGACAATTCAATAAAAAAGGAAGAGGTGTATATCTTGCAGTTCAGTGCAAAGATTTTTTTTTAGAAAATCCACATGCAATTTTAGTTTTCTTCACAAGATCACTGACTGGTGACCACTAATGACATTAATTGTGATTATTAAATTTTTTCACTGAACAGGCTGTCAATAGTTTTCTGGTCCAGATTTCCCCTTGAATTACTTTATTTTGCAAAGAATGAAGAATGTCTTCTCTGTATCATTAGAATGTGGCAATGACAAAACAACTATGCTTAGCCTGCAAGAAAGTTCAAACTACAGTTTTCCTGTGGCTGGGTTTTTATGGTTACTGAACGCTCTCCAATCTTTATAAATCTGCACTCTGACATTATCCATCAGCATATCCACAACTTTGAAAAAAATTTGTATAATGCAGACAAATCTGTAAATATGGTTATGTTGTCAGGATGATGTTCTAGTCGTTATAGAATGATGTTCTAATACTTTCTCAGACAAAATTCTATACATTTTCATTAGCATGTGCAAAGGGTATTAAAGAGAATTATATAATATATGTATAGTATGTATGCTGTATCATTGATATACCACGAGATGTATACATTTTTTATTAAAACGAAATGAGGCTTGCTGAGTTTCCTTTGTAATGAAAAATGTATATGAGTGGTATATCAAAGATACAGCGTACATCCTATACATATATTTTATTGATATCACATACAAATACACATACTTGTATTTCCAATGCAGCTAAATTTTACTTCAAGAAACTGCACTGATGCAGGGAGTGAACTCTTCACTACAAATTGTAGTTCTGCATCTATTGCAGCTATTCATAATCCTCTTTGAAAATTGATAATTTGCTTCTTTTCTTTTTTTTTTGCTTCTAGTTTCATTCATATTGATTAAATAAATCAAAGACACTTATGATTCAAACATGAAAGTTGGTTTAAATGAAGAAAGTAGAGTACTACAAACACTGCTTGGTTAACTTCTTGATCGCTGAAAAAGCAGATATTCAGTCACCGGAAAATATATTGAAACTAGTGGGGAATAAACTTTATAAATATATATATAAGTTGTTGAATAATTTTGATTACAGCAATCTTGGAGCAATTGCGATAATTTACTGGGCAAGCAGAAAAATGTGTTTGGCAACCAATTTTTTTTAAAGCTGGTTGCCTAAGGACAACCACGGATTTTCAAAATTTTTCTACCTCTGCAAAGTTTTCACCATACTGCTACTAATCTAATATTAAAACTTTACCATTTGATGTAATTTAACATAAATTAAATTTACACAAGCATCCCATGATTTCCTTCATTTAGAACAGATGACTTCAGAGACTGGTTACCAACAACTTTGCATTTAGTGCAGTTCATTTAGCAATCAAGCGAAGGTATTAGACAATATGGACTGGTTTGCAAAGTCGTTATTTCTATTGGTTGCAACATGTGATTTTCACATGCATTCATCTAGATATTGTTATGTATGATGTTTATATAATATTATAGATATTTTAGGAAATTATAAATGTTTCTTGACTTTAATATTTGCTTAAATCTTAATTTTGTTTATCAGAAAAAAAACATGTTGATGCAAGTGATGTAGGGGTTGGTGGAGTATTGATTCAGGAAGACAAAAGTGGTGTGGATCACCCTGTGTTATTTTTCTAAAAAACTAAACAAGCACCAGAAAAATTATTCCACAATTGAGAAGGAATGTTTGGCTTTGATATTAGCTTTACAGCATTTTGAAGTGTATCTTACCTCGGCTCTTTCTCCAGTTATAGTGTACAGTGATCACAATCCCCTTACTTTCATCAACAAAATGAAAGATAAAAATCGGAGATTGTTGAGATGGAGTTTAATATTGCAGGAATATAACATTGACATTAAACACATCAGTGGAAAAGACAATGTGATTGCAGATGCACTCTCACGTGCATAGAAATGTTATATTGCTTGATGTAATTAAGTTGAGTATCATAAGACATTTTCTTATGCAAATTTTGGTTATTATAGTATTAGATGTATATTCAAAAGAAAGCTTTATTGCATAAATCTTTCTTTTTCTTTATGAGGGGAGGTGTTATGTATGATGTTTATATAATATTATAGATATTTTAGGAAATTATAAATGTTTCTTGACTTTAATATTAGCTTAAATCTTAATTTTGTTTATCAGAAAAAAAACATGTTTAACTAGTGTCCTTGAATTAGGTTGTTTACTTCAGATTTGAGCTAAAGGATAGTTTTGATCAACAATATGTTTACCAAATTTGAGGTCAAGGTTGATTTTGTTTACAAATAAAACTGGAAATACCTTAGGAGTTACCTGTCAATGGTCACACGTACATTTATTATTCTAGAATATTCTGTCATGTGACCAATCTTTATATATACCATGTTTAGTGGACAGTTTTTCAGTTTTGACATTACTATCAGTCTTGTAAAGAGCTATTACAGTTGTGGAAAGTCATTCCAAATTCTAAGAGAGGAATTATTTAAATATTCATTGGATTATAGCAGTGCTCATAGACTTTTGGATTTTGGATTTTTAATTAATGATTTTGGAATTTATGTGAACTTATTCAGAGATATTTTGGAGTACTTCATTTTGACATCAGCACATTAAAGACTACTAGTACATCAGGACTGTGAAGACCATTGGCACATCATAACATTCAAGGATACAGCCGCAAATTCGGAATATTCTATATTTAGGACTTGTGATTAGAACACTAATTCTTATTGGATTATTTGGATTTTAATATACATTACTGTAAGTGTCTTTTTGATTTTTCATTTTAATTATCTAGAAATAAATTGCTTGTTGATTTTTACTTGAGTTGTTGGTTTCACTTTCTTTCTGTTACATTTTTCTAGACCATAGAGTCATAACAATATATCATCAGTGAATTTCACCTATATTTATCTGAGCAGTGCGCATGTCAAATGTTTGAAAGTTGGTTGGCAGGGAGAAAAAGCACTATGATCCTTTTAACCCTTTACCTCATAGAGTTGTGTAGGCAGTTGATATACATGTGCTTAATCCACACAGTGCAGTGTGCTATAAATAGAACACCCGTGAGCTCTATGACTCAATACACATAGGCTTGCCTGTTACACGTATAGCAGTGTAGTATATCTCAAGTTCAGCATTAATTTTAACCATTTTACCTTTTTTGTACACATCTATTATCTGTAGATAGGTTTAAGAGTAAAATCTAATCTTTATAGTTGTATAGTTATTTTCCACGGAAGAATTTTTTATATGCTTTAAAATCTTGAGAGAACTCGTTTATCGTCAAGTTGGTGAAGCAGTGTGACAAACCATAGCCGACATTTCTCAACCTCTAAATCTATCGGTTCGTTGTATACATCTACATTGCTAAATCATCAGAATTTAATAAATTATCAAAAATCGTTGTTGCCTACATCGACATCGGAGTCTATATCTGAATTGAAGCTTTCATAGTATTAATTCTAATCATCCAAACTCAAGAAGGTACTGAACGAAATCCGTGGCCTCCATTTTGGAGAGTGGAGAATCCGACGTAGTTATTTTAAAAAGCTGATTACGACTAGATCTTAAATAGCAACTCTGTGATCTGACGTAATGGTCATTTACCTAAATGCCTGTAGTATCTAATAGGGGGTTTTCCCCGAAGGTGGCGCTACAAAAACCAGCTAAAAATGGCTGATGTTTACAGTAGGCGTCCAAACTCACTTCCATGCAAATCGGGTAGAGGCGTCCACTAGCGCTTCCATGAGAATGGAGTAAAGGCGTCCAAAAGTGCTTCCATGAGCATGGAGTAGAAAGGTCCAAGAGCGCTTACATGAGGTAAAGGGTTAAATATGAGAAACATTTTGTAGACATGGCTTGACGAATTTTATTAGCTGGAGTATAATGAGGAGTCCAGTGTGCTATTTTGTCAGGTTTGTGCAAATATTCATCAATATCAGGTTCGAAATAATTCTTAGTTGTGGGTTTAAGGATCAATGAAATTTCACGATAAAAGTCAGAAATGCAAAGTGTGTAGAGCACAAAAAGGCATTAGAAAAGCCTGAATGTACAGACCATGCCAAATCATTAAAAAAAATGTCATAGTTGAAGCTTATGTGTTCAGTCCTCAAAATTATACCTAAGTATTTACAAGTAAAATTTATGCAGGACGAGGAAAAGTTTCCAGTCACTTACTCTAACCTGATAAATAAAAACGTTCTTCCCGTCTTCCCACTCAAATTCAGCCCACCTGTCCACTTCTTCTCCACTAAACCCCATGGTGAGGGAGGTAGTGTCCTTCAAAGACCTGAGCGGACATGTTTACCTGTATTCTAGCCATCCATTCAAGGACAGAAAGTGTCCTTCAAGGGAATGAGTGGACAAAGAGTGGATTCCTTCATATACATGTAGATAGACATGACAAAGAATGGACTTCTTCATATATATGTAGATAGACATGTTGTAATTATATATTTTATATTTAATCTTTGATCATATAGGATATTCATATGCATGGCAAAATTCATATGCATGGCAAAATATGGAATCATGGTATAATTTTTTTAAATTATCTGAATATGGTTAGTGATGATCTATATCTGAGGTTCTTAAACAGTGGTCCACGAGCTCCATTCGGGTGGTCCATGGATAGGTTGCGGAACAACTACTAACAGTACAATCTGACATTAGGAAAGATCATTAAGTGGTCTGCCAAGTATCTGTACTTGGCTCTGTGCCGCGATTCAGTTACTTCAGTGCTTCATTTCATCGTTGATGAATAGCTAAAGTAGTGTTTCAACTAGATTACATCATTGTAATTATAAATAGGTATAAATAGTTAATCAACTGCCACCAGAACAAGCAATTTAATTTTTATATTTTTGAAATCTTCACCAAAAAATTAGTAAAAAGGTTCACATTGAACTTAGAATCAACTCCCTCAACCTGCAGTTGTAAAGTTTAGTACACTTATAAAATGTGTTCATAATATACATACAACAGAGAATTTTCTACTTGCAGATAAAATATTGCTTAAAACCAGTGTTACAATCCAAATATGCATAATGTGATATACATGACACAGTTCAAATAAGAGAACCAGAGCATGTGCACACACACACATACATATATATACACACATACATATATATATAAATATATATAGATATATGGATATATAGATATAATGACACAAAAATTGATAACGTCGCAAATACAAAACAGTTTCCCAATGTTTCGAGCTAAACAAGCTCTTCATCGGGGGAAGAAACAATTTACATCCACAAAACAAACACTAAACACAAAAGTCAAGAAGAATTCTTGACTTCTACATGTTTAAATGATGGTGAAATAAACAAAGGATAAACAAAAGAAGAAAGAAAGAAGACAAAATTAAAAAACAGTCTAAAACAGGTAAACTACATATCTATGTTATGCTGCCATCAGCCCAATAAAGATGTGAGAGAAAAAATTCAAAGAAATGTTTATCGTGCGTATCACACAGAGGATCAAAGTGTTTTGACCTAATTACAGGCTTAGAACAAAGGGCTAACAACATGCGCGGTGATAAATCAACGCCATGATCAAAATGTGTAAAGGAAATTATATCCCGGTAAAGTTAAGCATGGAGGTACTAACAAAGTATGTCAAGAGCATGGTATAGAGGGATATTGGCCAAGAGTTCAAATAATAATAATAATAATAATAATAATAATAATAATAATAATAATAACAATAAAAATGATAATAATAATAAGAAGAATACCAATAATACATGTAATGAGTTATGGAATATTTACTTGGGTAAATATTAACCCCACAAAATGTGTACATCTGATAAAATGATGCCTAGCTGTAGTGTTGATAAGATTGCAATAGGAAGGTTAGACTTTTTTCATTTAGGCCAAATTCCCAATGAGTTTTCAATTGAAATATCCGGTATCGTTCCTTACGTGTGCATTCTATATTGGTCCACCCCAGGTTTGAATCAGTTGGTTTTGCCCAGTCAAGTTGTTATGGTTGGCGAATTTTCGCATAGATTTTGTTGTGAATATGGCTCTTGTGGTTGTTCATTCGTTTTCTAAAATCAATGGTTTTGCCAACATATTGAGTGCCACAGATCTTGCATGTTAGAAGATAGATTACATTTTTTCCTAACTTCTGATTGATAGTGTAGCTAACTCTTGTTGTCGAACTTCTGAACGATTTGGTCTCGGGCATATGTTTGCAAATTAGGCAATGCTTATCTTTGCAGCAATATGTGCCTGAATCTGTGGTCTTGTTTAAAGTTATCTTGGCACGTACAAGATGGTCCTTCAGATTTTTAGGTCTACGGTACGCAACCATAGGAACTTCTTGAAATATGCCCTTCAGATGTTCCGAGGATTCAATCTGATTCCAATGCTTCTGAATTATCTGTTGTAACTTTAGGGCATCATATTATATATACCGGTATATTGCATTTCTTGCTTTGCTGCCACTTCTCCCTGTTCTGCTCTCACTTCTCCCTATTCTGTCCAAAAGGAGAAGTCACTTCTCCCTAAATTCAAGTCTAGCTTGACCCCTGTATATATATATATATATATATATATATATATATATATATATATATATATATCATACATTACTTGTAACTCACCATCAGTCCTGCTAATGGAAAATGTCACATATGTTGCCACACTTATTTAACCTGTTTGAGATCATCAAATAAAAGCTAATCAAACAATTTCCTTTTTTGTTTTGTAGTCTGATAAATCAAACCTATAATGGTAGTGATGGGTAACCAGTCTATGTGTCTTGTTTTCTGTTTGCTTTCTAGTAGTTCCCCACCCTAGTCCTAAAATGTAAGACGTCTACCCTGATATTTATGTTGTTTGGGTCAATGTCTTACTGCCAAAATAAATGGTGTTGTGTAGCGTGTTCCCCGGTCGACTGACAGGGTAACAAGTGGCCAAATTTTCAGGAATATTTCACACACTTGGCAGCCCATACTGACACTTTTCCACAAATTAAAGTCTAATTGCTTTAGTCCGACTATACTAACTCTGATGTCATTTTCCTAATGGAATCAAATTCTGACACAAGTTAAGTGGACGCGTTTATATACATTTCAGTTGGTTGATATGCAATGGGAGCAGAGGAATGCCGATGTCATTAAAAGAGTGATAAATTTCTTTAATGAAACAAAACTATCTAATCGCTTTTGTTAACATTTGTATATTTTTCTTCGTTTTGTTAAAGAAACATACTTCAACTTAAACTGAATTCAGCATTCCTTGTCTTTCATAATTTGTATGTATTTAAAAATTATGCATTTTGGGTATAATTTTCTGCGTAAAATATGCAAATACACTCCTTATCAAGTGCTCTGCGTTATTAATGCCTATAACCAAGAAATTTTTTCCACCTCTGAATCTGCTGAGGTAAAAAATTATAACAAGTGGCAATTAGCAACTTATTGGTCTAATCACTTACTAACGTCAACCTTATAAGTAATAAGTTTTATCAACTGACAGTTTTCGCTTTGTAGCTTCACAGATGCAAAAGCCTTAAAATTAAATATTTGATTATATAAACGCGAGTGCACAGTAAGACTCCAAATAAACGGGATTTCTAATCCACAATAGTATGAAAACGGTATTTCTAATGTACAATAGTATAACAACGGTATTTCTAATATACAATATTACGAACGGTATTTCTAAGCTACACCGGAATGAAAACAACTATGCCAATTTCGGAAAAACCGGTGGGCAGTGTTGTCGAAAACAGAGTTGGGCATTACAGTCAACTGATAACACATTAATTTTTATAACTTTTTCTACGAGGGAATCATTGTTTAACGGATTTATTACCTTGAAATGATGGCCTCACAGAATTCTGTAACAATAGATTTGCTGAAGGACGAGTAGGAGGCCGATAGAAGAGGTTTGACACTTATCGACCATGTTAATCCTGGACTCGTCGCCATTTTCATTACATTACGAGATTTTTCGAGATCTCAAATCGGGTAAAAATGACACAGACATCCGAAAAAATAAAAATCCGGACTTGACCACAAGAACAGTAACTTTCCGATTGTTAGGTTCTCAAACAAAAATCTGTTTTATATTTATGTATTTAATTTACACGTGTTTGTGCTTATTTAAGTTTTGAAGATATAAATATCACACTAGAAGATGAACTCTGACCCCCCCCCGACCCCCGTATATGTAAAGATATTTGCTTTCCATGTTTGTCATCGTAAGTGCAGATACGGACAGGTGAAATAAAGATGCCGATATTTTAAGATAGGAAGTGTCAAAAGTATTTTTGGGAACTGGTTTCATTTTATACCAACAAGTTGTTCTCCACCACTGTTTGTTATTTTCTTACATTAGTGACTGTTAGTTTAAATAATATTTATTTGCAACATTATTTATCGAAAGTACATAACATGTCACATCAAGAGATATAGTAGATTGATCAACAAGCATAAACGTATATGGATCTCTCTCCTCATTACCAATAATATTTACTTGTAAGATGTGACTGGCTTGGGTAATTAAAGACAATAAACATATAAATACAAAATTTGATACAAGCTAATGGAATATTCAAAGAAATTTATTCACAAAGTATTGAACAGTATTAGATAGTAGTTAACAAGATTAGAGAAACATCTTGCTACATACTAACAGACAAGATACAAAATTTATGTTGGCCTGGGGAAAGGGCGGGTGGGGGTTGGATGGGGATAGAATAACTCTAACTTAAACTCAAATGATGTAATGTGTGGTTTATAAACATACACACCAGGGGTCTAGTCAGGAAAGTGTCAAGACATAACTAAAATGTAGTTAAATCTCTTACATGTACTAGGTAAATTTCTTATATGTACTAGGTAAATCTCTTACGTGTACTAGTACTAGGTAAATCTCTTCAATATACTAGGTAAATCTCTTACATGTACTAGTACTAGGTATATCTCTTACATGTACTAGGTAAATCTCTTACATGTACTAGGTAAATCTCTTAAATGTACTAGGCAAATCTCTTAGTTGCTGTTCTGAATTTTTGGACCACGTAGAATATCTCCTCGTTTGACCCAAGCGATTGCAAGGGGTTGCCCACTGGTTATAAAGATACAGTTCCTGATAACAATGTATTTTGTACAATCAAAAAGAAAATGTTTTGCGGTTTCTGATTCACCTCATGAACGATTTTTTGATGACATGATTTACAAACAAAGTTCATCGTTTAATGAGCTACTGTTATGACTCTATGGCCTAAAAATATGTAACAGAAAGAAAGTGAATCCAACAATGTAAGTAAAATCAACAAGCAATTTATTTCTAGACAACTAAAGTGAAAATTCAAAAGACACTTACAGTATTGTGGATTAAAATCCAATAATAATAAGTATCCTAATCACAAGTCCAAAATATAGAATGTTCCGAATGAACTCCAGTAGCCTTGAATGTCCCGATATGCCTAAATGATGTAATCCATAATATCTTTAAATGAATTCACAAAAATACCAAATTCATGTATCAATCCAAAATGAGAATGAGCACTTTAGTAATTCCAATGAATATTTTAAATAAATAATTCCTCTCTCTGAATTTGATCTTATTGTTCGCAACACAACTAGAAACATTTGATTATTAAAATGATTCTTCATAGACTGACCATTAGAACAAGAATGAAGTGTTGTTTACCAAACTTCCTACATATTATCACAAGCCACCGGACAGAATTTTCTAGAAAATCATATGCCTACATGACAAAAATCAGTAATTTTAGTGGAAAAACCATCTAATTCTAAACAAAAGCAACCCTGACCTCGAATTCTAAGTAAACAACTTGTTTACATCCTACAATCAAACACAAAGTTAAATATGTATGACAAAAGTTAAATATGTAAACATTATAGATAACACTACAAGCTAGTCAAAGTCTACAATGAACAATGTGTGCTAATCCCTTACCTTGGTAGTAATAAGCTGGAACTTGTTCTAGATTCATGTTTAAATATAACTTAAAGGAATAGAATGAAGGTTTGTTCCTGTTCTTCAAATATTCCATTCAGATTTAGACATTGGCAACAATGAATTTTGATATAAACTAGTCCCAACAAAAGGCATTTGGAGGTTAGATCAATCTCCAAATTATCTATTACTTACCTGCTGGAAACTTGGTGGAACCAAGTCTCGTAGGTATCCAGGAGTCACACCATGGCGCTATTTGTTAAAAGTGTGACCATTCTGTGTTTATAGCGTCGTACTGAAAGTCTTTCTCATTTTGTTTCATCCAAAATAGATATAGATTATGTTGTTGCAATAATATCAGATAGATAATAGTTAACAAGTATTGATAACAGCAACATGTTGCTACATACTAACAGACAACATATGAAAACGTTTATGTTGGCTTGGGGAAAAGGGGGAGGGGGGAGAGATGGGGCTAAATGAGTTGTAATTTCAACTCAGATGATGCGATGTGTGGTTCATAAAATTCTTGCATATGACATAAATTACGTTACTCCCTAAAATGCCCCTTCTGCTTTAGCGTGGATTATTCTATTTCATCTTTTTTCATACTGGGTGCAGTTATCCCAGAAGAGGTCTTATAAAGGTGAAATTAGGTAACTCCAGCTACTTTCTTTCAAGTTTGAATTTCAAATGTCCTAATATATCTATCCTTTTCCGTCCTTTTGTAGTTATTTCCTGTCTGTGTGTATCCTAAAATAGGGATTCATCAAGAGTTAAACCCAAGTGTTTATGGGAACTAACATCCGTAATAACCATATCATTAATTAGAAGTGGTAGGGTGATGTTCTTTTTGAGATTTTTTAGGTTTTGTTTTGTTTTGGATTAGTGCCGTTGCTGAGAACAACTATACGGAGGCAAATGAAATGGCTGGTGGTTCGCCCCACAGAAGATATGCTGGATATCAGGCGGCTAGTAACTAATGAACTCATTCATGAAGACTGACCTTTGTACCAGATAGCTAGTCCAATCCTTCTCCTATCGATCGATTATGCTTCAATTGTACAACTACAATGCAAATCAAAATATATGGGTCTTGATCACTTAGTACTCATGAATGCATTTACTACATCATAATAACAATTTTTGACAGATACTTCTGCTTTAGAAGTGTTGAAATGCAACAAATATATACATACATTGCTAATTAGAAACAACTATTCATGAAAGATTAAAATGAAAAATAACTGAGTGGCAAAAAAACCCAAAAAACAATTGTTAGAATCAACCAGTTCTGTGCTATTGCAATTGCATCACAACTTTCAAATATGCATGAGATGTTCTCGTTCTCCTTAAAGGGCAAGAGTTATTGCGTAGCAACAAACTCGTATTCCTTGTGACACACAAAAATACAAAAAAATAAGTAACATATCAACATCCTGCAACTCACAGTAACAAAAGAAAATCAAGCATAATAAATGAATAGAGGAATAAATTCATTCTTTTTGAATGTAGGAATAAAAATTCATTTTGAATGGAGAAATACAAATTCATTTTGAATGGAGGAATAAAAATTCCTTTTTGAATGGCTGAATTAAAATTCATTTTGAATGGAGGAATACAAATTCATTTTGAATGGAGGAATAAAAATGTTTAATATGTATTTTGAAGAACCATGGTATGAAATGAAAAAAAAAAAATGAATGTAGGGTATGCCATTAGTTGAAATATCAGATTGCATTCAAGCAAACAGTACATGGGGTGCTTAGATAATATAAATTTACTAATTTATTTAAGTGTATTGCTAAAAGAAGAGAAATAACATCATACAAAAGTTTTGGTATGTGAATATGGACAAAATTTGAAAATTTGTTATTGGAATAAGTCTAGGATTCATGCAAAAATAATGTCTGACATCTTTAAAGTTCTAAAATGTACTGAATCCCACAGCACTTACAAATTACAACAGTCTTATCAGGCAACAACTCTCAACTAATTAAATTCTCATTAGCTACTTAAAACAAACATAAGGACACATTTAACTTTAAAATGCATCAAAATTGAACTTAAAGGTGATTATATTTTAAAACCTAACATTTTAGACAACAACATACCATTACGTACGATAAAACAGTGCTTATTTCTCAGTGATCACACAAATCAGGCTTTAAGCAACACTGATGTACAAGCTCTTGTCATTGCATAGAAGGTGCAAGCCGTTTTGCAAAACAACAACGTCACAATGTAAAAACATGAAACATTCAAGTACATAGTGGCCTGGCTAAGCCATTATTATATTGCATTGTAATTGAAAATAGTGCAATAGTAGTAAAGGCCGTGTTTGTACTTTGTGCAAGCTAATTTTGGCTCTGACAACAACGTGGATAAACCGTTTTTGTCCCGTGGCAAGGCTTGTTTTGATTGGACAACACATTTATGATAGGACATCAACTCTTATCATGACAGGTAATTCGCTATAAATGGCTGATAATTAAAACATAACAATGGGAGTGTAGTAACATCAGATGAAATAACGACGTCGTTGCAAAGCAACAAGGTTTGTCCCTGTTTTAACCTCAGGATACTTAGTACTTTTTAATTGTATTTTTCTCTATTTACTCCTGCTATTGATTTGTCTTTTAAAAGATTAAATCGTTTTCAGATATCAGTTGTTTTATTCTCTAGCAGTTATTTGTTTGCTTGTTTGTATTGTTTGTATCTCATTAATTGTCTGTGATATCTCTCGTCAGGTGGCTCCTTCGCTTTTTCTTGCGGGTTAAAAGTTCCAAGTTCTTTTTCTACAATGTTTTGGTCCAATGTCATTATATGTTCTAATCGTTGTTTTTCTAATATCAAGTCTATTCTCGAGTCTCTCTATATCTTCAAATGACTTTGACAATGCGTCACCTAGCACTTTACACCCGTATGTTTATATTGGTGGTTAATATGCCATTAGTGAAAAAGTTTTAAGCTGTTCACCTGAATTAGTTAGGTATTCAATTGTTTCAGCTGATTGCCACTAACAAACTTTCCAAACTCTGACATTTTATAGTTGTAAAATTGGTTCTCTTGGTTGTAAATTGGTTCACTTTGATTTTATCTTGAATTTTTTATATTTGTTTTGCATTTTTAGGTTATTTACACATATGTTGAAATCGGATGGGTCACATTCTGTAATGCAAGATGGCTGTTCTTTGTCTGTTTGTTTGTTTTCAGTAAATAGTTGTCTTTTTCCTCTTTCTCATTGATTTTGGTTCAAAACTCTCTACAAGAGTTGCCCCTTCATTGTCGCCTCTGTTGACAAGGTATCCTGGAAGGAGAACAGGATAAACCTTGTTGTCTAGCAACGTTGTCGTTGTTTGAGCAGAAGGAACAACAATCTCATTGTTGATTACTTTGACTAGATATATCGTACTCTCTTCTTAGTGATTTTGGATCAACATTCTCTACAGGAGATGTCCCCTCATTGTCACCTCTGGTGACACGGTATCTTTAATGGAGAGCAGGGTGGCAGTGGTTGCTTTCCAATGACGTCGTTATTTAAACAGAAGGTAATACACACTCATTGTTTACTTTTTCATTTGCAGCAGGATTTACTTGAACTTTCTCCTTATTTTGGATTTTCTTTTCTCGAGAGTTGCACCTTCTTTATCCCTAAATGGCATGGTTATACCGTGTTCTCTGATAATATTGTGGTATATACAGTATCCCTAAATGGGATGGGTATACCGTGTTCTCCAATGATTTTGTGGTACATATCTCTAATCGGGATGGGTATACCGTGTTCTCCGATGATTTTGTAGTATATATCCCTAAATGGGATGGGTATACCGTGCTCTCTGATGATTTTGTAGTATATATCCCTAAATGGGACGGGTATACCATGCTCTCTGATGATTTTGTAGTATATATCCCTAAATGGGATGGGTATACTGTGCTCTCTGATGATTTTGTAGTATATATCCCTAAATGGGATGGGTATATAGTGTTCTCTAATGATTTTGTAGTATATATCCCTAAATGGGACGGGTATACCGTGTTCTCTGATGATTTTGTTGTATATATCCCTAAATGGGATGGGTATACCGTGCTCTCTGATGATTTTGTAGTATATATCCCTAAATGGGATGGGTATACGTGTTCTCTGATGATTTTGTAGTATATATCCCTAAATGGGACGGGTATATAGTGTTCTCTAATGATTGTGTAGTATATATCCCTAAATGGGATGGGTATACCATGCTCTCTGATGATTTTGTTGTATATATCCCTAAATGGGACGGGTATACATGTTCTCTGATGATTTTGTAGTATATATCCCTAAATGGGACTGGTATACCGTGCTCTCTGATGATTTTGTTGTATATATCCCTAAATGGGATGGGTATACGTGTTCTCTGATGATTTTGTAGTATATATCCCTAAATGGGATGGGTATACCGTGTTCTCTGATGATTTTGAAGTATATATTCCTAAATGGGACGGGTATACCGTGCTCTCTGATGATTTTGATGTACCGGATTATATCTATTGGTACGTCTGCACCTCAGAAAAAAAAGATCATTTACACTTTTACGTTTTGTATTTGACATATCCCAGTCCAGCAAGTTTCATAAATATTTGATGCATCTAGTACGCGAAACATTATTATTTAATTGATTTTATAAATTACACGTTCTTTTACATGATTCTCCAGAAAAAATTGCGATGTGACTTGTTGATGTCGTCAGTCAAATACATTTTGCCACCATCACATGATAAAGCAACCTTATTTATTTGCATTGTGTACATCTCATGATTATTTGACCTAAGTAAATACATTTATTGATAGCTGTCCTTATGTTTGATATAACAGTCCTTATACACATTATACAAATATTAAATCATAAATTCTGTTTGATCGCATACATTTTTATTCATTTGCATACATTTTTATTCATTTGCATACATTTTTGTTCATTTGCATACAATTTTATTCATTTGCATACATTTGTATTCATTTGCATACAATTTTATTCATTTGCATACATTTGTATTCATTTGCATACATTTTTTTATTCATTTGCATTGATTTGTATTCATTTGCATACTTTTTTATTCATTTGCATACTGTTTTTTTTAGCTTGTGATCGTTCTAATATGAGTACAAATGTGGACGTTAAAGCTCCAAACTCTTCTATTACTGAAAAGCTGGTTATTGAATACTCCAAGCAATTTCTTATTTCCTTGCGGAGTTTATAGACGTTTACTTTTGAAAGTCACTTGTATCATGCAACTGTATATTTTGTTTCATATCATCATACAAATTATCTGTTTCAAAACGTATGCACAGTGAATATCTTTTGCTTAACAACAGTCTTCACGCTGTTGAAAAATTAAACTTAAAAAAAAGTATATAGGAAACGAAAAAAAAAAAATTAAAAAAAAAGACATTACCCACTTGCTTAATTCAAGCACAGTAAATCTACCGTACATCGGTTTAGTAAGTTTAATCATTCTGTTCTTCATGCTAATATGAGCTAAATAATTGTTAATTATCTTTCTAATTGTAATTTTCCATATATATTTTTATTCATACATATTTTACTTGTTGTCCTTTTCCTCACATTTTTCATCTGCTTGTACAACACAAATTTGTTCCTAAGTTTGAAAAAGTCTTTCTCAAAGTCATTGCTTGCCTTCTGTCTCAAACTTATATTTTACTCTTGTATGGATTCAATCATAGTTATTGATTGAAAATGGCAATTCTATTCACATTTGTTAATTTGAAGACTAACTGCATATACAAATTTAGATCTTTTTAGTGAATGACGTACTTATGTTCATTTTTAAATGTACTTAAGAATTTACATACAGTTAGTTTAGTTGCTTTTCCTTGTTTAGTGAATTCTTTTTGTAACTGCGAGTGCTCATTTTCTTCTGGTACCTTTTCTTACCTAATGGATAGTTTTTTTTAAATAAACAAGTAAGCCTATTAACACTTCTGAATCAACCCAAGGTATGTAACCAGTCTCATCAGTATGGTCAATTTCAAGCAGATGGTCATCTACCTGTTTAATTTGTTGCTCTGTTGCCCATCAAAGATTGTGCAGGCATGTACTGACACATCGCGTATTCATATAAATTATTTCTGTTTAAGTACATGATGAATGATTTAGGTTTAGACTCATCATATTCAACATTATCTCTAATTTTTCCTTTATAATCAACATAAAATAAATTTATTATCTGACTTTGCATGCCTAATTGGGATCATGCTTTAACGGTTAGCAGCTTCAGTGAAAATACTGTTGGTATCTATTTGCTACATTAAGTTATACCTATTTGTTACGTAAAATTCTATCTAATTGCACCATTTTGAAACTTAAGGTAGCATTCATTGAGATTTAGACTGATACTTTTAATGCTTTTGTGTGAAATTTAGTGTTTATTTTAACCTAGATAAATAGTTATTATTCCTAAACAATGACCCTTTTGTCTTCGCAATGCAAGAGATAAGTTGAATGTAATGAATCCTGTGAAGACTAAACATACTAATTAGATGCATGAATTCCATGCAATAATAGCAATAAATTAATTAGCAATAAATTAATTACCAGCAATAAATTAATTACCGGCAATTTCAGCAGTAGCAGAGAAACAACAAGAAAACAAACATTTTCTAACTGACGAATTATCGAGTTAAGATTTAGAATGAACAAATAGACGGC
The DNA here is from genome assembly GCA_029931535.1 of Margaritifera margaritifera. NCBI lineage: Eukaryota > Metazoa > Mollusca > Bivalvia > Unionida > Margaritiferidae > Margaritifera > Margaritifera margaritifera. The sequence continues at coordinate 2,331,978 of JAQPZY010001517.1, read as the reverse complement.
TTCCTCCTAATACTATATGACGTTGTTGCAAAGTAACAAGACTTACTTCTCAGAATCAATAATATAGGAAGAAGCTTGAATCAATTATTTGTGATACAGAAGATTCACCATAAAGAGATATGGTATGAAAGCATTGAGTTAGAAGATGCATTGATCACAGATGCAAAAAGAATTAGGAAAAACAGAGTAGGTTTGACATCCCTATCATGACCTGTTTACTTAAGTTTAATTGTCATAGTCAAAACTGCAGAGACTAATCCTAAACCTGCAGAACCTAAAGTTGATGAAGTCCAACCGAAGTTAACTGTTTCATTCCCAGTGCTAATTGTCAAATATGAAAAGATACCTTCCAAAGATGTTGCAAAATATATCATTTTATGCTTAAATAAATAATGTCTGAGACAAAATATATACTCAACTTATTATATCACTCAGCACTAAATACTGCTTTCATCATAAGTTACAGTATGTGGTTGTATACAATTTTAGGTTTTAAATAGGAAAACCCTTTAAGTTTGATTTTGATGAGTTTTTAAAGATAATTGTGCCTGTGGGTATGTCTGAAGTAACTAAGAAATATTTAATTAGCTGTGGATTGTTGCTGATAAAATTGTTCAGTAGTATGTTTTTTTTTTATGCAGAGGGTCTCAGTACATTTTAAAGCCTTAACGATTTAAACTTTTTTGTTAATGAAGCCTAGACGTAAAATATTTATTCAAAGAACACGTATTAAAATTTCTCCCATATTCACATTCCAAAACTTTGCTTCTCTTATATCGCTTCTTTTAGCTGTACCTTTCAATGAATTAGTGCATTTGTTACATCTAAGCTATCGATTTATTGGCTGATTAAACTCAGTTGGATATTTAAACTCAGCATACAATTTAAGTTTCATTTCACACTATGATTCTTCAAAATACATAATAAACATTGCTTCTTCCGCATTTAAACATAATATATTTATTATGCTTGAATTTCTTTTATTACTCACTTAATGTTTTGTATTTTTGTATTTAACTAATGTTTAGCAAGGTATACAAATACAGACAAATTTAAAATCACACGTTAACTCGCAGAAAATGTACACTAACTTTGCTGCAGATGCACAAAGATATATTCAAAATAAATAAAGTATATCTATCTATCTATCTAACTCTCTCTCTCTCTCTCTCTATATATATATATATATATATATATATATATATATATATATATATACATTGTTTTAAATAGATAAAATGGGTATAACAAGTATAACGGTAATATATTTTACGAGTGTGAAAGATGAAACATAATGAATGGTACAGTTGAAAAAGAATTTGTAAAATCGTGCTTGATGTGTGGGGTTGAAATAATTTTAAAAAACCGGAAGGAAGAAACAAGTTGGAAGAAAAGACGTCACAAGTTTATAACAAAACAATACATTTGAAAAAGATAATCAGACCACTACAAACTATGCAGTTTGCTGATGAAATAAACGAATAATGTTGTAAACAAAATTATGTGGTATGATATGTCAGAAACTTATGCAGGCAAAGACCAGAGCACAGAAACAGAGTCTTCAGGAGGAATACAAGACAAAGAATAATGAATTCAAGAAGAGTGCGAAGAAAGATAAGCGGGAACTTGCCGACAAACTTGCCACAGATGCAGAGAAAACTGCGAAAATAAATGTGAGGACCCTCTACAACATTACACGGCAACTATAGGGGAGGAAAACCAACACAAGCAAACCTGTCCACAGAAAGGATGGGAATATCCTGAGCACACCGGCAGAACAGCTCGACAGGTGGAAGAAACATTTCAGCAGCTTGACTAGGGGCACACCTATGGAAAACCCACCCATCATAGAAGAGGGAGAGGATTGGGACATCAACATAGTACCCATTACCAAAGAAGAGGTCATACTAGCAATCAGGAGAATCAAGAGTCCCAAAGCCCCTGGTCAAGACAACAGAAGCATTAACAGTAGATGCCACAGTTACAATGGACACCTTGAATGACCTTTTACGGGAAAGATGGGACAAAGAAGAGGTGCAGCAAGAGTGGAAGAAGGGCTACATTGTCAAAATTCCCAAGAAAGGAGACCTTATCGACTGCCAGAACTGGAGAGGTATTCAACTTCTATCCCTTCCGAGCAAGATTCACACAAGACTGATTTTCGAGAGGACCAGGTTTAAAGTAGATTCCAGGCTGAGAGGAACAAGCAGAATTCTGGGCTGGGAGGTCGTGTACAGACCAGATAGCAACACTTCGCATTATCATAGAACAGTCCCTAAATAGAGGTCACCCCTGTATGTAAATTTTGTAGACTTCAGAAAAGCATTGTACATGCTGGATAGAAACACCATGTGGAAAATCCTGAGATACTACGTCATCCCAGAGAAGATTGTCAGGATTATCATTATTATTATATTATTATCTTTTTAGAATCATTAGAGATTGACCTTGTACAGTTTACGACAGTTTCAGATTGTTGTGTAAATTTAACCGAAAACAAATCTGTGTATTTACCACATCAAATACATAATCTATTCTTTCTTCCTTTCTTCGTATTGGAATGTTTGAAAATCTTGCTTTCAGGCCTGGTGCTGCTTATTTCGATGTTGCGAACATTTTACGCATCTTTTCTGAAACATATTGACAAATCAATAGTTTTACTCTCTTGGATGTTATATTTTAACACAACTCTCTTTGATCTTTTATCCCATCCAAACTTGCAGGTAAATACACATTATTTCTTGATACAGAGATTTTTGCTTTTATATTAAACTCAGGAAATATTTGTATGATGAGTAAAAACAAAATCCAATTATTTTTCGCTTTACTCAATGCACAATCAAGAAATCACAATGTGGTCTGGGAACTACATGATATTTTTATTTTATAGAAACTTTATGAGTGGTCTTGCTCTGAAATATTAGTATTGTCTAAAAACATGATGATATTATATAACAATATAATATATGGTCCAGAAAAGCATTTGTTTAGGGATACGAGATTTTAAAATTTTTATTGGGAAAAAACTAATGTGGTCCAGCTCTCAGGGATGCATAACCTTTACTTCAAGTAGTATGTATTTGAGACAGCTTGAATTTAAATTTATCAGTAGATCATTCTGTATTTTTATTTATTGAGCATGGGCAAAAGCCCACACAAACAAGACTAAGCTATATAAATAAATAAATAAATAAATAAACTGTCCAGCTCTCTGAACTACACACTACTGATTGTCATATTAAGTCACACATTTTTGGGCTTGCTAAAATAATCGTTGGCGTAAGATGATTTAGGATTACTGTGTGTAAACATTTATAAATGACATTACTTGTGCAACATTTGAGAATTAGACTTACAAGAAATCAATCGGTTTCACAGTCAGTCGACTCAACTATTGCAACGAGGACAACTAATTAATTATTTATTTGTTTGAATAAGCATTCTTTGCAAAACTTCAGAGCCACGAGGCTACTTTATATCAGATTGGGACTTTCTTTCTTTGCAAGCTGATTTGGTTATTGTTTCTTTGATATTTAAGAAAACAAAACATTTCTTTGCTAGATAGTGGTAAATGTTTAAAAAGGCAAGACATTTTCCTTAATGTTTTTCCTCTTTGGGTGACCTTGTAAATCTGTCCTATTTGGGTCGTTCATTTAAAACTTTTGTATATTATTTTGATATAGGATGAAAAGGAATGGCGGTAGTAATATGTGGCGATTAGGGGCATCTATAGAAATATAATTACGCCCGTATGTTTACATTAATGTGGCGATTGTGGGAATGAGGGGAATTTAACATTGAGGTACACTGTAACATTGTTAGAAGTGGTTGACCTCAAATGGGGTTACATGGTAACATTGTTAAGACCATAAGTAGTGTATTGAGGGGAATGGGGGACAAACGGGAACTACCCTTAGCCCGTTGGTTAACATGCGGGAGACCCTTGGGGGACATAGGGAAATCCAATCCAATGTTAAATTTGTCCATAGGTTTAAAATTGAGTGTAAATGGCAACATTGTTAGAATTGGTTGACCTCAATTTATGAGGACGTATGGGAAATTCTATGTTAGATTTGTTTATAAATTTAACATGGGAATGGTATTATAGGGACAAAAGTGTTTATAGGGACAAATGGGAAGGGTAATGTTAAATTTTTTATCTACAATCCAACACACACCGCCTATACTATCCAAACACACACCACCTATGCTATCCCCCCCCCCCCAATTATCTAACGAAAAGGGTAAGAGTGTTTATACACTCCCTATACTTACATAACATACTATCACACAAGAAGAGGGGTAGGATGTAAAAGCAGGGGAATGAAATACACACATACTATTACACACAAACATACAAAAATATTATACTATCACACAAGGGTAGGAAGTATTGCCTCACCCTTACATACAAACATATTATCACACAGAAGAGAGAAGGGGTAAAAATGGACTTTTGAGTTTTAGTTTTTCTGAAAAAGACAGACATACACAAAAGATTAGCAAATGCATACAAACACAAACATACACAAAAACCAAATAAGATTAGTATCTCTCTTTTCTAGTGATCTGGGTGGCCCTGAAAAGGGCCGTTGGAGCTTGTTAACCAAAGGCAGTTAACATATGTGGCATCGCTTCACTGGTCTTCTTCTTCTCAAACTTCTCCGCACAGTGGATCCAGAGAGTAAGACCCGCTTCAGACATCCTTGCCTCTCCACATACATTCTTCTTTTGCTGGGTCTGTGATCCTGGTAATAGCACACTATGCCTTCACATACATGGGGTAGTTGGGGTTAAAGTGCATGCCCAAAACAATGGTTGATGACTCTTTAGTTTTTGACACCTCTCAGAGCTCTATCTATGATAAACTAACAGGCCTTTAAGGTGACCCCCTTTGTACCGAAAATTATAAAGGATTTTATATCTGTATGTTTTCTCCCTTGGTCTTTTGTTGTGGGTATTTCTGTAAAAAAAAATCAAAAAGAATTTTGAGACAAAAATTTATTTTATATTATTTGGAATAGGGTTCCTCTTTGTTTTGCTTTTGATGGGGGCGAACTTGTTTAGGTTATCGTCTACAGGTCCCCATTCGTTTCTCCCCCTGGCCTAAAAGTTTTTTTTACTATGGATCGTACTCCCCTCCTCAGGCATTGCACCTTATGGCTGGTTTCCTTGCCATGTTAAGCTATATTATTTCTAGTGATCCTTGCCAGGGATCTATTTTCGTCCAGTGCATGCTATAGATGTGAATGCTACAAATGCTGTGTCGTATGCTGTAAACCCCTGTGTACTTGTATGGACTGGCCATTAGAGTATGCTATAAACCCCTGTGTACTTGTATGGACTTAATGTTAATTAGGAAAAAACAAACTGAAGTTTTTTCAAAATATTTTGATGAAAGAAATATATGGGCGAGGTAGGGGGTGCAACATTTTTAGCTTGTGACAGCGAAGTAAATGGGCGTCACCAGACAACCACGACCCCCAATGGGACTTGTATTCGCACCCATCTCCTTCACAAGGCTATACTCTGCCTTCCCCCAATCTCTATAGATCATGGTCTTAAGGCCATGGATTTTTAAATTTTTTTTTATTACATTTGGTTTCTATTGATTTTGATGTTATATATGCTAAGAAGAGAAAAGGAAAAGAAATTATGCTCGGAGTGATATGTGTCGATATGTTGATTTATGTTATCCCCTAGTGGGAGCGATCTAACAGCCCCTCTCCCCCCCCCCCACCCTGCGCCGTGACTTCCCTTCCCCTTTGAGGCAGACAGGGTCACTCAGTTATTATTTTATTCTTTACTATATTTCTTCTTCCAGACTTATCCTGTGCCGTCTTTATTCAGTATTGTTTTTGTTCGTAAATAGGTGCCTATAATATAGGTCAATATTATTTTGTATACACTTATTGATTAAGATTAATTATATGCATTCTGTTTTCCACTATTGTCACCTTTCCACATCTTAACATAATATTTATAATATAATCTATTGCAATAAATTTGGGTATGTTCCATTTGTATTTACGTCTCCATTTATAGGTTCGTTAGATTTTAGTGATTAGTGGATTGATTATGGGAAGCTGGTGTTGGGAAAATATTTCCCAGCCCAAGCAATTAGCCAATTTCTAGGAACAGACGTCATACTTACAGTTGTTAAGAGACTTTGCAATGGCATGGATTGATTTCGTAGTTTCGTAGTCAGACTAGCATAAGTGGGCATGGAGCCAAGTAGTTCCTATCTTAATTCAGAGGTGTTGATTGATTGTGTCTTTCGGTGGGAGATATTTGTGACAAGAACTACTCTTTTGTGCCATGAAATAATTGAGAAGAGGTCATCCCTTTGTTTGGAGATGCCTTTCATTGTAGCAGTTGGTGGGAGTGCACATGCGAAATGTGGTTCAGACTGTTGTTTTTATTGACCCAGGGATGGAATCGGAAAATAGTTCCCTGCATTGGGTGTTTGAATTGTGTTATGTGCTTCATGCCACGGCGTGCTAACAAGGAAAAGCCATGCAATTGTGAAGTTATAGTTGTGACATTGTGGTCATTCATTTATTGATTATAGAAAAATTCTTTCTAGTCTTGGCGTGTTACGAGAACTTGCAGTTGACAACGAATGTTGTCGGGAAGTCCTTGGAAATGTCCTTGGAAATTGGGGAAACAAGGGACTTCCCGCCCAATCTCAGGTGCTTTGATTCGCTTGGTAGAGGAACCCCTGTGCGTGTTACACTATTATTTGTGAATGCACATTGTTATTTTCTATCTTGTCTATACAGAGTAGTTGTTTATCATGATAGTCATATAGAATTTTAATATTGTCAATTAATTAATTTTTTTCTATCTGAGTTTCCTTACAATCTAATATTACACGTTTTTTGTGTGATGCCTCTTTTCACATAGGGTGCAATTTGTCATTTTCGGTATTAAATGTCTTCTGAGGGCTATTTCTCCTGTAAGCCAAACATCGTGCAAGTATTTAAATAGCATGCTTTGTCTTGCCGATGATTTTATTGTAGCCCATTTCTTACACACAACTTTCAAGTCTACATCTGGATTATTGAATTGAACCTTAATTCGTGTTTGTTTATTAATATCTTGTTTTAGTTGTCACTATATATTCCAGTCATTTTTCTCATTCCATATTTTTTTCATAAGTTCTATATTTAAGTATTATATCCTTCATATAGTTCGTATTTAATTTGTTAATTTATTGTTCTTATATATCTCTGGCATATGTTTTACTACATATCCGTACCAATATATATAAAGTGTTACCCATGCATATTTTCTGTTATCGTTCAGGTTTCTTATTCTGTTTATTATATTTGGAATTGTTTTTTTATTTTAGATACGGGATACTTAGTCCCCTTCCATTTTGGGTTTATAAATGTATTCTCTGGGGAAGTAATGTAATTTCTCTCCCCATATAAAATGAATTATCTTTTTATCAATATCTAACATTTTATCATTCAAATCTATATTGTCCACAATGTACCATATTTAACTGTACATATATGTATGTGCGACCTGTACTCTTTTTATTATATTCAGATTAGCGTAAGACCAAATTTCAATATTATTTTGTAGTTAATCCAAGATTTGTTTGTAGTTACTATTTAGTGAATTTTTACCGTATATGACCCCTGGGGTTTTAACTTGTTCTTTTATCAGTTTCGGAGGTAGGCCAGGATGATTCTCCCTCCAATTACCAATATGCAATATTTCTGTTTTATCATGAATAATCATTGAGCCCGATGCTTACCCATAATCATTGTATTTTTTTTCCAGATGTTTAAAGGAGTACCCATCTGTGATACAATTGGTGCAGTCATCAGCATGCTGCACCATTTTTAATTCTTTCTCTAAATTTGGTATTTGTATTCCTTTTTTATTATTGTTATTATTTATTTCTATACAGAGTGTCTCTATCACTATTACATAAAGTAGCATGGATAGTGAGCAACCCTGTCTTACTGATCTTTCTATGTTAAATTTATCTGTTTTGGCTTCATTCGCCTGTACTCTCGAGGTTATAATTTTTATACAGTATTTTTATCCAAGTACAAAAATTTGGCCGAATCCATATTTTTTAATATCTTATCTATGTATCTATGTTCTAGCATATCAAAGGCTTTTTCTTGGTCATATAGGACCATTGTTCCATTTTCTTGGTCGTATAGGACCATTGCTCCTTTTTATTGGTCGTATAGGACCATTGTTCCTTTTTCTTGGTCGTATAGTACCATTGCTCCTTTTTCTTGGTCATATAGTACCATTGTTCCATTTTCTTGGTTTTATAGTATCATTGCTCCTTTTTCTTGGTCGTATAGTACCGTTGTTCCATTTTCTTGGTCGTATAGGACCATTGCTCTTTTTTCTTGGTCGTACAGGACCATTGTTCCTTTTTCTTGGTCGTATAGGACCATTGCTCCTTTTTCTCCTCTAGTATTTATATAATCGATTGCAGTTTTTATGGTTAAAATGTTGTTTTTAATATTTCTCCCTTCATCCCAGCAGCTTTAATTATTATTAATAATTTGTCCCATACACTTTATAATTCAATATGCCAATGTTTTACTTAAAATTTTATAGTTAGTGTTTAGTGAGGACATTGGCCTAAATTTGTTCAATTCTTTACTATCTTTCTTCCCCTTATAAATAATTGTGATTATCCGTTCCTTCATCAGTTTTGTCATTTATATATATATATATATATATATATATATATATATATATATATATATATATATATATATAATTGTATACCAGTTCCAATATTGGGATTAGCTCGTTTTGAAAGTTTTATAGAAGTTCGTCGAGAGTCCATCCAACCCGGTGACTTTCCTTGGTTTAATTGTTTATTTGCCTTTTCTATTTCAATATTGGTTATAAAGTTTTCAAAATTTTTCCTATCATCTTCTTTTATCTGTGTGAAGATAACCCTTTACCTATCATCTTCTTTTATCTGTGTGATGATAACCCTTTCCTATCATCTTCTTTTGTCTGTGTGAAGATAACTCCTTTCCTATCATCTTCTTTTATCTGTGCGAAGATAACCCCTTCATAGTATGTATCTGTTTCATTTTACTCGATGTTTTGAGTTGTGTATAGATCCTTATAGTATGTCATGATTTCTTTCAGCATATTTTTATGATCTTTATATATAATAATATCCTTTTTTAATATTAGAGTTTCAAGATTAGAACACAGTGAAGATTCTTGACTTAGATAAGATGAAAAATGAAAGTGAGCTGTAAGGGTTTGCAAATAAATTCAAAACAGGATGCAAAAAATAGGAAAAGAAAAAAAACTTACCTTTTTCCACTGCATGGGATGTCCGTGGCAAGAGAAAGGAAAGGGCTACACAGCCATATCCTTTGTATTTCTCTCTGTCTATATGATACTACCTTAATAGTAAACAATATGTTGATCTGTGGGCGATGTGAGCGATTTATGAGCGCTGTTCACTGTCGACTGGCACCTTTACTACCCGCTGCTTGCTTTGGAGGTATTGTTGATGACTCTGCACTAGTCCACATCTTGCTTGAGTTGTCTTGAATACAGGTGACACATTAGAAGAATGCGCTTGTATATATAGTCTAATACTGGATTGAAACGGATTGAAATGTTCCACGAATGAAAACGGGCGTTTCAAAATTCAGTCAGAGCATGGGGGGCTCTCTTCCAATTAGAAGAGAGCGGGCGTGTGACGTCACTTTCAGTATATAGTCGCACCAGCGTTCCTATGGTTTACCATTGCGAAACAGTTTGAATACCATACCTATGGCTGAAACAATGAAGACAATGTATTGGGGTGCGCCTGCTGCGAATACCTATTATACTCTGAGTGATAGTGCCATGACTACGACTACTAATGCAGCTGTAACCAGTATTCTTCTTCCAGAAGAGGATGACTTCAATTTAGCTTTGGCCGATTTCCTGTCGTCTCCGCAAGAATGTTTGTCTGCGACGGTAGTACTACCTTCACTCCTTCTCCATCGTGGCCATTGGTTGATAATTTCAGAAAGAGACAGAAGGAAGAATTGGAGATTTTTTTGCAATGACAGAAAGAAGGAGAAGAAGCAATTATTCAAAAACAGAAAGAAGAGGAAAAAAGAAAATGAGAATAGAAAGAAGAAGAAGAGAAGAGGAAAAATTGCGAAGGGAATGAAAACAAAACGCTGTGTGTGCTACAAGACATTTTGGCGGAGTTAAAGTATCTGAGACAAATGTATCAGACTTCTTTATCTCAGTCTAAGAGAAAGAGACCTTCACGTGACAAGATTTCTGAACCTTCCATCACTGCATCCACTCTTAATGCCACTGAGATGCCAGCAGCAGTAGCAACATCAGTTACTAATACCACTACCAAGGCAGCAACGGCAACAGCAACAGGAGAAGCAGTAGGACTTGGTCGTGGATAGGGATTAAGACAGTTAAAGCTGATGATGTCGAGTCCATAAGTTTTTTTCAAAAAACACCTAACGTCCTTTGCAGGGCCACCTATATCTCTTAGAAAGGAGATACTACTCAGTGATTGCCAAATCAAGTAAGACTTAAATCCCTTTCCCCATTATTCAATGATGTGCGTGTGCGAATGCGATGAAGTCTTTTATCCATACGAAAAGTTAAAAGATCAAGACAAAGAGCGACTTATGTTTTCTTTGGTTTATTCTCTTTTGAATCAGAATCACAATGAAAATTGCATAACATCACAAAAGTCCATTTCTTCCTTCTTTTTTTCACTGTCTGTCTTTTTTTCTGAATTTCTTTACTGGTATGGGTTCTTGCTCTTCACTGTCTTCTAGTTGTCTTGCCTTCTTGCATTTCTTGACGGGTATGGGTTCTTCTTCATCTTCTTCTGTTTCTGAAGAACTCTCCTCCTGCTTGTTCTCATTTTTCTTGGGACACTCTGAAGACTAATGTCCTTTTTCCTGAAAATAATAACATATATCTTTACCTTTGTCTCTCTTTTCTACTGTCTTTCCTTTTCTTTGACGTTGTTTTGTGGACATTCTTGACTTTTATCTCGAGTGGAGTACTCCATATACTTATTGGAAGAATACTTTCTAATGACTCTCTGTAAATCTCTTACTAGAAGGGCAATCTGTTTTGACTCTTCCGTCTTCTTCTTCACAGTCTGAAAGCTGAATGGATACATATTGTTAGGGTGAGAAGCTCTCTCTTTTTATATATATATATATATATATATATATATATATATATATATATATATATATATACAGAGAGAGAGAGAGAGAGAGTAAAAGTTAGTCAAATCAAATTTTGGAATCAAGATGAATCGATCACACTTCTTTGCTGAGTAGAAACCAGAATAAGAAGCCAAGAGGCGTTGACAACGACTTTCGGTGTCGCCTCATACGCTAAGTGAAGTGTTAGCACAAGTGCATGCTAGTGATTTAGAAGATGACACGAGTGAGCCTGAACCAAAACCCTTAACTTCTGCCACAGGACCAAGAGAGTCAAGATGCACCATTAAAGAAAGTCATTCAGTATCTCCTGAAGAATATGTTGACATTCGAGAGACGCAAAAGTGACTTCCAGAAAATTTAGAACAGCGGCTTACACCTACAAGGTGAAATTTAAAGAGTTCAAGTCTGAAGTGCAACCCGAGAAAGTAGCAAGTTTCTTTACAGATTTGTGAGACTGCTTGTTAGAGACATTGAAACGACAATGTCATGCTAAAGAAGACGATCGTTTGAGACTCTCCAGTTTGAAGTCTCCTATTTGGATTGAGTTTAATACATCGGCAGAATTAACACTGTCCAAAATCATCGACAAAATTCAACACGTTCAACAATGCAATGACGAGTTTAACATGACCAATGGAAAAGCTACTCTTCAAATGACCCAAGATTCACCTCCTAGAGGTAGCGGACTACACAGAAAAGTGTTACTGGTGGACGAAATTAGCAGTACCAAATGCAGTATCGTCTAAATTAACAACTCACAAGACCAGATGTGCTTAGCCCGTGCCATCATCATGGGTCGAACTTATGCCTAGAAAAACGAGACAGTGGAATGGAAAAGATCATGGGCGTGTAATCGAAAATCGGACAGGCCCCAACAACGAAAAGAAACAGAACTCCTTTTACAGCAAGCAGGCATTTCCAAAGAGACCAAGTGTGGCATTCCTGAAATGTAAAAACTTTAAGATTTCTTGGCTAATCGCTATATGTTGAAAGTGTATCCTCAAGTGGTTCGTGGAGCTCTCATGTTTCAAGGACCCTGATTCCCAGATGGAAAATACATTAATGTGTATCATCATCAAGAGCATTTCTATGTTAGTACTAGTATCACAGGGTTTCTTGGATATGCTTAATAGTGCAAGAAATGTGACCGAGGATTTGGCCGTCGGGACCAACACATTTATTGCGGAGAGAGATGTCGGGGTTGTTTAGCTTCCAAATCATGCATTCCTGAAGGAAAAGAACAAATTTATTGCTCTCCTTGAATAGAAGTACTTTGTATATTTTAGACCGGAGAGCTGGGGACAAGTCAGCCCTTCCATACCCCATTACTTCAGTATTTCTATCTTAGCCGTTACATGCGAGTGCATGCGCAGCTGGGTTACAAAAATATAATCGTAGCGGGTTAATCGCTACGAACAATATTGCAAGGTCACAACAGGAATTCCCCCCCCCAGCGTGCGTGGCAATCGCTGCAATTATATCACAAGGTCGCTAAGGGAATATCCCCCAGTGTGCGCGGTGATGTGTATTGAGGGTAACTTACCAATACCTGTTTGGTCGCTAGCGCGTTTTGTATCTGTGCACGGAGCTGTCGAAAGTTTTCAATTTCCAGAAACACGGTCTTGAACTCGGTCACGTTAATGATTTTATCTTCGATAGCAACCGAGTATAATTTACTAATTGTGTTTAGACTGCTTTGTGCTGCTGCAAGAATTTCTGAACAAACACGTATTCGCGAATGCAGCTGTATCGAAATTATTTTACTAGAACTGCCAGCGACACCAGTTAATATCGATATAGCCCCGACGATAATTTCGATTGGAGCACCTATAATAGTTGTCGTCGTCGTGATTCCAGCAATACCAAGACCAACAACTGTTGCCGCGGCAAGCCCACAAATAGCATCTAAAACCACACATACGCGTTTCAATGTCACCAGAAACGCGGTTCTTTTGGCTGGGTCATCTCAAAGTTGCAGTTCCACTTCGATTATTTTTTTCACGTCGGTAACATTGAGGGTCCATTATAATTATTCTGTTAATAATACAACCACATAGTTCAATTGATTGACAACCATGCCTTGTTTAGGTGCAACACGCACACGCAATTCTAACCAATTACTCTTTTTTACTTGCACAATCTCCATACAATTATAGAAAATATCTTCCTGTGGAATACTTAAATCTCCAGCAATTGTGCGTTCTGGGGGTACAACATCACTTCATATAAAACCATATTGATTATACTTTTTGTTGGTATCTGAAACGATTGTGCTCGTCTTTGCCCAAGAATTGTTACACGGACAAGTGCATCCTTGTTAAATAACAGTCGTGATTGTCCTCTTCTCAGTGGAGTCAATGTTGGCGCAACATAATTAACTGGGAATGCAACCGGGGTGGCATTGTCAGTAAATATTACTTCATCATTATTGAACAATCCCTGGATGTTTTCACACCTTGTGGTGCAGTCAACGATTGGACATTTTCATGTGCTAATGTTATGACGGCAAGCTGGCCTTGAGTTGGCAATGGTACATCAGGGTGGTCCCAATGGTTGATTTCTATCTTACCGTTGCTTAGATTATATTTTGATCACATACAAAGGCCTGGTAACGCCATTCTGAAGGAGATATTCATTAGCAAGTGGAATAAGATTATTATCAATGTTAACATCCGCTGTCAGTTGTTCCAACACCCCCGTCGATAAATTCCGCAACTTCACCACCGCGTTTAGAATCCATGACTTATATGTAATGACAAATCTTAAACACAAAGATGTTTAAAAACCCTTCCTGATAGACGCTGACTCTTTTGAAGTGATTTTTTTTCTCCAACAACCAATGATCTTGAGAATGCAAATGTGGTATGTTCTCGAATAATATAGCTTTGGGTTGTATATGGTAGTGCTACAGAAAAACCCTGGCCAGTTTCATTTAATGTTAGTATTATTACACCCCACCTACTTTTATATCCATGTATGATGAATAAATACAATCCAGACTCGCGCACCTGTAAGAAGTGAGGTTTAGGTCTATCAAAGCCATCCATGTTAGGCGATACAGTAAATAGGCTATTTGTTAAGACTTTTCTTGTTTCCTCTCCTTTACTGGTTAATTTTCCTTTAACCATGCTCCATGAATTTATCATGTGGTACCTTGGCAACCTTTACATCCACGTATTGTCTCACTACATCATCAGCATCATCCACATATTGTTTTGGCTCAGCATTAGCAGTATCTACACAGTCTTTGATAAACTCAATCGACGTACCAGAGTCTCTGATTCCCCCTTTTTGGGTGATCGTGGCCAGGTTTTGCGCGCACAGCGCCTCGAAGCCTTTCAGTAACATCGTTGATGTCCACGTTAGATGTTTTAAGTTTTCCAGTTTGATATTGGAAAATCACAAGCTTGCCCGGGTTGATGTTAGCCCAGATGATAAAATGAGACAAATCTGTTTTCAAAACAATATTTTGAATATCCATGTTGGACGTTTTATGTTTTCCGGTTTGATCTTGGAAAATCAAAAGCTTGCCCGGGTCAATGTCAGCAACAACCCAGCTGGTAAACTCTGTCAAATCCGCTTTGGTGGCAAACCTGCTCAAGTCCACATTGGCGCCATGTCGTCGGGCGGTTGAGCATCCGTAAATGTTAATAGGCATTTGTATACTGTCTAGTGTACTTTAATGTAAAATCAACAAGTGCTTGCGGGGTCGGGCTTGACAAAGCTTTGCTTCCCGCAAGTGTATGCAATGCTTCAACAACAAGATGACTGCGTATTGGTCCTTCAAGCCGAGTTGCAATGGTAGCGTTGAATGAAACAGTGGTGGACGACTTTGTCCACCTCTGGTTAAATAATTAACAACTTCAATTGGTGGTGCAAAATACAAAAGATGTCCAGGTGTTATCGCATATGCAACCCAGTGAGTACCATGTCCTGTTGTCAAATCCAGGTTTACAATCCCGGTTTCCCTTGTGCGGGAATCATCGATGCAAGTTCATCTCGCATAAAGACACCTCGAAAATACTTGACTGATTTTACCATCGCGAGTAAAATTTGTCAACATCGAGGCATTCTGCGAGTTGTACTGGGTAGTCGAAGACCTCTGCCTGAGGGTATTCTGCGAGTTGTCCGGGTAATCGAAGACCTTTTCTTTTTTTAATCATCCCCAACCGCCTCTTTCAGAGCTATTTCGGATGCAGTTCCGACAGCCCCTAACACAGCTACTTTTGCAACCGCATGAGCCAAAGCCGCTAACAACGCTGGAATCGCTGCAAGAAATGGAAATATTCCACCGGATTTTTGCATTTGTGCCTCCTCTGACTTCGATAACGCTAATGTCACCGAGGTGTTCTTTCATTTGGCCACATTAAGCTGATTCACTTGCGTTTGAGTTAACCACACTGGCATTTCCAGTTAACTTTGCTGGAGAAATCCTCAATGTGACCCCACAATCAAATCGTTTCGTATTGCGCTTTTGATTGTCACAAGCTGCCGTGGGCTAAGGTCAACCTTAACTTTGTGATAGGACATTATTATTTACAAATGTTACAGATTCAATTACGAAGTTTCCACAGGCGCATCAAGGACCCTCATTCAGCCAATTGTGCCCTCCAACAACAGAAACCTATCGGAAAGGATCACAACAATGCATCTGTAACCACCTGTGACTGGAGGGGGGAGGGGTGGGCGGCAAGACAATGGGTCCACCTACACATGCATGAAAGTACATGTCTACCACAGACTGTTTCAACAATTCCAGGTGTTCCAATGAAAAGTGATATATCGGGTACATCGTACAAAAGTCATGCTGGGAAATCTGCAGACCTGTGTCAATGCTTTGATGTCGATCCATATACGACTATAGCTTGTGGTATGCACGTGCGACTTGAATGTTGACGAAATTAAGCTGAATTTCTTCAGAGGGTACTGGTGACAGTTGAACCACAAAGATACCTCTGACACTCCTTGTTTGTCAAATATCATAGCGCTCTGGTGTTGTTTATTTTCTCTATCCATATTTTGAAATGCCACAAAGACATGTTCTGGTGCACTACGGCTATGTTGCCATGTAAACTGTCCCTGAATATCACTTCTTGGGTGCATGTATGTGAGAGAAACGATAGCGTTGACATGGCTCCAGACTCCATAAATGACAACAAACGGTTCTCTACAGCCATTGAAGAGATTAGCGCAGGTATCAACACCGTTAATGTTGACAGCTCAACATTGCCAGCAGCGGCATTTATATCACGCCAGATTGCATCGTTGTCGTTATTCTTACGGTTTAACATGACTGTGTGTTTGACCCCGAAAATAACCTTGCGGACATCTCTGCAAAACCCCAATATGTAACTGAGAGGAATCGCACACGAAGACTTTAATCAGCCGCCATTAAGTCGTCCTCCACGCTGTCCAAATCCAGTGTCGAAACTGTCATTTGAAAACATTAAATCTTCTATAGCATTTAGAGTGTCATGGGGATATGCGCGGTCAATCGGTTGTCGTATTATAAACTGTCGATGATCTGCATGGTCTTTTGCGTCCTTGTGAAATATCATAGACGGGCCAGCAGACCTCGCATAATCGTCACTGTATCTGCGAGTCTGAGAATCGTCTTGGCAATGTCAGCGTTGCTGAGAATTGATTCGATTTCCGTTCCGTCGATGAAATAACGTGCGCTGTTGAACAACGCCATGATGTTATTGTTGACAAATCCAACCCGAGTACCATCAGGATAATCAGCATTATCAGTCTGTGTAAGTTTTCCCTCAATTTCCAAGAAAGCCTCACATGGAAGAAAAAACCTAGACGTGTCCTGCACTTGCAATTCTATTTTTTGTTCATTAGGGAGCCTAGCTGGGTACGAATAAGACTGAAAATCTTTGGTGCTGCGATCTACCAACATGGGCGCTTCCATGTCAAACGCGGGATCGTATGCATCTTTGAATTTTGCAATTTGTGTTTACTTATACATTTTTGGTTTCGTCTAATACCTTTTAGCGTGAAGGCTTTGCTGTCCGGTCCACAACTGTAATCCGCTTTCCATTGCCAGATTTTCAATCGCTGATTCGGCGATATGTTGTTGAGTCGCTTCATTGACGGTTTTACCGACGTGGGCTGGCATTGTTTTTGTCGATGGAAGTGTAATTGGTTTTGGTTCTACCCACGGTGCTCGAGTCACTCATCGTCCTAGTCGATCTCGAAGTGATTGAAACGCCTGCGATGCCAGATTTTTTAACTGTTCCGCAGCAACGTTTCTGATGCTATCAACGACTCGCATTGCAACATGTTTAGCAACTGGTGCAGCGCATTAAGACAACGCTTATAGCACTTTGGGTGCGCTTTTGAACAATCCATGGACAACATCACCAAGGCCAATTCCAAAATATGTCGCGTAAACGGGTTTTCTCGCATTTACAATACACACTGATATCACACGTCCACGTACGACTGTCATTATAATAAATGTCAGGTCGATCTCTAATGTACAGTTGTATCGTTATAGTCTTCACTCGCAGGTCCAACATGTGCCCGTCCTGGTTAACAATGGTGAAACGGAAATGTGTCAACCGAGAATTATAACATGGAAGATACACCAGTGACACGGGAATAATTTATATCAAACCACCGCAGTTGGGGAAAACCCAAAGAGTATATAACCCTGAACAGCTATGCCTCCCACGGACGACTTTGTCGTCCCAGCTCCGCTTTAGTAACTGCCACTGATTGCATCACAGGTTAAATTAATCTGAATCGTTCGGGTGACATTGATGATGTCAGGCGCAATATGGTATCTCATGCGTACAAATCGTTTGTCCGTGGGAATGTCTTCAGGCCATCCGAGAACTTTTCTTATTGACAACCGTGCGATATCAACCGCGTACGGTGCAGATTCGATCGTGATGACAGAGCTGAGTGTGGGCTCGTGTTCACTTATGGACATTTTAAAGTCTTTGCCGGTCACCAATTTTGATTCTCCGTCGAATCTCTTTATTGATCGATTCCATGTCGTAAGCGCCCGCGGGAAGTTCAATATTATTCCAGGTGGCGCCACTGTCCGACGAAAACACAAATGAGTTATTTGCGGGAAGACCCCCAAAAGGACGTGATAGGATATTAGGCCAACTGTAATAAACTCGCAACGATGCAAGTGCGATCTTGAGTGTACGGGATTCCCCCGCGGTAATTGGTGTAGAAAAAGTCACATCGAATTCCGGTTTTGTTGACGAGATCGTGATCATCCAGGTAACGCTCCGGTTTGTATTTATAACAACACGCTGCATCGCGACATAGATTTAATGTCAAACGCGAAGTGTTTCAATGGAAACCGCTTCAGAACTCATCATCAGTGTGTTCGTCTTATAAATCATCTGTCTTCAACGAGTTCATGCTTCAGTGCGCGAAACGTCCCTGGGTCCATAATGTCGTTGGTGAGCAATCGTTGACAAATCAATGCAGCCTCATTAACGACTTCGGGTGCATTGTTGCCGGCGCAAATTGATCTCACTAGTGTTACCAACCGATCCACGAGTTCATTTACCTGTTGTTGGTCCACAGACACGCATTCACCGTCGGTTTTGAACCCTGTATAGCTACGACGTCCACGAGGAGGATCTTTCCGCCCCAAAACATGTTCCCACAGGTTGCTGTTGTTGTTGTGCGGGTCTGAGTGGACGTTCGTATCTTTGTATGTAATCGTTCCACAATTTCCTGCCTTCTTCAGCGTTCCCGGTCATAAATTCATTATATGTGTTTCTAAAAGGAGTCCACTTCGCACCGGTGACTCTGTTTTTCCGAGTAAACTCCTTAAATACGAGTTTAGGCTATTCAACGTCTTCGACTTGTATCAGATACCGTGGGTGGTACATTCAACAGGTACTCTTTCCAATTGTCGCGTCTGTAAATAGCTGCTCTCATGGGATTTCCGAGGATCCACTGGCGAGCTTCTTCTGTAAAAAAACTGAGGCGTTGTTTTCATCATTGATTGATACTTGGGTGGTTCTATCGTTGGAAGATTTTTAATTGCCTCTGTAACTGTTTCGTCAAGTACCTGGGTACCTTTTGCGACTACATCAACTTCCTGGCGTATTTCCTCGATGTCGCCTCTAAACCTTCCTGAAATTTATCAATCGCGCCTGGCAAGTGTTCAATACTCTCCGCTGTTGCCCTCGTTACTTTCTTAATATCCTTGGTGCGTTTGGCTATCTTACAAATTGGACCTGGTTTGTCTTCTGTTCCTGTTAGCGCTGCCACATGTTTCACGGTTGCACTTGTGGCCTTCTTAATATCCTCAACACGTTCCGCAGTTTCCGTAATCCTGGCTGCAATCGTTTTTGTTTGTTTAGTCACAGGTGGAAATGTTTGTTCAAAACCCTCTGTGAGATCTTCCCGTACGTATTGTCGCGACTGTAACATATCTTTGACACGTTTGCTGCCGGCTATAACATTACGAATCAGTTCCTGGTGTTTGTGAGCAGCTAGACTGCGTCGCTTCCAATACTCTGCTATGGTATCACAGGCGGAAAGCGGAGCTTTCTTCGGCGAAGCTTTCTGGATTTTTGACATTTTTATATTTGGTATGGTTGTAAAATTGCTTTATTCAAACCGACTCTATATTTTCCGTGTCCCCCAGTCAAGTCAATAGTGAGGAAACTATATGGGTCTGAACATATTTCGAAACTCATTCCAGGTGTGGTCGACGGCACACCAAGTCCAATAAATGTTTGCAAGACAATGTGCGTCAATACCGCGAAATATCATTAACATGTTACAGCTGTCTCGGATTACTTTAGGCACTTGTGCGTATCGTTGTGTCAAATAGATCACATCTTTGTTTTATGTCGGCCTCGGGAAAATATTTGCGCGGGATTGATTTGGTTTTAAAGAGTTACATCATCGTACATGAAAAGATTATTCGCGCTCGAATCAAGGTCGTCAAACGTAGGTACTTCGTCGATTGTGGAAAAGAAATCAACCGTCGAACCACCCAACGACGACGCAAGCGCTCCCGAAAAATCTGTGAGTACGTCATAACACGGTTTATCATCCGCCGATGGTGCAATCACGTACAACCGATCCCACGTCAACCATCATAATATCATTCAACAACAGTTGGATGTTTCCTAAACCGACTGGACCAATGAATAGATCACGAACCAAAATTTGGAAACATATCACCGTGTTTGTACGGTTTCAGTGCTGCCAGCACGGAAAAGTCAATGACGGTGAAGGCGGACCTTTTTAAATCTTGGGCATCTTCGATGCTCTTCCTTTTTCGTGATGCCATGTTAAATCCCAACACAATTGTTATATAATACAATCATGCCTTCATATTGTGTGCAATGCCGCATGAAAACTCATACTGCGAATCCAACTCGAGGTCAAAGACGTAATGGTCGAACCGTGATCGCGGGAACTTGTGTTCGATGTAACGCAAACAAATTAACGTTTGTCAGACCTTCCAGGTATAAAAAAAAGTCGGCGGTGATGTCGCTGCAGCCTTAGCAAAACTGCAAGGGACACCATGGAGTAAATATCCTGGTGAAAAGCATATTTCTGGATACAATTAATGCGGGCCTGGTACACGACTGGATATACGACTTGATTCCTATAACCGACCAGCGCCGGGGAAGCACCCGTAAACGATGCTGCATGTTACCGACATGATCTTGCTTATAAAACATCAAACGATATCCGTGCGCATCAATGAGCTGATGTAGATCTCATCCATTACCTTAATGCAATAAATCCTACACTCAGAGAAAGAATCGCTAGATGGATCATCAAAGAGGGTATGAAGGCTTAGATTGCTCTAAGAGGCTCTGCCTCCAGTGGGCAAAGTCAACGCATTGGAGGTAAAATATATAGATATAATTAAAAAAAACATGGTTTCAGAGCGAACTTTAGCCAAAATATACTACACCGCTTGCGGGTATTGGAAAGGTGAAGCCGCTGTTGAAAAGTCAGCGTGCGCGGCTGTGGTCATTCATGGGGTTGCTCGAAAATAGTTAGCCAAACAAGCGCTGTGGCAAATTTACCTACCCGCGTCAAGAAAGATTTCCGGTGGTTGGTTTGATGTCCAAACACCTAGCGAAGTTCAGCAAGCTGATCTTTTATTTCTTCCATATGATCGGGTACACGGACGCGTATACAAATATGCGTTAACCGTCGTAGATATCATTGGCAGATGCAAGGAAGCGGAGCCGCTGACGTCCAAAGATTCGGCTGGTGTCGCAGATGCAGTCGAACGTATTTACACACGTGGACCGTTAACTTGGCCACATTTATTACAAGTGGATCCCGGTAAAGAATTTCTCGGATCCGTTGCTGGGTTGTTGACCAAGCACCATGTGTGGGTTCGTGTTGTACATCTTAACATACATCGTGACCAAGCTATTGTGGAACGATTTAAACGCACACTTGCCGAACGATTATTCGGACATCAGTACGCACAAGAATTGGCAACGAAGCTTCGGACCGCAGAGCGGTCTCGCGTGTGGGTAACACGATTTCGATCAGTCATCGCAGCGCTAGATAATGAAATCACACGCACGATTGGATTAAAATCCATTGATGCAATTCGGCGAAAAACTGTCACCGTTGTGAAATCAGTTTCACATCCACCACTCGGAAACAATTTTGTTCGGTATCTGTATGCACCGGGGAAATTAGAAGGTGGACAACGTCGTGCTACTGATCCGGTATGGTCCGTCGATGTATTTACTATCTCGGCCCGGATTGGCTTTCCAGGGCAACCAACTCGTTGTTATTTGGTGCCTGTAGATAAGCAATCGCGAGGCCGCTCTGCGGTCCAACCTCCCAGTAGAGCATTTGCGCAAGAGGAATTGCAAGTCGTTCCCGCGAATACGGAACTGCCACCAGGGTCTATTTTAAACTAGCGCATCAGTCGTAAGCGGATTTGTAATCGGATGATGCCCCCGTATGCGTAAGGGGTAATTCCGTCGGGGAGTATCCATCGCTTGGTGTCCAGATGTGACAAATTCACCTTGATGCATCGATACACACCCATGTGGTGTTGTTTACTCCTGATCATGTTGGCAGTATGTGTGTTTTCACATCGCTTGTGAAGACATTCCACGTACATTTCGTGTGTGAGATTCTCTTTTTAACAATAACCTGGGCAACTCCTTTTGCCGATTTTTTCTTTTCGAATCCGACCACAATCGAGTACATCTTGGGGTGCAATCCTATGTATTCGATGATAGGCTCGCCTGCGCACTCATCTTTAAATTTCCCATAACTTTTTTTGTTTGGTGTTGCTCGGGATAATCACTGTTGTCAAATTCATTTACGAGTGTGTCCGACGCGACATCCGCGTACACATTGTCGGTGGTTATATGCATCAGCAGCGAGTCGGTATCGGGGTAAAGTATCTTGACATGATCGTGGTAAAATGGTTTAATTTTGTCATAGTAAAACTCATACATGAGCAGCTTGAAAGATCAAGCACGGACACGCCAATGTACATAGACTTTGTCAGCTTCAGTTATGATTTTTTACAATGTACAGCAACAAGCCCACCATTGAAGATCTTTCGGGATTCAAATGCCGGGTCCGCAATGAGCCTTCGAAGCTTGTCCGTTTCGGTATCATGAACAAGGTCAACGCGGATTCGCTTTCATAGATTCTTCATAGTTTTCCTAAACACGGAATTCTTCATTAGTTTGAAGAATTCTTTTCCAAAATCATTGTTGACTTTGTACGCAGATTTGTATTCATCTGGATATAAGAAGCCATCCAAGCATGTTGGTGAAATTCACGCACCCGATGAATTTTGTTTACACGCATTCACAATCGCAGATAAAACTGCAGGCTTCGTACGTGAACTACATAGTTGCTTTTCCGTTGAAGACTTGCAACAAGTTTTGTGTATTCGGTAAACTTGCGTCCGGATTCGTCCACGATCTCGCACTGATACCTGGACAGCCATTCGTGGGGGACCGACAGCGCTTGCGGTGCCAGCGGGTAGTCATTGTGGGCTTGATGAAGCTCATCCGGGTCCTCCAAGTCAATTTCGAAGAAGTATCCGTGGTCGCTGTTGCTGTCATGAAAGCGTACATGTTTTTGAATGTCTACATCCGTGGGATCTATCCACGTAAATCCACCAACTGGCAGCGGCTGCATCATCGCCCAGTCGTAAAAGATTATTGGGATTAAGGTGCATGATGTAACGTTTGAGGAAAGCAAGGTCATATCCGTCCACACTCGGGTTATTCGCGCAAGCGCGATGATGACTAACCATTGAAATCCCGTCCCAAATACCACGCTTGATAAACAGTTGTTGATCAATATCGGTGAGCAGTTCCAACTCCACCTTGGAGTTTGACAGGAGAGCGTTTCAAGCCATTCCACGTGCCGTAAATAGTGCGCTGTGTCGAGCTTGTACACACTCATAGCGGTATCTTTAAACGCCTCAAAAACATCCGCGAGCAGCAGCACATCGGTGCGCAGATACAAATCGTGATAGTCACCGAGGTTCTTTGCATTCGAATGCGTACCAAACCGCTTTTGCGTGTGCGTAGTGGTCGATGGAAATACCTTCGCGAGAAAAGACGAATGAAATGCCTCGATCGGTGGTAACTGAATTTATGCAAACTTTTCCCAGTCGGTCATGTACTGGTACGGGTATACTACTTTTCGCATTATCAACTTTAACTTGACTTTGTCTATCAATGGCACCATATCGACTGGTGATTTTGAATCTTTCCACCACAAGGTTGTTTGCTAGTTTGTCCAATGATGGAGGCATAAACTGCATCGAATCAATAAACTGTAACTGACCCACCGAAAACGTCATGTATTTTTTCATGTTGTTGGGGATTACACTAATTGACGCAATCAATGCTGTTGCGATTGCCTGCATAATCAGGTGGCTATCATACCCACGCAGGTTATGAAACACCACAGGGATTTGTAATTTATTTGGGTAAATTCGCAGCTGTAGATTGCATGCGTTGTGTGCGTCTTCTCTGTTCGCACCAGTGATATGACAGTGATCACGAACTTTCGCATCGGTGAAACTTAAAAAGCACCACCGCAGATCCAGCAATCATTGGCCGCGACAAACTTATAAATATCATCATCGGTCATAATCATGTCGGCGGGCGAATCGAGCTGTTCGCGGATCCATTTCCTGGTAACCTCGAGCGATTTAAGAAACACCTCAACCGAGTTCTGGCCACGATAGAATATTGGTGGCTCCGCTACTCCGTCGCGTCGGACAGCAATGTAGCAAAACCCGCATGGGATTATGGGATTTGTTCCGCAACTTGTGTTGTATTTGTGTTAACCTCAGGATCGTTCACAAGAACATTCATACTTCCAAAGTCCGCATAAATTACATACGGTGCTTTCATCTTTCGTTGCACCGCGGTAAATTTTAAAATGTTTTTGCTTGGTTCTGACATAATTGTACGCTGAGGCTTTTTAACTGATTCCACCACAATAAAAGTCATGGTCCGCGAGCAGCTGTTGGCTGCTAAATAAATGCAGACAACGTCTGCATGGAAACTTTTTACCCGCGTGCTTCCTGTGCCGGTTAAGCAATCGGGAAAGATTCTTTATACATACGTGATGAGATACCGACTCTGAACCTTTCATGCCTTCTATCAACAGCAGATCAATCTCGGTTCGACTATGCGAAATTTTGTTTTGCACATGTGGGGATAGAGCAAGAGGATAAAAGTGTTTATCCCAAGCGAACACGTTAACGGCGATACCTGGGTTAAGTTCTTCAAACTTTTTGAGTATCACCTTTGTAAGTTGCACCGGAAATTCAATGTTACCAAAATTGAATTCACCCAAGTATTGCTGGTATTTCCGCGGCTGATCTACATGCTCGCATGCAGGATGTAACGCTGACGTGATCGCCCATTCAAAACATCGATTGTCATCGTTTTTTACATTTATCACCGACCGCGGTGAAACATAGTATGACGTTGGCAAATAACTTGATCCGCAGAATGGTTCATACGAGGAAGTATTCAGTTAAACTTCCGTATATCTGTCAAGAGTCCAGTCCGAGCCGGTGTTGGTAAATTTTTCCAAGGTTTGGAGAATCTTATCAGTACCTTTATCTATTGTTTTATTGATATCATCGGTGTCTTTGCGGTTCGTGATTATAAGTGGACCACCATGAAGCCACACGGTGTGGTTTTAAATCCATCCTTGTCTGATGACTTGCGATTAAGCGGCATTGTCAAATGCACATGGACAACAATATCCACTTTAACTCCGATGTTGTTGGAGCGTTGTAACATCGATACGATTTCAGGGCGCATATTCGATCAAAGTTTTATAACGTCTCTGCTAGGCGCGGACGCGTTTGGAATAATCACACGGTAATTCACTTGATCTTTCTTACCCTTGTGTGAAGCTTAAACTCTGAGGCGTCTTGCTCATGAACATCCGCAGCAGCATCAGCGTCGATAACAGCAGCGGTGCGACGGCGGTCTTCTTCGTGAACATGCTCGACTTCCTCAGTGGCGACACGTTGACGATTTTGTACATCCGCAATTATATTTGCAATTTCCGCACGCTTGACTCGGGGAGGAATTTCGATATTAAATTGTGCTGCTTTTTCACGAAGCTGTTTCACGGTCTGGTGCAGTTCAGCTATGACACCTAATAACACAAGTATGTTAGCTTTTCTGGCACCTCTCAGTATTGGTATGTTACGCTCGCGCGCGAATTGTCTCAGTTGTCGAACCGTTGCTGTTGCGATAACTGGTTGTTGCGGTTGGGGTTGCGGTTCAGTTACAGGTCCTAATCGCGCAAGTATGTCAGCTTTTTGCATACGACTTGTTAGTCGTATCCCACACTGTTCGCGAGTTATCCGCATACTGCTATATAAGGGAAAATCTTTGTCTAATTGTGAATTCTATCAATAAATCTTTTAAACAATTTTATTTTACCGGGGTTGGAAACGGAAATTGCTTCAATCCTGGTTATTATTTCATTTACTTCTGTATCGGTTTCATCAACGTCGTTGGATATGTTAACGTTGGATATTTCCGCAATTGGTTCCGCTGATGTTGCGCAGGCGGATCTTTGATGGCGTGCACGGTAATACTCGCGAAAGATCCACATGGTCGGCAAAGGTGATTACGAGATTTTACTCCGATACCAAATCTGATAAATGGTTGAGCACCCGGACCTTTACATAACGCGAGCAAATGTGGTTTACAGTATTCGTAATGACATGTTCTTCCTCAGATTTAATATTTTCCAAGGCATACAACTTTGCATTGATTGCGTCCTAATGCCATTGAACTTCTTATATATTTAAAAATTTTATTGACTAATAGAGATAATCATCAGTGTTTTCATAGATATCATCAGCTGTGTTTCGATTGATGGCATCCATATATTCTGGTGTGTGTGTGCTCCTCATCCTTATAGTCACCGATAAATGGTTACAAAGATGCTTGCAATGGATAGAATTTGATTATCCGACCATTCGCTGTAAACAACTTTTCATCAGTCATTGTAATTTCCAAATTCTCGGCCTCGGTGTTTAAACGCACTCGTGCTCCACGCGACATCGACTGGGGATCAACGAAAAATCATTTTTTTGTGTTTGAATATGTTTTTTTTCAATTCGGCATTTGGCCTAATCGCTGCATACTCATCAGTATCCTTAAATACTATACCAACTAGTAAGTGACCGCCTCTTGTACAATGACATCTCATAACATAAAATGTCTTGCCCTTTTAGATGTATATTGACCCCATAGTCGCTGTGTATTTGTGTGAAAATATATTCCCATAAATCACATCGCATTGTGACGTTCGCTTAGAATAAAAGCATCGTGACCGTCGCTTAGAATCTTTCTCTTCTGCTTTCTTTTCAGCTGGAGTTTTCTGCATCTCTCTAGCAATTATTCTATCGCCAGTCTCTTCAAGCATTTGCGCCCACCATTTCCTTTTTTCTAAACATTCTTCCGAACATTTTGTATTTCTGATAAATATATTGCGGTTTATAATTTCTTGCAACTCATCATCATCAAATGTATCTAAAAACTCGTCATAATTTATGTTTGTGGACATTTATTATATTATAATACCAAAAGCATTTCTCCAATTAATTTCTTCTTGGTGATCTTCAAGACTACTACCATAATCGCTAGATGTTTCGTTGTCGTCCTCATCGTCGTCGTCATCGTCATCATCATCATCATCATCATTATAGTATTCGCTCGTTTTGTTATCTGTAATAGGAGGTGCAGCCAACGTTAGCGACTTTATTCTTTCTTGCAGAATATTAAATGTTTTCGCAGATTGCTTGTTATATTTTTCTCCAAGTAGGCATCTCTGTTTTTCCAAGATAACTCTTAAGTTGATTAATTTATCAATATGCTCCGGATACGTGTTTGAAAAATCATATAAAATATTTTGAGCCTCTTTGATAAATCTGTATGATGCATTAAAGCGAAACAACGACTTAATCTTTTCTGCGACGTTTCGCACAATCCACTGATTTGGTAGATTAATTCCAGACTCGGATATTTTAATAAATTCTTTTAGAATACCATATGCATTGATCTGTTGATTTTTCGCCATTGATATATACCAGGGTAAATATCTAATATAAAAATATTCTCATAAACTCTGCCACAGTCAGTGTAAAATATTTTTGAACAGTATACCGCGATCAATAATCCTGTAGTGCCATATTTGATAGTCGGTATCGAATATTCAGCTGCGAATAATATCAGCCTAATTCGGATGTGGCTGAAAATATTTTCTGCTGCAGCAGAAGACAGCACAAGTAAAATATTTTATACAGTCGGTGGTGATCGATATTGTGTTTCTCGCGAATGTTCCAAGTCAGAACTCGATCTGTTTGCCTTGCCAGTAACCATGATGACGATGCAAGGATCCCAGTGGGTAGAATTTCATCCTGTTTCGTCTTTGACTACCTCAGCTCCCATTGAATTTGAAATCAAAGGACAAGCCGAAGATTACATCGATCTAAATAGCAGTCATTTGTACCTGAAAGTCAAAGTTCTCCACGTGGACAACACCAATCCAAGCTCCGATGCCAGATTAGCTCCCATGAACAATTTCATGCATTCGTTGTTCAGCGTAGTGGATTTGTACTTGAATAACAAACTGGTGAGAAGCAGCATGGATACTTACCTTTACCGAGCGTACCTGGAAAATCTCTTGACGTACGGAAAAGAAGCCAAGAACTCACATCTGAATGCTTCGTGGTATGGAAACCTGACACGTTGGACAAGTTAAACGACACAGAGTCGACAGAAGATGACGATCCTCACAATGTTTGATTTAACGACCGCCAAGGACGCAGTTTAGAACTGATGGATCGTTTGCATTTGGATATGTGGTTGCAAGACAAGTATTTGTTGAACAGATTGGATGGACTGAATCGAAGTAGTATCGTGTTCCATTCAATTGCTAATGCTAACGAGTACAAAACCATCATCGAGGAAGACAGATTTTACGTGCCCCGTGTGGGTATGAGTTTTACCTAAAGTGGGAAACGACATCAGTCAAACTTTGAGCAGAACGACAGCCAAGTATCCGATACGATGAGTGGAAGTGAAAACCTTCACCATTCTAAGATCGAAGATAATGTTTTCCAAGGACAACTACCCAAATGTTTGCTCACTGGCATTGTCAGCAATGCGGCCCATCGATCCAAATCCCTTCGAGTTCCAACACTTCAACGTGTCCAAGATAGAAGTCACTCGTGATGGCCAGACATTGTGTACCAGGCCCTTTGAACCTAACTTTTCCCAGAAAAATTACTTGAGATCTTACTTGACACGGTTTGAAGCCACAGAATAGTTAGGTACCAACAGCAACCAGGGTATTTCGTACGACGATTATGCAGAGGCTATGCTTTGTGTGGCTTTGATTTCACTTCAGACCAAGGTAGTGACGAAGGACATTTCCACCCTATAAAATCAGGCCAGCTTCGTGTGGAACTTCAGTTTGCAATAGCTCTGGCCAACACAGTGAACATCATCTTGTATGGAGATTTCAACAATACCCTGGAAATCAAATTTGAGAGTAGTGATTTTTCTAGACTATTAGAAAGAAGAAAAAAAAAGATGGAACACGAGGAACCTATGGAGATAGGCGACGAGGATGTTTTTGATCCAGAACAGGAAGAAGAAAAACACAAAAATACAGTCATGATGTCAAGATGGCCAAAACAAGAACAACATTTAATGTCCTGTTTTGCTACTGACTTGGCTGAAAGGACCACAGACCTGTCTAGAAAACATTGTTATGGATGTCAAATTGATCATCCTAGTCAGAAACAACACAACAAATGAATGATGACGAGTTCAGAAGAAAAGTCGGCAGAGTGTCTAGAAGAGGTGTGGACTTTCATCTCAAAAGAAAAGATTTTGAGAAAGTAGTATAAAGACTTGCGTGACCATTCCTTTACCTCCATTCACTTCTCTGGAGACGAAACGCATCAAAGTTCTATTCCAAAAGAGTACGGAGACTACCCGATTTACGTGACAGAACTTTTCAAGGAAAAAGTCAGGTGTGAATTGATGACTTTTCATTACCTGTGAAAACACAAAAGAAAAAAGAATGGATATGTGGGACTTTTATTACATGCTGACTCACAGTTCGTACACAGCTTCTTGGAATCCTGTGGTTTGTGCTAAAGATGAACTTACCCATCGAAAACCTAAAGACGTTCAAGTCTATGTCATCAACACTGACGACAGTCATCGACCAGGAACCCATTTGGTAGTTGTCTACTTTCCCAACGATCACAGTGCGGAATATTTTGATTCTTATTTAATACCTCCTCTGGAAGACGACATCATTGACTTTATGAGAAGAAATGCTGTATCCCCTCGATTCAATAATGTGAGATTACAAGGATCAGATTCCAAGGTGTGTGGACAATATTGTGTGTATTTTCTTTATCAACACAGTCTTGGATTTCCCTTAGAACATTCAGTGATTTGTTTTGATTGTGAGTACTCTAGAAATTATGATAAAATAGAAAGATGGTTTTGTGAACATTATGGTTATCTATGGTCTTTAGCTCAGAAATGAAGTGTGCATCGATTGTAAATTGACAGTGTCTTAGATCAATGGATGTTATGTTTGACTTGACAGCGTTGTCAACCTTGTAAATACGTTCATGTTTAATATTGTTTGTTTGTTTGTATTTGACTTAGAGTAGCTTCTTCTTATTATTAAACATGTTGATTTTGTTAAAAATGGTGTTGTATTGTTTTTTTTTATTGAAAGTAAAATTGTATGAACATGCTTTTTCAAATTTGTCTCTATCGATCTTGGTCATGTTTTTTTTTTCATGTCCGCGTACCGAATTGGAGGGACGTTTTTCTTCACGTCCGTGTTTCAAGGATATAAAGCAGTGCGTTCACCCGTCTGGCAAACATCCATCCATTAATTCATTCCCAGTCAGCTGCCAGGAGTCATAGAGGAAATATCAGAGCCGCACCGCTGTTGTAGAATGAGGAGGGGAAGGGCCACCTGCGCGTTTCCACGTGCTGGATCGTGTAGAAACAGATCACCCTACTACTACAAAGGAAGTCAGGGGACTATTTGCGAATACGAGACAACACGACACAGAAGATGGTCAACCTACTCCCCCATAGAAGTCTGGGATTACAAGTGGAAGGGACCGGTGATAAAATTGATCACTGGACTTTAGCGACGATAACCACCGGGAACTTACACAAAGTAGCCAGACGCAACGGGTGGAAGGCGTACAGCAAACCGGAAGAAGAAACCTGGAGGATGGCAGTGAAACCATCGACAACCACCTACCAAGAGCGGACAACCCCAGGGACTGCCGTACACAGAAACAGCTGGAGTAGATGTAGCCTGCCTGAAGACGGAAGCCTGGAAGAAGACCCCAAGAGCAGAAATCTCCAGGGACAAGCCACTCGAAATTGCCTGACTGTATGGGGTTTTTCATTTGACTTTCGAAAACGTCTTTCGATCATCACTTTTTAAACTACAAATTTGACCTTTTCGAGCCACCGTCTAAAACACAACTATGAATTTATGGAAAAAATGTACCAGATCACTAAATTGAGAAGGGTAACTTGTACTCACGGATTTGGTTACATTTTCGGAAACATTAAGTACATTATGTACACAAAATCCCAAATCTGAATGTAAATAAATAAATTCTTAACTAGATTGATCATCACAATTAAAATATGTGGCTTACACATAATTGGTCCTTATGGACATCCCGACTTAGATAACTGGGCAGAATTTGATTAAAATTAGATCAGTGGAGTTCCAAAGTTCCAAACTCATATCCGCTGCCGCTTTGCGCCTCCAGAATGTCCTTTTCGAACTTGGCCTCGTTCGGATATGAATAATTAAATAGTGCGCCGTGCTCACATTCTACCACCAAGAATTAAATAGTACGCCGTGCGTACATTTGTTATCCGTCGCACATAACCAAAAGACAGAACGCGGCGTAAATTCAAAACTCACTCGCTCACTCAGTCTGGCCACCCATCGTTGACTCGTCAACAACATGACTTCGAAAATTGCAAGACTAAGTGAAGCCATGGTGCACATGCACCGGTCAGGCAGCACCTGATCCAGAAGAGCAGTGACAGGAAGACGACCATCTTCTCGAAAATGTCACGGGACCTAGTAGAAGACGTCCTGCGCGAAGAAATCATCAAAGAGAAGGAAGACTGGGAGGAGAGACAAAGACAGCAGCAGAGGCAGCAACAGCAACAGAAACAGCGGCAGCAGCAACAACAACAATAAGAAGGAGAAGTGGAGTGCAGAATGGAGATGGAGGACTTCTCCTTCTCCTTTAGAAAGTTCAGACCCTGTGCTACACAGAGGCCTATGGTAAGACGTGGCCGTCCTCCGATACTTGAAAAACTAAGCCACCCAAATCTTTAGAAAAGAGAGATACTAATCATTTTGCCAAAATATTTGTGTTTTGTGTATGTTTGTGTATGAATTTGTCTTTTCCCACCAAAAACTTAAAAACCTCTTCCCTTATAAAATGTGTTTTTGTGTGTTTGTATGGGTATAGTAGTGTCTATAAACACTCCCTTACCCTTGTGTAAACCTATGTACAAAAATCAGAAAAAATGGTTTCTTTTAGGTCCGTGTGATTTCTATTTCCTTTGGTATTCTGTGTGTGTGTATGTTGTATTTTGTGCGAGGGATGTTTTCCTTCACATCCGTGCTTGAAGTATATAAAGCGGCGCGTTCGCCAGTCGTGCCTCCATTCCATTCCAGGCAGCAGCAGGCGGAGAGAGTAGACGTGTGGCAGACGTTTGAGGGTAGAGGGAGTCGCAGTGGACGAGGAGAGGAGGAGGCAGTCTTGGTCAGCTTCGTCAGCGGCTATGGAACACCCGACTACAACTAGAAGTATGGAAGTACGGGGCCAAGTTGCTGTACAGGCCAATGGATTAAACTGCCGACCTATTCCCCCGCCAAAAAGCCGACCACATGGAGCAGCATGTTAAGCATGGCGAGCTACCAACGGGGCGCTGCGATAAAGATAGAGCTGACACAGCAGTACGACAGAGCTTCTCTACCGGGGACCACCTGCTGTTAACAATAGTCCTTTTAAGGGCTAAACAGTCCTTTTAAGGGCTAATATATTACCTTAATCAATGGGGTTTTCAATTTGGCTTTTTTTTTCGAAAACCTCTTTTGATTATACTCTTTTAAAACACAAATTTGATAAATTTCGAACCACCGTCTAAAAAATTACAACTCACAATTGTAGTGTGCGTGATACGAAAAAGATATGAGTAATTCTTACTCAAAGATTGGTATCGTTTTTTGAAAATAATATGTACACTTTGTACACAAAATTATTACAACTGGAATAATCGCGTTAAACGGAAAATTCTTTGAAACTTGAAGTATTGTCATAATTGAACAAGTGGCTAACACTTTATTGGTATTAGGGACAGCCCGACTTAGTTAACTGGGCAGACTTTGATCGTGTATGTTCCTGGCGTTTCAGCTTCCGTCACGCTTCGCGCTTTCGCTTGCCTAGTCCGTGTTGCCAGCCACTCCAGACTGAGCCCTTGAAGCAATTCTGTAAATAAGTATACCTGTAAACATTGTGGTTCTAGTCCTATGTACAGGTATAAACACCCCCCACCCCCCAATATCATGCCTTCAATGAACCCCCGTTTGTGGGGAAACCATGCATTGATGGTGGGGTGTGTTAATTGTACACATCCTCCAATAGCGCGCATTCAATTAACCCCCTTAATTGTGGGGAACCATGCTGCGCTGGAGGGGGTGTACTAAATCAGTAAAGTGTCAGGTGTGTTGCAAACTGTCAACACACCTGACCATAATATTAGTGTGCTCAGCACACACTGAACCCACCTATGCGTGCTTCGCACGCTGTGGGGGTAAATAGTCGTACATACCCGAATGGGCGCACACGACTCTAATGCAAGAACAGCAACAACAGTCGTGCCGTTGTCAGTCAGCAATGAGCCGTCAACCCAGCAATATCACAAGAACTGAGCTATACCTGATGTGGTAGGAAGAGGAGAGGGGGCCACATGTGATGTTTCACGGCTGTCACTTGAACCCAGCGACCAGCCGACTACATTTAATAATGGAAGTACGGGGCGTGGCTGCAATATACGAGACAGACCGTCACAGAAGTGAGCCGACCTACCCACCCCCTCCTCCGAAGTCGAGGAGTACTAGGAAATTCAACGAATTTACCGAGAAGTACCCAACGCAGCGGGTGCCAAGCCTGGCCAGGCGTGTAGCAAACTGGGAGAAGAAGCCGTCAGAACCAGCCGACTTCCCTGGGACAGCTGCACCAAGACGACTGGATTTGAATCAACCTGCCCAAGACTTAGATAGCCGGTGAACTAGCTTTAAACCATGGAAGCAACAGCCTCAGAGAAAGAAGCTCCCGGGTCCAGTGGCAGCCTAATCAAAATTGCCTGACTGTATGGGGTTTCTGTTTGGTTTTTAGCAAACCCCTTTTGATTATACTTTTTAAATTACGAATTTGACTGATTTCGAACCGCCGTCTAAAATATAACTATGAATTAGAAGAAATGTGCGTGATACGAAATGGAAATGAGTAACTTGTACTCATTGATTGGTAATATTTTTTGAATAATTATGTACACTATGTACACAAAATTTATACCTGAATGGTTTAAATAAACAAAGAAATTTGGAACTGATAGAATTGTCGTAATTAAACATGATTCAGGGCAAAGTAATAACCCAACACACACACCTAGGAAAAATTACAGCAGGACCTATAGAAAATGTTAGGGTAACCAACATAACTTCAATGAAAGACTACCTACCCCAGATAGGGAAGCAAAATCACCAGTGAACTTTAACATGAATGACTCGACATCGGAAGCCAGTTTCAATCTGGATAAAACTCGACCGATGTTGTCCCCCTCCACAAATAAGGAAAACGACGATGACCCCGACATCCAATTCAATGAGAGTAGCAATTGGACAGGATATTCAGACCAAAAACGCCACCCTACCGATAAAAGACCTTGCCATATCTTATAGCCCCCCAATCAGAAAAATCCAAATGGCAGTGACGCCAATAACCGGAAGGGGGGGGGGTACAGGAAGTCGTCACAATCCCAGAAACACCCACCTCGCCCAAATCAATTGGCACAAAGGAGGTAGGGGGAAAAGGGGAGTCAAAACCCAAAACGTATGCCGAAACTGTCCAGGGTCTAGAGGATATCGGGGGACAAACAAAAACTGACATTCCAAAACACAATAAAACCTAACGTAGGGACAATAACGCCAACTGACATAAAACTACAATAAAAAACAAAAGCAAACCATAACAAACTAAACATAACAGTCGCAACGTCGACACCAAACGCCACCAAACCTATATGCGCTAAGGTGCATAACAGCCAGGTAGCAGGCCCCTCCAAAAAAAGACAAGAAAGTCCAATGAAACTAAATGAGGCATTCCTAATCCCTGAAACACCTAAACCACAGGAAATCACAGTCATACAAGGCAAGGGGAAACGACTAGTCAAAGGAATAACCAATATAAACAATTCAGGAAAGGCTGCAACACAGCCTGAGGTCAAAGGCAAAAACACCACCACAACAAAAATAAAGGAAAAAATTAGTCCCACAACACAAACCAAGGGCGGGGAAATCTCGCCGCAAACAACAACAAATAGAACCAAATAAATATCCCCAAGACCAAAAACATCCAACACAGTCCTTCCGATTCCACATTCTGCCGCCAGCCGTGAAGGAAGCAGCATCGGATTATCAGCGGAGAGAACTACCAGATGGAAGGTGAGGGGACAGCTTGGCGGATTTTTTATTAGGCCAGCGAGGAGATACCTAGGATAAGCTGGAGTAAGCGGACTCATCCAGGACCGCTAGGAGAGGCACGCCATCCAGTAAATAGGAGAGGGAGCCCTTCAACCAGCTGGTGGAATCCGACCAAAGTATCCACAAGTTAGTCAGACCAAAACAACAACAACAACAACAAAAAACAAGCCCCACCATCTGGCCAGCTACCAGGAAGAACCTCTGAAAAGATCTCGAGGAGGCAAGCCATCCGGTTAAGTTGAGCGGCTAGGACCACCCGGCAATTTGGAGGGAAAACCTGATAGAGCTCTCCGGGAATAGCGACCAGGGACTTCAAGCTGGAGCAGGAGCAGCGATACACGCTGCACCAAAAGAGGCAGACTAAGGGTTTTCATTTTGGCTCTGAAAACCCGGTCTGATCTATAACTTTATCATATTGCCTACTGATTAGTTTAAATGTTAATTAAAACTCCAGACATATTGCCACAAATGTCCACAAGTACTGGATTAAGTTAACAACAATAATAAAAGGCAAATTATGCCTAGGATTGGTATTTTTTCTTTCTTTATTTTTTTTTTAAACAGCATGTACGCTTAGTACCGAAATTCAAATTTATGAATTATGAAAATTCTCACAACCTAGAATAATAATATATTGTGCGACTTACGTATACTACAGGTATGGACAGCCCAATTATAGATAACATATTTGATATCTTATATTATGGCACAAAAATGGGTAAATTTTACGCTGGGCTTTAATTCTGGCAAAAAGCCCTATTCAGGCGAAAACTGTATGGCCCTGAAAAGCACTGATTGGTATGCTAATGAATGACTAACGGCGTAGCGAAACCCAAATGAAGATCACAAAATTAACCCGCTACTTTAAGCCACCATCACTAGTATTTTTTCGGAAAACGTACAAGCACGCATAGTGCACAAAAAGCTAGTTCTTAGGAAAAATCACAACTTAGGAATATTTGATTCGGATATGTGACTTTCACATCTTTGGCGTTAGGATAGGGACAGACCAATTGGAAATCGGAAACTGAGCATAGATTTGACAATAACGTAATAAGGTGACAGCCGGTAGGCAGTAGCGTGTACACAGATGGACGGATGGGGCACTCGAGACGCTTTTTCTTCCTGCGGCTTGCTTTGGTGTCATTAATATTTTGCGGTTAAACCGCATAAATCAATAAGTATGCAAAAGTTGTCGTAAATGCCGTAAGGCGAAAAACGACGTTTATCCAAATGTATGTATGTAACGTCCAATAATGCCCACAATAACCAAACATATAATTATCACCCACGAAGTCTGACAATCTATATCGAGAGTCCTGAGATCAATATTAACAATATTAGTATCATTAAAACACAGGGGGTGGGGAGAATTCAAAATGGACAAAGCAGGACTACTTCATAGTCAGATGCTCTTCAACAAAGCAGGTAGCAAAATTTGTAGAGCTACAAAAAATTGGCCAATACCGAGTAAAAATCACTCGGCACTGATCAACAAGCCCCCCCCCCCCCAAAAAAAAAAAAAAAAAAAACAAAAAAAAAAACAACAACAAAACAGTAAGTAACACCATCAACACCAACAAAATTAAATAAAAAAATCATACACGTCTCTAAGACACGGGATGAATAATCCATAATCCAAGATATTACACAATACGGCCATGAGGTTGAAAATGCAGTTCGCCTCAAGAACAAACAAGGCGATTATTCGACAGTAGTTCTACTACTCTTCAAACAAACACCCCCAACTTTAGTATGATTAGGACCACATGGAGCAAATTTCAAGTTGCACGATTACAAAACCAAGCCTCGTTTCTGCGATAACTGCAAAGGTTGGGGCCACTTCTCCACCAGATGCATGAACCGGAAACGCTGTGACAAATGTGGGGGTCAACATGCAGGGAAATGTCTATTTAGCGGGCAGTAATGTGCCAACTGTACAAACCCCCACCCGCCTAAATCCCAGAGTGCCCCAATGCAATCAAAGAGGAACAAATAATCAATTACATGGTGACAAACAAGGTCAAATATGCAGTAGCTAAAACCCAGATCATGATACAAGAATCATATAACCATATACTGTCCGTAGCACAAACTCAAGGTCAAGCAGCCAAAATACCGTCACCTAAAGCAGCAATCCAAAAATCTCATCATAAACTCGCTCTCTCTCTCTCTCTCTCTCTCTCTCTCTCTCTCTCTCTCTCTCTCTTTCTCTCTCTCTCTCTCTCTCTCTCTCTCTCTCTCTCTCTCTCTCTCTCTCTATATATATATATATATATATATATATATATATATATATATATATATATATATATATATATATATATCAATAGTCCACAATACATTAACTCCGGGTCAGTATATACCGATAGTAATCAAAGAAAAACAATCCTCTCATACCAATAGTAAAAGTGCTCGAACTTATTCGGGATGTAATCGACGGACACGTCTAAACTGAGGCCCCTTGCGGCCAAAAGTGCTGCCAAATAAACTGCGGCCCATCACTGCCATCTGCGGCCCATTATGTGTAACTGGCTATTTTTTTGTTGTTGCTTTTTGGGATTACTTGAAACTACAAATTAGTGGCTTAATATTTTGTTTACTGTTCAGATTATTATGCAGATTTTCTTTCATTAATCATGATTGAAAAATGATCAAAATAACGGTAAACCGTTGATTTATGTATGGATACCAGGTTCCTCCGGTCATTTCACTTTATGTTCTGTGAATGACTACAAACATCTGCTGCATTTACTTCACTATACTGTACCCCCATCCTTCCTCGTACTACACTACGTCATCAAAAGACTAAACACAACTATTTTTACGACGTTAGCAACACTTGTGACAAATTTAAACAGTGCACAAATGTTTATTACCTTTAACGGACACAAAGTTGTCTTCCACGAAACAGGTGATATACTATTTACAGTAGTCCCTTAAACACTAAAGCAAACAACAAACACGACGAATCATCATTGGTAATTATAATTTATCTCATCCAATAATGATTATTTTAAAGTCATCACAGAAAAAGAATTGTAATATGTACAGTACAAGTACAAATACCTATCAATCAATGAATGTGAACATATGCCGTCACATCTACATGTATATATCAACGCATATCATGTTTTAATGTTTAGATTAAAACAAAAGATACACTGGTATGGTGATAACTAATGCACACTTCATTTATCACTCAGTTTTTAAAGAAATCAAAGTTCAAACACTAACCATTTTACAAAATTCGTGTTACGAAAACACGGAAATATTATCACACTCTCAAAGAATTATAGACGTGGTAATGGTATTTACCATTTAATAATAAGTATATAAGCAAACGCGAAAGGATGGTAATATTGTAAGTTGTAACATTACATCAACGTACTGTTGCAGCTGTGTAATTTGTTCCTTAATGCAAACTTTATGCCCGAAGTCATGAGCGGGTCTGTTCAATTACAAGAATTACACACCGAAGTCCCGCTGTCATTAAATGATTCCTTGATGCATATTTTATGATACCACTGTATTTTACATTTTTTACTAGAACACTGGTATCAAATCGTCCACACACGAAGGTAAACGACATGAACAGTACAAAACTATTTTTTGAACTTTATTTTCATTACTAGGCATTTTTGTCATCTTTGCAATTTTCGCAAAGGGTTCAAGATATCCACTCTCTAAGCACCATACTAAATGCTGCAGCATTTTATTTATATCTAACCTATCATGTTTCTTAAAACTAAAGTTATTGAAACACAGTCAGTTAGAAAGGCAATAGCAAATACACCAGAATCAGAACCATATAGTTGTTGTTGTACATGGGGAATGTTTACACAAATGTTTTTTGATTCAGAATTTCCATAAATCTGAGCAAGCTGAATGGTCATGGAAGAATTTACTGTTTTGTTTGATTTTAAACTATCCAAAACATATACATTATCTTCAGTATCTCTGAATGAGACGACCCAATGATTGGACCCATTAAAATGAATTTGGGCAGACGGTCCTGTTACAGATTTCCATTCGTGTATCTAAATTCCACTTCTTAATTTTATCGTTGAAATGCGGTATATTAAGAGTACTTTGAAGTCCTTTGATGCTTGGGAATTGCCGTTTCAATAAAGTAGACACTGCAGTCATATGCCTGTCATTTAACAAGCCCTTTTCGTCTGTAATAAGTTCCTTCTCTGTTTGATATAATCCCAGATTTTCGATCCAAAAATCAGGCGAATCCAAACTGTTATCATTTCTGGACAGATCTTGTTGTATTTCACATAAATCATCATCAAAACGTATTGTCTTCTTTGACTTACTGCTTGGAACGCTCATCAAAAATTTTCTTTTGAACGAAGATGTTTTATTTTGATTTGGTGCAGTTTTAATACTAATTTTGGAATCGCAGTTCGTATCATAAACAACGGGCGAGAAACAATTATGGTCACTAACATGTGATTCAATTTGCGGCGAAGTAACTAAACGTTTTGGCGTCAACGCTTCCGTCGAATTCTCTAATCAAAGAATACAGTCAATTAGGCCGTTAAATTTTTTCTTATAATTCCTTCGGCATGGAATCCTCTTTAAGTCCCTAATCATCGCAGATTTGTTTTTATTGATATCGCAATAATCCTCATGACAAATGAAACAAAAGATTAGTAACCCGTTTTATTTAACTTTTCTTTTACTAGCTCTCATTACACTAATCATTCATTAAGTTTATATAATAATAAATAAATTCATGATTAATAGTAAACAAAACTGGAAAAAATAAGCAGTACAAGTACCCATTGAGATGTGGCATAAATAGTTCAATCATTCTTTATTGGCTGCAGATGGTCGCGATGGGCCGCAGTTTATTTGGCCGCACTTTTGGCCGCAAGGGGCCGCAGTTTAGACGTGTCCGTAATCGACTATACACTCGCAGTAAATAAGGACAAGTTTGTACCAGTCGACGCCGTATACAACCAGATAGTTGCACTTGCCAAACTGCGAATCCTAAATAGGGTACCTACAGCCCCAGTATAACAAACAGGCCCATTGAAAAATTAAATAGGACGAACCCAACGTGGATACAACAAATATAATTAGAATTTGGCAGTGGAACTGCATGGGTGTACGGCACAACATCCCGGAGCTGTTAGACAAGATACAGATTGAGCATAATAAACCAAACATTGTGTGTCTTCAGGAGACCCACTTGAATGAGCCAACTCAAAATCAGCCTAAAATACCAGGATACTCCACCTGCTACTGTATACACAGACCCGATGGAAAGCGGGGAGGCGGCCTGGCAACATATCTAAGTGACGCGCTCTCAAGTGAGACTGTTTACGTCACGCTGCAGCTACCAAACTCCGAACCACTCCCTGAATATCAAATATTCAAAATAAACTTAGGCAACAAACCCCTAATAGTAGCCAACATATATGACCCTGGATGGGTCATTAAATCCGAAAGTTATCAAACCATTGTTAGTAAGCTAGGAGAAGACATAATTATCTGCGGGGATTTTAATGCCTACAGTGAACTATGGGGAGGATCGCACGTGGATAGCGGGGTACAAATATTGAGAAGTGGATCACGACATCCAACCTTGTCGTGCTGAATAACGATGCACGCACTAGAGTTAATCCCGAAAACGGGGCTATGACATCTATTGGTCTAACCATCTGCTCCCCCAAAATGGCGGAAATTACTGACTGGGAAGTAGATCAATCAAGCACACCGGGTAGTGACCACTTCCCAATATTTACCACTGTGCATATAAAAGCACACAAGAACAATACCGAAGCTACTCCAAGGTGGAGATTTGACAAGGCAGATTGGGAGATGTTTCGCTCTCTGAGTGGAGCGATTAACAGAGATTTGCTGTACAACGACAATGTTGACACTTTTAATGAAAACATTGTCAAAGCACTGACCTATGCAGCGGAACGATGCATTTCCAAAACGGGAGGGCGAGGTAACAAACAACCAGTCCCTTGGTGGAATAATGAATGTAGGCAAGTCGTAGGTGAAAAAAGGCCCTAAATATATTTAGTCACACCAAAAACTCACTCGATTTCCTTGCCTATAAAGAAAAAGAACGCCTGGTGAAGAACACCATATTCACGGAGAAGCAAAACTCATGGAAATAATTCTGCTCGTCTCTAAACTTCAAGACATATTCCAAACAAGTGTGGGATAAAATTAAGAAGATTAGGGGTAGAAATACATTTTAGACCCCTAAGATATCCGGACATACCACGGATGGCGAAAAAGGCGAATAATTAGTCACCCACTTTGCATATATGAGCAGAAATTCCAATCATTCCCAAAAGTTTCAAGCACATAGAATTATGATAGAAAATGATCACCCTGAATTGTTCACGGACAGGGGAAACCACTCAAGCTCCTTAAACGTAGATTTAACTGTACATGAGTGGCGAAAGGCGCTCAGCAGGAGAAAAAAAAATATATAAAAAACCCACCTCGCCGGGCGAGGACTCGCTAGGCTATGAAGTCTATAAAAATCTCCCTGAAAATATCGAGCTGGCGATTTTGAATCTGCTGAATCTGACATGGCGATCGGGGGAATTACCTATTCCATGGAAACAGGCGATTGTCGTACCGATCCCGAAACCCGGCAAGGACCCGGCTGATGTAAACGCATACTGACCCATCTCCCTTACCAACAACATCTGTAAGATTATGGAAACAATGATAAACAATAGGCTGAAGTACCACCTGGAGAGCAAGAATTTGATACCCCGAAAACAAAAGCGGATTCCGTAGCAAGCGATCCACTCTGGACCAATTAATTCGCTTGGAGTCAAGCATAAGACTGCCGTTCAACGCTAAGGGGAAGTGTGATCGTAATCTAATCGCAGTTTTCCTCGATCTTGAAAAAGCATATGACCTAATGTGGACCAATGGTCTAATTGCAAAGCAGAACCACTACGGAATAAAAGGCCGCATACATAAGTGGATATCGAACTTCTTAACAGGCCGAAAAATCCAAACTAGTGTCGGCAACCAATACTCTGATGTACGCGAGCTCGAAAACGGAACCCCAAGGGTAGCTTACTAAACCCTATTCTCTTTAACAACATAGTTAACGACTTAGAAAAGTCGGTCGATCTGACCCACATGGATCTGTCCCAGTTTGCTATTGACAGTGGAATCTGGAAAGCGGGCAACCCATCCAGCGAAACTGTGGTTGGCCGACTGCAGGCAGGGCTCGATGGAATCGGGCGATGGGCCGACTGGTGGTGCTTCAAGCTAGCCCCTGCAAGACAATAGGGGTATCCTTTTCACCAAAAACTAAATGGCGTGGGAAACCCCCAACATTATTCCTCAGTGGGATAGAAATTAAATTTGAAAAAGTGGCTAAATTCCTGGGGATGCTATTCGATGAGCACCGTACATGGGGCAATCACATAGCCGAGACAGTGAGAAGATGCGGGCATGATCCAAACCTCTTGAGGAACCTAAAGTGCACTGATGGAGGGCGGATGAGGCCACACTTCTGACGTTATGCAGGACACTGATTCGGTCCAAAATTGACTATGGATGCCAGTCGTATGCATGGGCCAATCCTAACTTATTAAAACAAATTGGACTAAATACAATACCGGACCCTGGCTATTTGCACCTTTACTCTCGCTAGCACCTCCTGGGAGGAATTAAGAATCCTAGCCGAAGGCTGCCCCCCCCCCCCAAAAAAAAAAAAAAATCTGAGACGGGAAGAGTTACTGCTGAGGTATGCAACAAGGATCACTATCCATGAGAAGTCGCACGCTACTAGATCAATGATAGAGAAATGTATTTTAAAAAAAACTTTAGACACCAAATGCGGACGAATTTACCAGGGGGCAAAACAATCCATGATCTAAAACTGGAACCTAACATCCAAGATATCCAGACGGAGGTCACAAAATATCCTGACACCCCCCCATGGATCAGTAAATTACCCTTAATAAATTTAAACGCGCTCAAATATGGATATAAACAAGAACAACTCATAGAATTAAGGACCAAAATTCTCACCAAAATAGAAAGTAGCTATGAGGGATATACCAAAATTTACACAGACGGTTCTAAATCCCAAGACCCAACACGAACTGCAGCTGCAGTGGTGAGTCCAGAGCAGGGCATAACGCTGGGGGCGAGGCTGCCTGATAACTGCTCCATTTATACGGTCAAATTTTGGGTCATCAACCAAGGAATCAAATGGCTTCAAGCAAATCACACATCTAAAGCGGTTATAGTTAGCGACTCCCTCGGTGTTCTGCAATCTCTGGAATCAAATAACTCGACCAGTAGAGAAAATCTGTTACGAGAAGTCTACTTGAGACTCAGAACCCTGGAAGAAAATAATCATACCATAGAATTTATGTGGGTGCCCTCCCACATAACATTCCTGGAAATAAAAGGGCAGACAAGGAAGCTAAGAAGAGGCGAAAAGACACGGAAGTACAGCACTTGGACTACAGCGTACATGAAATATATAGTATGATTAGCCATAAAATTGATCAAAAATGGCAGGGGCAATGGGAAAATTCCCAAAAGGGGAGCAGGCTATACGACCTGCAGAAGCAAGTTTGCAGAAATACTCTTGCCTCTACCCTGGCAAACCCACATGACTCCAAAGTCATAAATTGAAGCAGAACTGGCAAAACTCTACTAGCCATCAGCTTTGGAAGATTTTTGTCAGGTGTAAAAGAACTAGGAATAAATTGTCCACACTGTCCAATCCAAGAAACGCTTTGCCACATATTCAACGAAGGCCCTAAATTCAGCACATAAAGAACCAAATTCCAGGATAGACAAAATACACTAAATGCCCCAAACAACTACCCGGATTTTCTAAAGACATCAAGCAAAAACATCAACTCGGTATACTCGAATATAATAGAATACGTCTCAGATATTGGGAAAAGGGGAAAAATTTAAAACCTATCAATGGACCAAGCTAAATACATGTGCCTCATACTAAAACAAAT
Organism: Margaritifera margaritifera; assembly: GCA_029931535.1. NCBI lineage: Eukaryota > Metazoa > Mollusca > Bivalvia > Unionida > Margaritiferidae > Margaritifera > Margaritifera margaritifera. The sequence goes on along the minus strand of JAQPZY010001517.1, from coordinate 2,287,412 downwards.
TTAAGTCCACAAAGCAGAACTTGTCTTGAGCGGGAGTCGAAGGGATCCGTCAAAGAGAGTAGGGATATTATGCTGGGCCCATTCGGGGTAGCCAGTTCGTAACAAGCGGCCTATCCCCGACCTCAGAGGCGAGAGAACCTATACTCCCTTAATAAAGACAAGTCATGAAAAACAAAATTATTAAAATACAACCAATAATACGCACTTAACACAACTCCTAAATCAATTTACTTACAAAATTTATTGAAAATAACATGATTCCCCGACCACATAAATATATGACCTACAGCATGTGTACTTATCTCCTGTTATCATTTTCTTAACCTCTAACGCATTCCAGTCCAATGAAGCCACTAACAAATTGCATGTAAACTCCTACTACAGGAATTCTAAAATTAACACAAGGAGTTGGAATTCTGGGAAGCGACCTTTACCTCTACACCCCATAAAATTAAGAAATATAAGGTGGTCCTAAGCCCAGACCAACAGGGCCGGATGCACATGGCGACAATTATTGGATGGAAAGAAACACCCCTCAACTATAGAGACGCCACTCACCTTAATCAATATGAGGTGGTCCTAAGACCAGCCCATTAGAGCCCACTGCACAATGCAGTAACCGATTAACTGGAATAGATGCATAGATGCACGAATAATAAGGAAACTCGCCATTCCAACCAATAGCACTTCTTAAATTTGTTTACTCTCTAATAACTATCTTTAAATTACTATTTAAGAGATCAGTACATCGATATGTCAAATTTAACAAATTCAGTGTGTTTTTTTTATACCTTGCACACCAATCAAAATTAATATACTCTGGATCCAGCGGAGCCTCCTGGGTCGACAGTGCACCCCTTTCCGAGCTCTTTGCCTCAACTGTCTCTCCGGACATACAACCATACGGGAAAAAATTTAATAAGTCGTACGTAGCCGTAGGTCCGATCACGACTGTAATGCAAGATCAGTGAGTCAGTCGTGTCGTGTGTAGAGCAGAAAAGAGAAAAATGACATACCAGCACTGTAAAGTGGGCAAGCTAATGGAGACCATTTGCTTGATGGAAAGAGTGCAGCACCTCCTGGATCGGGTACAAGAATTGGAGTGCTACCCCAACACGAGACACCTGAAGAGGGAGATCACCTCTCTGAGAATCGCCAAAGAATTCGTCAGTGAGGTAATGCATGAAGAGACGGCGAAGATAAAGGCGGCGTGGGCTGAAGGGAAGAGGGTAAACAGCAGGAAGGAAAGGGAGCGACAGAAGAGGGAGAGGGAATTTCCTCTCCTCAATGCCAACTGGAAAAAGATCTAGATTGGATGCCGGAGGAGGAGGACTGGAGGAAGGAGGCCGACGAGCCTTGTTTTAACCTTGTGTTCTCCACCAAGACATCTTGGAACAAATGTAGACAACGATGTGCAGTCTGCAGTGCCCGACCCGGGAGGTGTGAATACTGCTGAGGGAGTGGTAGTAATATCAACGGCCGTTTCAGGGCCACCCAGATCACTAGAAAAGAGAGATACTAATCCTATTTGCCAAAACATTTATATTTGTGTATGTATGTGTTTGTGTATGTTTTGTGAATGTGTGTCACAAAAACTAAAATTTAAAATCCCATTTACCTCTTCTCTCTTCTGTGTGTTTGTTTGTAAGGGTAATTGTAGTGTGTCTATAAACACTTCCTACCCTTGTGTGACAGTATAGTATGTTTGTATGTTGGAGTGTAAGAGTGCGTGTTTATACCATCCCCCTTCTTTTACATCATACCCCTCTTCTTGACTGATAGTGTGTTTGTGTGTATGTAAGTATAGGGAGTGTGTATAAACATTCCTACCCTTTTTTTGAATAGTAGGGGTATGTGTTGGTGTGTGTTTTTGGATAGTGTAGCTGGTGTGTGTTTGGGTAGTATAGGTGGTGTGGGTTGGATTGTAGATAAAAAATGTAACTTTACCATTCTCGTTTGTCCCCATAAACTTTCGGCCCTTTCTCTCATTACCATTTTAACAATATCATTCCCGTTTGTCCCTATAAACACTTTTGTCCCTATAAAACCAATCCCATGTTAAACCTATGAACAAATCTAACATAGGATTTCCCGTACATTTGAATAAATTAAGGTCAACCACTTCTAACAATGTTAACATGTACCCCGCAATGTTAAACGTATGAACAATTTTAACATATGATTTCCTGTACGTCCCCATAAATTGAGGTCAACCACTTCTAACGATGTTGCCATTTACCCCCAATGTTAAACCTATAGACAAATTTAACACAGGATTACCCGTACGTCCCCAAGAGTCTGCCGCTTGTTAACTTATGGGCTAATGTTAATTCCCGTTTGTCCCCCATTACCCTCAATACATCACCAACGTACTTGACGGATGATTAGTAAAAATTTCCAAAAGCAGGTCAAATTTTAAGATAAATGTTTCTCCTTTTCTTACTTAAACAGAATATATATATATATATATATATATATATATATATATATATATATATATATATATATATATATATATATATATATATATATATATATATATTGTTACGACTCTAGGGGTAATGTAACAGAATAAAAGACACAAACAAGCTTTCAAGATTAAAATGAAAATCTTTAATTTCCTAAAATATTAAAAGAATAAAAATAGTTCAACAAACAATCAAAGTGAAAGAATTAAAATAACTTACTGTATAGAATATCCTAAAAAGTCCTAAATTGTTTTAAAGTTCACTTCCTGATGTTAATCCAAATAATCCGGATGTGGTATTCCGAATGAAAAAGCCTGCACTGTGTTGAAGTAGATAAGTTCTGATAAAATCCAAAATAATCCTTGCAAGTCTGGAATCTCACAAGTTTTAGAATAATGTCCGATAATTCCACGGAGCTGTATAGTAATTCAGATGAATTACTAATTAAATAAATTCCACACTGAACTGAATAATTTCAATAACCTCTCTTCGATCAAGCAATTGTAAAGAATGATAATTCCCAAGATTATTCCCTATATATCTTTACTAAGTGCGCAGAATTAAAAGGGAATGTCCTTTCTCCGTCTTTAATAATATGGTATTTCAAAATAGCACAACCCTCTAAGAACCAATCAGGAACTAGGTTACGCGTCATTTACCCAAAGGTCTAGCGTACTAAAAATCTTAAAGAGTAAACATAATGTTATTGTAGTATGGAAAGTGACCTTTCAATGTTAATTTCCAAAAAGTACAAAGCCAGGTCGACTTCATTTCCCGCGCAATTGATCATGTGACCACTTATTGATCGAGCAGTAGTCGTATCTATACTGATATGCTAACCCCTATTCAGACTAAAACAGAGATCATAAATTAGTAAATTAAATCATTATAAAAAGGTAAAAAGGTATGATTCCGTAACAATATATATATATATAGATCATTGCAAATGACTGAAACTGTGTCTGGCGTTATATTATTTCTGAATTTCATTTAGATCTATTTACTGACTGTTTGCTAATAAAGGAATTACCTTTAAAATGTTACAGAATTTGTGGACATATTCCGTAAAAATCATACAACTTTCCGGAATCTCAAGCCTGGCGTGACTTACTACAATAGACTACAATGTTATGTGAACCAGTCTGTCCTTTACGTCATTTTTGCGTAATTTCCCATATTGAATGTGAGCTGTGGGTAAGTGAGCGCGAAAAATAAAACAGCCAAGGCCATCAGTGTATTTGTGATATTGACGCATTCTTGGAGGATGTTTGCTAAAGTTACATCTCTTGAATAATGGTAAATCTTGTGTATTTTTCAGTGAGTGAACATAAGCAGCTTTTATTTGACTACATAACATTAACAATGCAGATTCATATCAAATTCTGGTGTAAACATCATAAATTACACATTATAAACCCTTTTCAAATCCACAAGTTATGTATGCTTTGCACCTTTGTAATACATATAAAATGTAAATTTTGATGTAGATTGTGGAGATATGAGTTGCATTTATTTAATGTTGCAGGGCCAACAATTTTTGTTTCATTTTTCTGTTTGAGTTTTTGAAGTTTGTCGAAAATGGACAGCTTTATGTTGAATGATGCTTGTAGGGTTGAAACGATACACGTGTGTCGCGTATCGATATGATTCACGATACACAGCCTACGATACGAAACAGTATCATTACACCTATCAACTTGATCTTCTTTTCATCTTAAAGTTTAGAAGGTCTGTCAGTGGTAGGGTTGTGTTTTATATGTGTTGACATATTGGTTGTATTTCTAGTATGCAGATTACAGACAGACATAGATTTAGCATCTGTTCATATGCCATTTTCATCCTTGACAAGAAAAAAAATAGTACATCCAAACAGACTACATATTAGTTGTTAGTGATTTTAATTCAATCATTTAGGCCATTTGATTGTATCCAGGACTCATCTTGGTAACCATGTCCTTTGCTTTGCACTGCATGAATGCTTTTAAAACATCTTATTAGCAAGTTCAGGTGTGGGGCTGGAGATGACTAACAACCAAAATATATCACATTGTATTTCCTGCAGATGTAAAACAACTGCTGCGGCCTCAGGCACTCGTTTCTGTTGGTGAAAAGGAATACTATTGACAATGCCCACTCTGCTTAGATACAAAATTAACAAATTAACACAAGGTGGCAAACCTGCATGGTTTGAAATCGGTCTCCTTGCTGATTCTGTGCTAATTTTATTTATCCTGTTGGCATGTTTAGTCACTGATTACCTATATCAGTGTAAAAGGAAACATTCCAAACTTATTCTCCATGTACGACTTTAGTAATTTACAGATCATTTAATAACCATTTTGAACGAAGTTTCTCTGTTGCTTTGTATCTACCTGGATTGAGTTTGGATGCCAATACTTCCGGTGTGTCATGCATGTGAATAAGCTGCAGTCATTTCTGATTGGTGGTTATTGTTTACCCTGGACTACAACAAACAATAACCACCAATCAGAATTTAATGTAACATATTTCACTGAGTGACTCCGGAAGTGTAGCCTTTAAATTCAGTCCATATAGACAAGATATGAAGCAACAGAGAAACTTTGCGTAGAAGTGGTTATTAAATGATCAGTAAAGTACTTCAATCATATATGGGGAACAAATTTGGAAAGTCTCCTTTACGCTGATATCTATTATCAGTGGCTGTACATGCGGATGGGATAAAAGAAGTAGCATTTGAGTGGCAAAGGGGGGGGGAGACACATTTCGAACCACAACCTTGTGTAATTTGTAAAAGGTGAGTGAGTGTATTTGACAGTTTTTGATTTTCTTTTTTACTGACAAACATTAGTGCCTGTGCCTGCGACGGCCGTCTCAGATAAATTCTCAGTATAAAGAATAAAAAGGCAAATGACTAATAATTATTCATGACTGCTGAAGATTAAAGTAACATCTATAGGGTAACAGGGGTCAAGCTAGACTTGAATTTTAGGGAGAAGTGACTTATCCTTTTGGACAGAATAGGGAGAAGTGAGAGCAGAACAGGGAGAAGTGGCAGCATAGCAAGAAACGCAATATATATATGTGTCTGTGTGTATGTGTGCTTTGGTTTTCTTATTTGAACTGTGTCATGTATTTCTCATTATGCATATTTGCATTTAACATTATCTTCAAGTAGAAAATTCTCTTCTGTTGTATGTATATTATAAACACATTTTGTAAGTGTATGAATGTATCGTACTCATATGCAGTGTATTCATACTTGAAAGTGTGCATGTTTAGATTGAGAGAAATATGCAATGTATTTTGGCCATATGACTTCAAAAAAGCATAGCAGAAACGATAGATTGTAATTAATTTTTACTAATAGGAGTACATAGGTTACAGTATTTCAATTAAAAATAGGTAAAATACTTAAGCAACTGCCACTTAAAGAACAAATTTTATTTTTTGTTAGTTTCTTCACTAGAAAATGGCAGTTGAAAACAGTTCTAAATTAATTTGAAACAACCCCTCTATTAGGCTATAACACGCACATGTACATGTGTCTTCAATGTAATAGTGTTCATCCTTTCAAACCACAGTGGTCACTGATGAGTAATTTCAACTTTACAACTTCATTATGAGGGAGTTGATTATAATTTAAATGTGAATCTTTTGACTCGTCGTTTGGTGACATTTTTAAAAGTAGATGCATCTATTTTTAGAAACGGGGATTTTCTTCATATGACCTTTCACTTTCTAGCTTCGTTCCAACAATCCCTAGATAGGATTGAAAATTTATAGTTTTTCTTTGCTACTTTTTCTCGTATTTTCACAAAAATGAGAAATGTACGAAAAAAAACCATGACCTTAAGCTACACCGCTGATCGATTCCACAAGCATTGTCCAGTACGTTTCTGACCAACACATTTTTATTTTTAGGATAAATCTTTTATCACATAATAGTTACACTTTGCTTTCTACTAATTGTATAATTTCCTTAAATGTGTGTGTGTCCAGTGAATTACCACAACAGACAGTCTAATGATGACGTACTTCCAAGTCACGGCAGTGTCTGTCATTATTACCCCTTAGCAGGTTCACTTGCAGTTTCAAACTGATTTTATGAAGAAAATAATGCAAGCAGGGCAGTTTAAATCTTCAAAATATACATTCAGAAAGTGCTTTCACCAATTCTATTCTTAAAACACAAATTGTTATTTACATATAGATGATTAGTTTCGAAATAAATTAAACTTTCATCATCATATTGATAACTTGCGGAAATCGGGCAGCAATAAATTGCGGGGGGGGGGGGTGTTGAATAAAATTAATGTAGCATAATTTGAAACAGAGCATAGTAATTTCATTCAGTTTCTCAGTGTAGTCACATGACTGATGTCTGTTAATATCCTATGATGGAATGTGGTGTAGTGTACATGATTACCTAATAAAAGTTGTATTGCTCTGAGAACAATGTTTGGTTTTATCTGCCTGTTAAGCAGCTGACTGGTATGTCCCCTACTAGTGGACAATATATCAACATGGTGGCAGCGGTGGCCAATTAAAAACGCATCGATGATTCTGCAGTTTTAGAGGTAAACTGATTTTAGAAGTTACGCATTTTGCATCCTTTATCACAGTCTCACGTACTACAGGTCCAGTGGCGGAAAACTAACATGGCCGACGGTCTCTTAAGCACATTCCGTTTACCGCCAATATTAAATTTAACCGATGGGAACGCTTCGGAAAACTTTAAGCATTGGAAAAGACAAGTGCAGATTTACCTAACTCCAAGTGGAGCAGCTGATAAAGAGGATGAGGTGCAAACAGCCATAATTTTGCATTGTGCAGGACCGCACATTTTGGATATTTATGATCAATTTGTATGGGACGCAGATGGCGACAAAAACAAACCCGGCAAGGTACTTGAAAAACTTGAGGCATATTGTAACCCCAGAAAAAATGAGGTCCTGGAATCACATAGGTTCTGGAATGTACCGTACCAAGAACCTTTCGACAATTTCCTAACTGAGCTTAGGACGAGAGCGTCGTCATGTAATTTCAGCGAGAAGGATAGAATGATCAGAGATAAAATAGTTTTCACAGTTACGGGAAAACTTCAGGAACTCTTACTCAGAGAAGACAAATTAAACCTGGACAAAACCATACAAATGTGTCGTACGTTTGAGCAGTCAAATAAACATAAAAAAGAACTGAGGGAAGCCAGCTCTAGCAGTCAGACTGTAAATAAAATAACTCAAGGAAGTAAAGCACAAACTCGAAGCCAAAGGAAAAGAAATACTAACAGTCAACCTGGGATTGGCAAACTACGAAATAAACTGTCCTCACCAGTTCAGGGTAAAGATAGCGTTTCACTTAAGGAATGTAACTTCTGCAGACGCAAACACGAGTTCAAGAAGGAAAAGTGTCCGGCATGGGGCAAAACATGCGATGTGTGCAAAGGAAGGAATCATTTCAAGGTAAAATGCAAGAAAATCCATTTAGTTAGTGCTAGTACAACGCACGAAGAACAAACAGATGGTGATGAAAATTGGCTTAATACCATAGAAACCAGTCAGAAAAGTAGAATTTCTGTATTAATGAATATGAACAATTGTGAAGTGCGTTTCCAGTTAGATAGCGGTGCCGACATCAACACTATCTGTAAGAAGTATGTTCGTAAAGAACAAGTCAGGCCGACAACACTAACCTTAAAAATGTGGAATAAGTCACATATGAAACCACTTGGAGAAGCTGATCTGAAAATTATTAACCCGAGCAATGGGGAAGAAACTACTGCTACTCTAGTAGTTGTACCAAATGGTTACATGAATCTCCTAGGATCAAAAACTATTCAGCAAATGGGATTGATTACGGTTAACAGTGACAAATTTATTGCTATGGTGGACACGACGAAACTCGGTGATCTAGGGGAAGCAACTCTTACAGTCGACAACGAAATTTCAGCGAAAACATTGCCGTGCAGAAAGTTGCCACTCTCACTTCAAGAAGACGTGAAGAGAGAAATAGATAAACTTGTCGAAAGAGAAGTTCTAGTACCTGTTACCGAACCTACTAAGTGGGTTAGTCAGATGGCTGTTGTACGAAAGCAGAATGGAAATTTGCGTATTTGCATAGATCCACAGCCACTAAATACTGCGCTCATGAGAGAACATGCGAAACTTCCGACACTTGAGGACGTGTTACCAAAACTTGCTAATGCAAAAGTCTTTAATAAACTTGATGTTCGTGAGGCATACTGGCATGTTAGACTGGATCAGAAATCAAGTGAACTAACTACAATGATTACACCTTTCGGTCGTTACAGATGGGCGAGGTTGCCATTTGGACTAAAGGTCTCGAGTGAAATCTTTCAAAGAAAACTCACTGAAGCACTTGGAGATTTGGATGGTGTTTTCACTATATCGGATGATATAATTGTTGCTGGATGTGGGATCTCTGAACAAGAAGCGAAACTAGAAAGCTAGAGAAAATTGCAAAACTTGTACAAACGATGCATCGAACGGAATATCATGTTAAATGATGACAAGAAAGAAGTAGGATTGACCAAAATCATTTTTCATGGTCACAAAATAACTAGTGAAGGAGTCAAAGCAGACAATACAAAGGTCAAGGCAATACACGAAATGCCTACACCAACGGATATTTCTGACGTGAAGAGGCTATGTGGCATGGTGCAGTATATGGCGAAATTTCTTCCAGATCTTGCAAATGAACTGGAACCGATTCGTCAACTCACACGTAAAGATTCTGTCTGGAATTGGTCTGAAGAATGCGAGACTGCTTTCCAGAGAATTAGGAAAAGTTTGACCGAAGCACCAGTGCTGGCATATTTTGACGTAAACAAAGAAGTTGTACTACAAGTAGATAGTAGCAAGAATAGACTGGGTGCTGTCTTACTTCAGGATGGTAGACCAGTTGAATTTGCGTCGAGGGCACTAAAACCGTCCGAAAGAAAGTGGGCACAAATTGAAAAGGAAGCTCTTTCGATGCTTTATGGTTTAGAATGTTTTGACCAATATACATATGGAAGAAAAGTTATAATACAAAATGATCACAAACCGTTAGCTGCGATACTAAAGAAGCCTTTGAGCAAAGCCCCAAAACGATTACAAGATATCATGATGAAACTGTTTCGATATGACATCGAATTTAGATTTGTGAAAGGAATAAATCTTGTTATCGCTGATGCCTTAAGCCGAGCTTATCTTGAAACTCTTGACATAGAAACTGAACGACCAAGGATCCTGAACGTTATGTTCGACAACTTCCCAGATGCGAGACTGCAAGAAGTCAAGAAAGCAATTTTGGAAGACGCTGATATGCAATTACTTATGGAACTCATTACTGAGGGCTGGCCTGAAGCTAGAGACAAAGTGCCATACTCAACGTTACCATATTTTGATATGCGGGATGTCCTTAGTGTTCAAGATGGAATAATTGTTAAAGGAGAGGCAATTGTAATTCCCAAATCATTGAGAAAGGATATGAAAAATCGTCTTCACAGTGCTCATTTAGGCTACGATAGTATGATGAGGCGAGCTAGAGGAAAGATATTTTGGCCTGGAATGGCAGGAGAAATTAAACGGTTGAATCATGTGAAGCATGTGAGGAATGCAATCCTAGAAACCAAAGAGAGTCGCTGTTACAGCACAGTGATGGAGAGAGACCTTGGAATAAGGTAGGCATGGATCTGTTTGAAATCAAGGGTAGACAGTATCTTGTTGTGATCAACTATTTTTCAAATTTCATAGAAGTGGACTACTTAAGTATGGCAAGTTGTAGCCAAGTTGTAACCGTACTGAAGAAACAATTCTCAAGATTTGGAATTCCCACCACAATTATATCAGATAATGGACCCCAGTTTACAGGAAAGGAGTTCGCACAGTTCATTTGCAAATGGGGCATTAACCACAGAATGTCAGCCCCAAATCATCAGCAAGTAAACGGAAAGGCTGAATCTGCTGTTAAAGTCATTAAGAACATGTTGAAGAAGACACTCATAGATGGTAGAGATCAATATGAAGCTTTGTTAGAACTTAGAAACACTCCGCGTCAGGATACTGGATTTAGTCCGACTCAAATGTTTTTCGGACGAAACACCCGATTAATGATCCCATCAACAAGTGATCTGAATAAGGAACCAGGAATTAACTACCGATCAGCACGAAAACGCTTGATAAAGAAGTGGTACGATAAGAGAGATCGAACTTTACCACCACTGAGTATCGGAGAGTCCGTATATTTTGAACACAAGGAAGGAAATGAATGGAAACTTGGTAAAATCAAGGAAAGACTGAGTGAACGATCGCACATCGTGGAAAGTCAGGATGAAGGAACTTATAGACGGAATCGTGTGCACATACGACCCACAAAGATAAAAGTATGCATCCGGGAGACTTCACCTTTACGTGAACCCAAGAACACTGATGTACAGACAAATTGCCACAAAGATCAAACAACTGCAACACCAAGTGAATCAAATAGCTCCGGAATGTCACTTTCAGAGAATGTTAAAGATGATGTATTGCCAAATTCAGATAACACGACAACAACTGCACCAAGAGTATGACCCAAGAGAAACATCAGGGAGCCTGTTTATCTGAAAGACTTTGTGTGCCACAAGTGAATTATTAACTGTTAACATATAGACCCTAGTCAGTTAATTTTACATTGTTTTGGTTAGTGAATACCTAGTCAGTTAATTTTACATTGTTTTGGTTAGTGAATACCTAGTCAGTTAATTTTACATTGTTTTGGTTAGTGAATATGAACTGATAATCTGGTAATAGATTCAGACGGCAAAGATTTAAAGTTTAGCTTTCAATATACACTATATGTCAAGCATATCCCAAGTATTTGTATTAATCATTTAATAAAGTAGAGATAACTAGTTCTTTAAAGAAAAGGGGATGTTGAATAAAATTAATGTAGCATAATTTGAAACAGAGCATAGTAATTTCATTCAGTTTCTCATTGTAGTCACATGACTGATGTCTGTTAATAGCCTATGATGGAATGTGGTGTAGTGTACATGATTACCTAATAAAAGTTGTATTGCTCTGAGAACAACGTTTGGTTTTATCTGCCTGTTAAGCAGCTGACTGGTATGTCCCCTACTAGTGGACAATATATCAACGGGGGGGGAAGAGTTAATTGGTCAATCAGCTATTGAAACACTTGCCTGTGAATGTGCAAGAGTTTGTTTTGTTAGCGCAATTGATATAAAAACCTGCCAAGGCATAATGCAATCCATTTCGCCTAGGGCTTAATACCATACTAACTACTTGGCTATGTTGAGGGAGCATCTCAAAAGCCATAAACTACTGTTACTCTTGAGTAAATCTAAAAAAAAAAAATGACAGGGCGAAGTTTTTTCAGGGCGAAGTTTACATTTTTTTGGCGACTTGGTTTCCCACTTCACCTGGTAGCTTGACTCCTGGGGTAAGTTTCGTTTTGTATTGATTCTTTACCTCTTGTATTGATGCGTGTATCGAAATGGCAAAAGTATCGATATATCGATGAATCGTTTTACCCCTAGATGCTTGAGTTATACATTTAGGAAAAATGACATTTTCATGGGTGCTTTAATTTGTGGATTGAGAGGAATTCTTATTGTTACCATTGAAGGGTAATTGTTTGTAGAGTATTACAATTTTTGGTTTGTAGAAAGCACAAAATCTACCAAATTTGACATCCCATGAAAAGGTGAATTCATGGCATCATGCCATTGTCAAGCCAGATGGGATAAATTTGTAGTAGTTGACACTGTTCGTGCAAACCAAGCCCTGGTTTCATTAAAGTTCTCATAATCCTCAAATTGAGATTTTACATCATGATTGTGATATTCAGACAATATCAATTTTGTTGTTAGAGGTAGAGATAGTAAAAATGATGCAAAATCATTTTTTAGTTTTAAAATACAACACATGGATACTTTTTTTATTCTGAAAAAATAA